>CM032449.1:152324128-152584381 GCA_019049505.1 Pachyrhynchus sulphureomaculatus | reverse complement strand
GGCCGTAATGGGGTATAGTTGAAAAAATTTATTTCGACAAATAAGATGAATCTGAATTTCTTATACCAGGTGTACAAGTATGAAATGCGGATTTTTAGACAATAGATGGTGCACCAATACAGTTTGTGCTATAAAGATTTGACACTGCGCCATTTTGTTGTGTCATCAACAAGTGTTAGACGCGCACGAGTAATAAATTGGAAAAGTGTGTGCATAGTGTTGTGTTCAATATGTCGAAATTTACCGAACAAAGAGCATTAAATTTTTGTTTTCATTTGAAGAAAACTGCTGTTGAATCATACCGATTACTTCGAGAAGCTTATGGTGAACATGCTCCATCGCAAGATACATCTGAACGATGATTTCGGCGTTTCAAAAGTGGTGACTTCGATGTTGCAGACAAGGAACATAAAAAAAAAACCGCCAAAAAAATATGAAGATGTGGAATTGCAAGCATTCTTGGACGAAGATGATTTGCAAATACAAAAACAACTCGCCGAGCAATTGGGCGTTAGTCAACAAGCTGTTTCCAATCAGCTACCAGAGATGGGAAAGATTCAGAAGACCCGTAGATGGGTACCACATGAGTTGAACGACAGGCAAATGGAAAAGCGCAAAAACACGTGTGACATTTTGCTCGCTCGGTACAAAAGGAAGTCGTTTTTGCATCGTATAGTTACAGGGAATGAAAAGTGGATTTATTTTGAGAGTTCCAAGCGTAAAAAATCATGGGTAGACCCAGGCGCACCATCCAGATCGACTGCAAGACCGAATCGCTTTGGCAGAAAGACGATGCTCTTTGTTTGGTGGGACCAGAGGGGCGTGGTCTATTATGAGCTGTTAAAACCTGGGGAAACAGTTAATACGGTTAATACTAAACGTTACCAACAACAATTGACCGATTTGAACCATTCGCTGCTTGAAAAAAGGCCAGAATACCGAAAGAGGCAACACAAAGTCATTTTTTGTCATGACAGTGCTCGATCACATACGGCAAAACCAGTTCGCGACACATTGGAAGTACTCAGCTGGGAAGTTCTACCCCATGCAGCTTACTCACCAGACTTGGCTCCTTCCGATTACCACTTGTTTGTATCAAGGAGTCAAGCACTTGCTGAGCAGCGCTTTAGTTCGCACGAAGATGTAAAAAAATGGCTCGATGAATGGTTCGCAGCAAAAGAGGAAGATTTTTATTGGCGTGGTATTCACAAATTGCCCGAAAGATGGGAAAAATGTATAACAAGCGATGGAGCATACTTTGAATAAAGCACTTTTTATCATTCTTCCTAATTTAACATGTTTTTTAGTGTTCCGTACGGAACACTTATAAGATCACTTCGGTGTCTGTCTGTCCGTCTGTCTATCTGTCTGTCTGTCTGTCACACAACCCCGATTTTCTCCGAAACTATTTGTCATACAAAGTTAAAGTTTGGTAATAATATAGGAATTGATGGCCTCATCAGACCTATGTAGTTTTGAAAGTTAAATTTTGACTTAAGGGGTTAGTTTTGAGAGGTGAAATCGGAAGTGAAAAAAAAAATTTTTACCAGGTAATCGAGTGTGGTGTCAAATGAAAGCTTGTGAAAACACGAGTAAAAAATATACATATAATGTAATACTTGCGCGCACTTTTCTTTGTATTATTTTTAAAAAATCACTGTCCACCCGCCTTACCTCGAAAAGTACTTATCAAAAAATTTTGAAAAAATTCTGGAATATTTTCCACGGGGTGTAGATTGAAAGAAAATTATCACGAGAGCATTACCTTTAATAATTTTCAGTAAAGATTGGAAATAAACTTTGTTCAAAACTCATTTGGGGTGTGTTTTGTGAAGTCTCTGATCATTTTATACTTCCGTTACAACATTTTTTATTTTAAAAGCAATCAACATACGGAACACTAATTGCGCAAGTTCAACTTGCACTGGACCGTTATTTAGAAAATAAATCCGCATTTCATACTTGTACACCTGGTAGGTTTGCAATTCTTTAACTACACATATTTTTTTTCAAAAAACGCTAGATAAACAATAAGAAGCAGTCACAGAATACACCTTTCTCAAAATATACCTGACATTTTGAAAATCGATGCTAAAGTTAGTAATATAATGTATATTATAAATATAATTGACCGAAATTCATTTTTGAGTGTTCCGTATGGAACACTTATAAGATCACTTCGGTGTCTAGCGGTCTGTCTGCCATACCCGATTTTTTTCCGAAGCTATTTGACATAGAAAGTTGAAATTTGGCACTAATATAGGAATTGCCGCGTAGTTTTGAAAGTTAAATTTTAACTTAAGGCGTTAGTTTTGGGGTGTGAAATTTTTTTTTTTATCAGGTCATCCAGTACACCCCAATGAAAGCTTGTAAAAATACGAGGTCAAAAATATATATAATGTAATACTTGCGCACACTTTTCTTTGTATTATTTTTAAAAAATTACGAAAAATCGCTGTCCTTCTCCTTATCTCGAAAAGTACTGATCTAAAAATTTTTTAAAAAATTCTGGAAATATTCTCCACAGGGTATAGACTGAACGAAAATTATCACACCTTTAATAACTGATCTGGTAAATAAAAAAAATAAAAATTTCAAGATCATCAGTTTTCAGTAAAAATCGGGTGTGTTTTGTGAAGTCATTGATCATTTTATACCTCCATAATTTTTTTTTAAAAGCAATCAACGTACAGAATAACACGTAGGCTGAAAAGTTTTTAGTCTGACACACAGATGTCGCCATTTTCAGAAAATCCTTCAAATCATATGTGTCAAGATTTCATGACATTTCGACGATTAATTTACAAGTTACAGTGGTTGTAGTGACTCTACTTTTGATATTGTCAAAACAATGGAGAAAATCGAATTTCGTGTGTTAAACAACATTATTGTTTGATGGGAAAAATACCGTTCAGGCAAAGCAATGGCTTGATAAGTGTTACGGGGATTCTGCCCTTGGAAAATCACTCATCATTTACTGGTGTGCTGAATTTAAACGCGGCCGTATAGATACAAATGATGCTGAACGCTCTAGACGCCGAGATGAGGTGGTTACACCGGAAACCATCAAAAAAAGCCACAAAATTGTTTTGGATCACCGTAAAGTGAAATTGCGTGAGATAGCTGTCACCCTCGAAATGGGTACCGCATTTGCTCACAGTGGACCAAAAACAATAACTTGTTTATGATTCTGAGTGCTGTTTGGACTTTTTAAGTGCAATAAAAAGGATTTTTTCATGCGACACAACAGTCGGCTGGTAAGGTTTTGGCCTCTGTATTTTTGAATGCGCATGGAATAATTTTGGATGACTATGCTAAGAAGGGAAAAAAACCATCAATAGCGAATATTATATAAACTTATTAGTGCATTTGAAGGAAGAAATCGCAAAGAAACGGTCCCCAAATCAACAAGAAAAAGTGCTCTTTCATCAAGACAATGCACCGTGTCACAAGTCAATGGTTATGGTGGCAAAATTGCATGAATTGAAGTTCGAATTGCTTCCTCATCCACCGTATTCTCCAGATTTGGCCCCCAGCCACTATTATCTATTCGCGGACCTCAAAAAAATGCTTGCGAAAAAGAGATTTGGCTCCAATGAAGAAGTTATCGCCGAAACTAAGGCGTATTTTGATAGAAAAGCCAAATCCTTCTACACGAAAAGTATAGAAATGTTAGAAAGGCGTTGGACTAATTGTATTGCTCTTGAAGGAGACTATATTGGTGAATAAAGTCTAATTTTGCAAAAAAAAAGTGTTTTAACTAGCTAGACCAAAAACTTTTCAGCCTACGTGTTACTAATTGCGCAAGTCCGACTTGCACTTGGCCGGTTATTGAATATCAATTTGACCAAAATATGTTATTAAATATTTTACACGGAGCCTTGATCCGTCTACTCTTCCACTCTTACGACTGCTACTGGTTATTAATATAATAATTTAGTTAATTATAGCGATAAAGTTTAATAACTATCACATTATGAATGAAATATTGATCATGCAATCCGTGTAATCATTTTCAATATTTGTGTGTAAAAACGTTCTACCAGGTTGCGTGTCAAATCATTATTGCAAGTGTACATATAACTACATTTAACTGTGATGATGATCGCTTAATCTATTTTTAAAGAAACCAGATTTCCGAACTCTGAGTAGTCTAGCCATAAATTCTGTTAATGGAGTCAAAAATTTTACATACACACTAATGGTACGTACCACTTCAGACGTGTTACCTCACCTTTCATGAGTATGCAGGCAATGTACACAAGTTTTTATTTTCTTGCCAAAAAGTGGAGAAAGTAAGAAAACCATGTTGCAGTTTTAGCCTTGTTCAAAGTGAGGAAAGTGCGCGGGAGACTTTTATGTTCTTAAAATCGTTACCAGCTACCGAAAATTTCGTATACTCTACTATTACAAGGAAGAAATTAGGTCATGTCTCAAATTATTAAAGAATATTTAGGAATGAGGCCATAGAAAAAAGTTACTAATAACTTACTAACGGAAAAATAAAAGACAAAAAGACAAGCTAAGGCTACACAATGCTACCTAGAAAGCAATGTTCTATTATCGCGTCATCAGTTGAAGACCAGCCTTTCGATAAGCTAGATTTGAACCCACCGGGCTATAGACTATAAGATATTTTCAAAGAAAAGTCTTGTCCAACCAGACATCGAAATTTGGAGTCACTAAAAAAGTAACGTTTGTACAACTACCAAAATTCGGGCTCTCAAGATGCGTTCCGACATTGATGAATGGTCACCATATTTTGAATAACTGTATGTAGTTTTAAAGTATGTAATTTTTAAATAAATAATCCTAATTTTACTATTTGCAGTATTCATAGAATTTACAACGTCTATTAAAACTTTTTCCGTCATTTTTGTCTTTACTTTAGTTGGCTATATATAAAGACTAATGAATTAAAATCCAATGTACAGAATGACATTTCTAAAAAATAAATCTTTAGTGTTTTCCTATAAGAAACTCATTAACGCAATATACATATCATTATTTAAGATTACATCTAGATCATTTTTAAGCAAGTGGATCTTAATAATATGTTGTAACATATGGAAGATTAGTAACATAAGACCTATTTAACGAGATTTATTAATATTTTTATTAAGAGAGAGAGAGAGAGAGAGAGAAAAAGTCATCATTGTCCCCCTCGTTATATCAGTCAGAGGCCTTTACGCCAATAACAGTCATACCACACTTAGTATAATAAGGACTCAACACAAACATACACAAAAACATTCAGAAGTCAGTGATTTTGAAAACATGTAACATTGTCAGGTCATTCCTTAATACACCATGGTACACTTGGCTTAGGGCCGTCAGTCATACATTGAACCGCATTAACCAAATGTGAGAAAAAAGAACAAAAAATAATAGTAATAAACGTTTGTGCTGACTTGGCTTAGAACCGTCAGGCGAACATGGAACCACATTGACCAAATGTGAGAAAGAAAAACAAAAATAGAATATAATAATTACCTTTAACCCTGATAAATAGGAAAAATCAGTTTCAGAAATAATCAACTCAATTGAGATACTATATATTTTCCATCTTGTTATATGGATAGGAAGAATGGATTCTGGATGCAGGTACAGAGATAAAGACTGGACTAATTTAAAATATTCGTGTATCTTGGATGTAAAGAAACACTTCTCCACGTTAGTGGAGAAGTGAAGGAAGCGAAAAGAACTCATACTGACTATTAAACAGAGGAAAATGAAATATAAAGGTCGGATAATTAGAGGCGAAAAGAATAAACCACCTCTAAAATAGGTGGTCGATGAAAAATCAAGGAATAAGATCAGTGGATGGCTAAAACGCTTCAGAAAATACTTCGAATATACCGTACTTGACAAATTTAGAATAATGATAGTCACTTGGATCGGCAACCTTTGGCGGGAGTAGGCAAATTAGGAAGAAGATATTGGTCACTGTTTCCAATGATTAAACCATGTTTTCTAACAGAAAGACAATGCTAAATCTACCCTTCTTGTGCAATTTTCTCTAATTCTACTATTAACCAAGATATAGCATCTTGAAATTCACACTAAAACTCAAGTGGAACTGTCTCCTTCAAAAGGGTAGTTTCAGTAGTGGTGAGCTCACTCTTCATCTTATACGGAGGTGATGTATGAGCCCAAGGTGTATACCTATCATGTGCTGTTTTGGGAAGAATCAAGCAGGCCACATCTATCGAATCCTCGATGTTCCAAGGAATCAAGGTTTATGGGCAGTTTTAGGCTCTCATTCTGGTGAAAGGAGATATTTTGGATAAATAAAGGCAGTGTATGTTTTAGAGCAGAACCCCAAACATGGCGTTTTTTATTGCTGCTGTATATATGCCACATGATCATGACAAAAAAGATATTGCTCCCAAGTTAGTGCTGAGCAATTAGGAAAAGATGATAATCAAATGTACGGCACGACATAAATATGTTGGAATAAGTAACGTAAACTAGACTTTGCCTAGATTTTTACAGAATTATATTCTACTTGGTTACTACGCCTCATTTAAAAAAAAAATGTTCTTTTAATTAAACAACATTAAACTTTTAAAATGCTTTGTTTTTATCGAGAAGTTTAATTGTTCTTGGATACATTTAAATTTAATAGCCAACCAATTAACTTACTGTAAGTAACGTACAAGACCCAGTTAATCCAACAAAAAATAATATTTCGCGAAAATATGGGGATTATTGGAAATACGGAATTTCCCTTTTCTCTACGTGTTAATACGACGATTATTGCAAAAATGAAAATCTGTTTTGTTGCCAGCATGAAGCCCCTTGTAAAATAAATATTAGTTATTCCCCGAGTACCGGCCATTAAAACAACATTTATTTTATTTTTTTTGTCTTTGTATCCTGTTTGTATTAATTATACATAATTATAATATAACATATATACCATTTTTTACAAGTCAGTGTCTTGGGAACTATTCGATTTAAAAATAGATATCAAGTTTCATAAAATATTTCAATTCTATCCATGATTTTATTGAACCGGTAGATATAAAAATGGGTTATGTAGCAAAGTTGAAATTTAACAAAAGGAACAAAAAACTGTGTCACTCTAATTGTGGTTTATATAAATAAATTTAAAATTTGCCAAGAAAAATTATGTTGGAGCACATAAACCGATTATAATCAAGGAATTTCGCTTCTTTTAGGGACCGCAGATAATTGCAAAAGATTTTACCCATTTTTTACAATGTTCGTATTTTTTTAACTCCAAATTGGTAAAGAAAACCAGTCACTACCACTACAGATTACTATCTACCATAAATATTTGTTTAATTATAAAAAACAGAAATAAAATTCTTTTGTCTTGATACAGAAGTGACGCGCGAGCAATAATATACTTGAAAGTATATTAACAAAACTTCCACCATTGTGTCGAGGGACAGAGTTTTCATAGTTTTTTTATATTAGAAAAATTATCAACGTAACACGTTAAGTAGTTTTTGGTCTGACACATAGATGTCGTCCTTTTCAAAAAATCCTTATGATTTTTAGGAAGTACCAACCTTCAAAGGATACGTGTCAAAATTTCATGACATTTCGACGATTAGTTTACAAGTTAGTGTGGTTTTAGTGATGCTACTTTTGATATTTTCAAAACAATGGAAAAATCGAATTTAGTGTGTTAATTAAACACTGTTTTTTAATGGAAAAAATACCATTCAAGCAAAGCAATGGCTTGATAAATGTTACGGAGACTCTGCCCCTGGAAAATCACACAAATGATGCTGAACGCTCTGGACGCACAAATGAGGTGGTTACACCGGAAAACTTCAAAAATATTCACAAAATTGTTTTGGATGACCATAAAGTGAAATTGCGTAAGATAGCTGACACCTTAAAGATATCAAAAGAACGTGTTGATCATATTTTGCATGAACATTTGGGCATGAGAAAGCTCTGCTCGACATGGGTGCCGCGTTTGCTCGCAGTGGACCAAAAACAACAACGTGTTGATGATTCTGAGCGCTGTTTAGACCTGTTTAAGCACAATAAAAAGGATTTTCTCATGCAATATGTGACAATGGATGAAACATGGATCCACCACTACATACCGGATTCAAATCGGCAGGCAGCTCAGTCGACAGCAGCCGGTGAAAGCCGTCCGAAGTGTAGTAGTAGAAGAATTTTGAAATGCGCATGGAATACTTTTCATCGACTATGCTGAGAAGGGAAAACCATCAATAGCGAATATTATTGTTATTGTTGCATTCGAAGGCAGAAATCGAAAAGAAACGGCCCTAAATGAACAAGAAAAAAGTGCTCTTTCATCAAGACAATGCACCGTCTACAAGTCAATGGTTACGATGGCAAAATTGCATGAAACGAAGTTCGAATTGCTTCCTGAGCCACCGTATTCTCCAGATTTGGGCCCCAGCGACTATTATATATTCACAGATCTCAAAAAAATGCTCGCTGGAAAGAGATTTGGCTCGGCTCCAACGAAGAAGTTGTTGCTGAAACTGAGCCAGATTTTGAAGGTAAAGACAAATCCTTCTACAAGAAAGGTATAGAAATGTTAGAAAAGCGTTGGACCAATTTTATCGCTCTTAAAGGAGACTATAATTTTGCAAAAAAGATGTGTTTTAACTAGCTAGACCAAAAACTTTTGAGTCTACGTGTTAATGCACTCGTGATAATTTTCGCTTAATCTATTCTTTATTTAGACTATTCCAGAATTTTTTCAAATTTTTTGATAAGTTCTTTTCAAGATAGGGTGGGAGGACAACGATTTGTGATCATTTTTTAAAAATAATACAAAGAAAAGTGTGTGCTAGTATTACATCATATATATTTTTGAACTCGTATTTACACAAGCTTTCATTTGACACCTCACTCGATGACCTGGTCAATTTCTTTTTATCACTTCCGATTTTACCCCCCAAAACTATCCTCTTAAGTCAAAATTCAATTTTCAAAATCATCAATTCTTATATTTATGTCAATATTCAACTTTCTAACTCTCCAAACTACACGGCTCTGATTCTTATATTTCAACTTTCTATGTCAAATAGTTACCGGGAAAATCGGGTGCGACAGAACGGACAGACAGACGGACGCCGAAGGGATCCCATAAGTGTTCCGTACGAAACACTAAAGAGATGGTAGAAAAGCACAACATCGTAAATAAATTTTATTATTTATGAGTAACAGAAAACTTTACACAGTCCATCCTCAATACCCTCACTGTCGCTGTACTCCGTATCGGTAGCATTATTGTAGTGTAGGCATCCATATGCTCCCTTGGAATCTACTGGCACGTTTTCAGAAATATAAATTTATGGGTCCGGTAGAGATAGTTAGGCCATTTGTTTTCTTCAAGTAAAAATATATGGAGGCTAACCGTAATATATATATATATATATATATATATATATATATATATATATATATATATATATATATATATATATATATATATATATATATATATATATATATATATATATATATATATATATATCTATATATATATATATATAATATATATATATATATATATATATATATATATATTATATATATATATATATATATATATATATATACCAAAGCTCCATATATGGATAACATTGGGAAAGACTTAACTCTAACAGTTTTAATAATCTTAGGCAAAAAATGAGGTTAATTTGAATACGGACCTTCGAATAGAGATATCACTAAGCCTTCTTAGGGTACATCCACGACATCTTTGATGTTAAGTTATTTCGAGTTTGAGTATAAAAAGTAAGGTACCTTTGGTTGCAAGCCTAGTTTTGAAGGTGTACCTACCCTCTATCGGGGACCGTCCAAGACCACAAACTTATAGAGGAATTGTTCAGCGAGTTGCTAACAATTGGCAGCGGCTCAGTTAAAAGGTTTTATCCCAAGTATTACTTGGTCACTATTACTTGGGATAGAATCCTTTAAAACACTGACAAGCGGTAATTGTTAGCAACTCAGCGAACATTTGCTTTATCAGTCTGTGATCTTGAACAGCCCCCGAGAAAGGTGCGCGTTCAAAACTAGACTTACATCAACTACAGGTGCAAGTCATTTGTGTCTTACTTTTTCTTTATGCTACTACTGCAATAAATACTTCGTTTGGTTCTCTTTCTTCGTCGATCCCAGTTCGGCTGAACAGCCGTGATATGGCAAAATGCATCCCAAGATAAATTGACGTATGAGAGAACAGTCAAAAACTGCTGAAAAATGGACTATGTTCAATTTAAGTAGTTTCTATTGAGAAAAAAATAAGTTTTAAAATATCTCCAGTTCAAACAATCTCATGAGGATAGTAGAACCGTTTTAAAATATTTATGGCAATAAAACAAATTGATAAATAAAAAGAGTAATGAAAAGTAGATAAAACGACAGTCCTCAGAAAACTATTTCTTAAAAAAAATGTCATCTAACCAGAAGACGTTACGTTCCCGGTACTCTTCTAAGCGAAGGGTGAAATTATTTATCATCGCTCGGGAAGTCCTCTCCGTGATCGCTTTCATTAATTTGTGTCCCCCCTATTTGAACATCATTTTATTCAAAGTGTATGGTGTCGCTCGATCTTTCTGGGGCTTCTCTCGTTTATTGACGCAGCCACTGAGAATAAGATATTGGTAAATATTGACAAGCTTTCAAATATTTTATTAATGAAGTTAAGCCACTAAGTATCAGTTTTGCACCAGCTACTATATATATCTTGAATGAATATTGATAGCAAAAAACGAGAAAAACTTGAACGACAGCCTAAAAGTGTACTCGTACAACGAAAGCTTGGAACGCATGAATATGAGCATAAATGTGAAAAAAAAACGAAGACAATAATCATAAGCAAGGAGAACACAACGCATGAAATATACCTTAGAGAAAAAAAGATACAGCAGATGGGGAGTTTCAAATATTTGGGTGCAATGGTGACGAGGGATGGAGGGCTGAATGAGGAGATTAGGGCGAGGACAAAGGCAGCGGGGAAACTCTTTAATAGTATCAAGAACACATTCCTAGGCAAAAAAGAAATCCTAAAATCAACAAAACTACAAATCTTCAAAAGGATGACAACACCAATAATTACGTACGGATCTGAAGTGTGGACAACAACACAAAGTCACAGAAGTAAGATATAAAGCATCGAAATGAGATTCCTCGGAAAAACTGAAGGAAGGACAAGACTGGATAGGATAAAAAATGTTGATATACGGGAAACACTGGAAATGAAGCCGATACAGGAGAAAATAGAAGAAAGTCAGTTGAGGTGGTTTGAACATAAACAAAAAATGGGACAGGAAAGACTGGTAAGAAGAGTGTATGAAGCAAGAGAGAATAGAAAATGACGTCGAGAAAAACCACGAAGAACATGGAGGGAGGAAGTAAGGGGAGCAATGGAGAAGAGGAGAGTGAGGTGGGAGCAGGCAACAAGGCTAGCCCGAAATAGAGAAATATGGAAGACTCCAACCTAACCCAACCCACTTGCACCAGCCTACACCGAGAGGTATCATGGCTAAGGATTAAGTAAGTACTATATATATTGTATCTCTAGCATATCGAATACCATTTATTGAGTAAATTAGGTAGGGCTATGTATTTTAATTAGTATTACATGAGGTGATCTAACGTGAGTATAATTTTGAGTCTTAAGATATTTACATGTCAATACCCTGATTATCTTAGCCTAAGAAAGGGTTTGATATAAAGAGATAAACACTTAAGATACTGAAACTTCATGAATTATTATTCGTTGGGCGAAAGCCCGTAAGCATTTCTGACTGTGGGGTTGAGGTGGTGGATGGCTTTTTACAAGGATCTACGCCAAGCTTTGACTTGTTGAATTTTGGTATTGCGAACAAACCATCTGGCATTGACATGCAGAGGGTTTTGTTTCGAGCGGTCTGGTGGGTGAATCTGCGGGAACGTGACATATGACACCACTTCGAACTGGAGTAAAAGATCTTTTTTCGAGTAAAACAATTTTTATGTTTCTTTCTTAGTTTTTTATTCTTCAGTCAAAAAAAAAGCAATTTCCGGTTTAAATGAGTTCTATTAAAAACCAGAAAACTGGCTGTTTCAGTTGAACTGGAAGTTAATATATTTTTTTTATTAGATGACAAAAACGATTGATTGAAAGATGTAAGTCGTCTTGTTTTAAATATGGATGCTATAGCCTTTTACAATGTTAAAAAAAGATGTCAATATTTCGAACTCCAAGATACAATAATATTTTATACATGTTTAAAACCGACTGCACAATTGATATATTCTTCTCTAACTATAGCCTATATATAACAATGTTTAAAAGACTGTTTTAAAAAATCTTACTCTAAAACGTAGTTAATCTATCCTAGTTATCATACATCGTTAGCTCTTTAGGGCCACAATATTATTTTGTCTTTTTCGGTTACCTTCCCACTCCTTCTATCTTTCGCAAATTTACCTTTCCACGGGAGCAAAAGTAATTCATAAGTTCCACAGTGGTTCCACAATATGCAGACTATATAGTGAAGAAGAAAAAACCTTTATGCACATCCTATATGAATGTGCGGCTTTACCTTGGAACAGAAACAAACTGTTCGGAGATCGTGGCGATAAATTACCACATGAAAGGCTCGGTAGGAACCTAATAAACCTTCTTAAAGGGACCACGCTCGTGATACCAAGAGAGGGGAGGACCATAAGCGAAGAGACTGCTATGTACAAAGAGGCACAGTCACCTATAACTAACCAACCAATGAATCCGTAAGTTCAATAAATTATTCAAGTAGTCTATAATATAAAAAATATATAAAGTAAAAAATTATATAATGTAAATATATATATATATATATATATATATATATATATATATATATATATATATATATATATATATATATAGGGTGCTCCATGTGTATGGATAATTCCACACCATTTATTAATCAGTGTATCAAAAAAATGTTTGAATAAAAGTTATAGGTTGTTATACGGCGCACTTGCTGACGTTGACAATAAAATGTTTTGAACTGTCAGTTCCAAGTAATTACACCATCTTAAATTGTTTTAAATGGAAAGCCCTATATATTATTTTATTTTTGAGTTCTACTAAAAATTCTAGATATTATTTGTCTAACATACCATGTGTCTAAATTGAACTGTTTTGGAATTATTGATATTTAAAATTAAGAAGATCAAATTTAAAAAAAAAAAAACATTTAAACTGGTTTGTGCCAAACATTCACTATCAGGTAACGAACTAACGCGTCAAAAAATGATTTATTGACGAAAAGTTTATTGCTGCATTTTGTGAAACGGCAATTTCAGCGTAATATCATAATGGTACATTTAACAGAAATTGAAAGAATCACTTTGGTAATGATGGTTGGTTACGGAGACCGTAGGAGAACACAACAGGAGGTGTGTGATCTTTATAACGCAGAATATCCGAATAGAAAACCTATTACCCAATCCGTAGTTAGCAAAACATTAAAACGATTTAGACAATTAGATCATGTTAAGGATTGTTCTAAATCTGGACCTCCAAAAGTTGAAACAAGCGATGATAAAAAGTTAGATGTTTTATTAAAAATTACAGAAAATCCCCATACAGCCAC
The DNA here is from genome assembly GCA_019049505.1 of Pachyrhynchus sulphureomaculatus. Taxonomy (NCBI): domain Eukaryota; kingdom Metazoa; phylum Arthropoda; class Insecta; order Coleoptera; family Curculionidae; genus Pachyrhynchus; species Pachyrhynchus sulphureomaculatus. The sequence continues at coordinate 152,570,786 of CM032449.1, read as the reverse complement.
TCGTCAGCTTTGCCTACACGACAACATAAGTAAAGGTACTTTAAGTCATATACGGAATGAAACAAACCCATTCTATTGCATGAATTATCTGAAGATGACTACGATAGACGCGTTGAATTTTGAGAAGTCATAATGGAATGAATCAATAATGATCCTAACCTAATTCTTAATATTGTTTTTTCTGACAAGGCCACATTTTGTCTCAACGGGAGAGTTAACAGGCATAACTGCCGGTACTGGTCTACTAAGAATCCCCACTAAATAATCGACAGTTATTCTTAAAGACCACACAAGATAAAGGTGAGAACGTCATATCATTGGTCTCATATTTATATATATATATATATATATATATATATATATATATATATATATATATATATATATATATATATATATATATATATATATATATATATATATATATATATATATATATTATATATATATATATATATATATATATATATATATATATATATATATATATATATATATATATATATATATATATATATATATATATATATATATATATATATATATATATTATATATATATATATATATATATATATATATATATATATATATATATATATATATATATATATATATATATATATATATATATATATATATATATATATATATATATATATATATATATATATATATATATATATATATATATATATATATATATATATATATATATATATATATATATATATATATATATATATATATATATATATATATTTATATATCCTTTTTATTAGTCAAATATTTAATAATTCGTTTAAATATTATTAAGGTTACCCTAGTAAACGTATAAATCCAATTATCATTTGATTTTAACATTAAGCCCATCAAAAATATACATAGAGAAATAAAAGCAAGCAAGTCTTACCTTACACTGTTATAGGTTTTAAATAGAAACTCAACTCACCTAAAACAAAAAAAATATTAATAATATTAAATAATTCGTTTATTTTTTCGAAATTAAATCTTAAACGTTCCAATCTTCGCAATCCAATTACTAACAACTTCTACCAAAAGCTACGTTGGAACTTATAGATATAATTCTTTTAAATGTAGTTCAAAAAATTTCGAAGAAGTGACTTCCCGAAACAAGCTCTGAAGAAGCCCGGAGTAACTTTACCATTACTTATTCAATCCACACAGGTAAACTTCAGAAAAATTATATTTATAAGCTCTATAACCTGTGGAAGATTCCCATCAAAATTTTTTAATATTTTATGTTATTTGTAACCCTTATTTTATCAGTCAGTACGAACTGATTGCAAAAAAAATAAATGTTGAATATTTACGGTCACATTCACTAAATAAGTTTAAATTTAAAACCATGGGTCCAAGACCTGCACCTTATTTATTTCTTCAGAGGCTTAAAACTAGACTCGTGCTAAACATACTACTAAAACCTTAAGGCAATCGAAGATTAAAATTTCAATGTAATGGCCTTCAGCAATTACATTTACTTTATTTCTAAACTCACCATAGTTAAACCTCCATTTTAGTTCTATCAAAAAAATAGGTTTAACGCAAATTGCAATAGACAAATTATAACAAAGGAATCATTTGCTTAGTTTTTGCATACTTTTGTGCATTTGCAAGCTTTTTTTGCTCCTTATTACATTATATTATAACTAGTCCACCACCTGTAAGAAATATAAATGGTGTGTGTGATCTTTTTAACTAAAACCGAGTTATTTATACAAATGCTTTCTAAACCAAATATGCTCTATTTTGAAATAAGTATATACTGTGGTGCTAAAGAAGCAAATATAATGTTTATGTAGTTTCATTTGGCAGTAATATTAGCCAGTTTCAATTATCCTTTATTTTTATCAATTTTAGTTTTGTTTTTCAAACTATTTAACAGGATTTTTAGGGTTAGATAATGCGAAATATTTTGTCTTTTCAGGGGAACCAAGCCAGAAAACAATTTTCGCAAAATTTTTCAAGTTGTTTGTTTTTATTATTTTACAACCAACCTACCTAAAAAATAAAAAAAGCAAACTAGAACAAGTAGGTCAGATTAGTGTTTAGTTACAAAGAAGGTATATATATATATATATATATATATATATATATATATATATATATATATATATATATATATATATATATATATATATGTGTATATATATATATATATATAGGATGGATTGAAAAGTTCGCGACCGCACCAAAAAATAATTAAAATATTTTTATTATAATACCCTCAATAATTCATACTTTCTCTGGTTGCCACAATGTAAAATTTTGTTGCTATAGAATTTGTGGTTTTTAGATTAGAACAAGTTTAGTGAAACCAAGTGCAGCGTTTTTGGAAAAATGCGGTTATCAAGTACCTGCACCATCGGTTTCCAAACCTAAAAAAAAACATCAAAGGAGATCCACGATGATATGAAAAGAACACTAGAGGAATCTGCTCCCTCATATACTACTGCGAAAAAATGCGTTACAGAATTTAAACGTAGACGAGAGAGCATTGAAGATGACCCTCGCTCCAGCCGGCCCACGACGTCTACGACTGAAGAAAACATCGACAAAGTGTGTGATCTCATATTAAAAGACGATAGATTAACTATCAGGGAGATTACAGACACTATAGGCATCTCGTATGAATGAACATAAACATCATTGCCAACGAACTTTCCGCTAGGTGGTTCCCCAGATTGCTTTCCGTTGAACAAAAACGAATTCGACTCACGATTTCTCGCGACTGTTTGGAGATGTTTGAGGCTGATCCACAAGATTTTCTTAACAGATTTGTATCAATGGACGAAACCTGGGTTCATCACTATACTCCAAAGTCAAAACAACAATCCAAGCAGTGGAAAAAATCTGGTGCACCGACCCCAAAGAAAGCGAAGGCAATTCTGTCGGCTGGAAAAGTGATGGCGTTAGTTTCTTGGGATGCTAAAGGTATTATTATGGTGGACTACCTCCCGAAATGCGAAACAATAAACTCAACTTACTATTACACCCTTTTGCGTCGTTTATGTCAAGAAATTAAAGAGAAACGCCCAGGATTACTCAGAAAGAAAGTTTTGTTCAATCAGAACAACGCTCTCGTTTACATGTCTGTTGAGTCAATGGCTCAAATTCGTGATTGTGGTTTCGAATTGCTGTCCCACCCAGCTTATTCTCCTGATTTGGCACCATCGGTTTCCAAACCTAAAAAAAAACACCTCGGTGGCCAGAAATTTTCATCCAATGAAGAAGTCGAAACTGTAGTTCCAGTCCAGTATTTTGGAGACCTTGAAAAATCTTTTTTTGAAATAGGTGTGGAGGCTTTGGAAAGCAGGTGGAAGAAGTGCATAGAGCTAGATGGAGATTACGTCGAAAAATAAAAATATTTTTGTACGCATATTATTTGGTTTTTTGACTAGGCCGCGAACTTTTCAATCCATCCTCGTATATATATATATATATATATATATATATATATATATATATATATATATATGTATATGTATATGTATATGTATATATATATATATATATATATATATATATATATATATATATATACATATATACATATATCACTGATTGGTGTCTTGGCGTTGAATTTCAACTCAACGCCAAGACACCGACCAGTGATCAACGCTTTGGAAAAGACGGATGCGATTCCATCGAAACGTCAGCGAAACCGTCCATGAAGGGACTTTAAGCTAACGCGGTATACCCGAAAACCCACTATTACATTTCCCACCCGTGAGAACATTCGTCAAAACATATATATATATATATATATATATATATATATATATATATATATATATATATATATATACGAGGCTGGTTTGAAAAGTCCGTGCAAAGTCCGAGAGATGGCACCACCGGCGCGTATCGAGGTCATGTTTAGTTAGTAGCATCTCTTGAATGAACGCACACCAAGTTTCAGCCATATTGGTCTATTTCTTTGTGTTTGGCATTCGTGTGAATCAAGGAAGTCGAGTGATTTTCAAGAAATGGACGAAAAAGGATTTCCTGTGGTGATTAAACATTACTTTATGAAAGGCAAAACGCCTCAGGAGACTAAAGAAAAGCTTGATAAACATTATGGTGACTCTGCACCTTCGATTAGAACAGTTTATAAGTAGTTTCAAAATTTTCGGACTGGCCATATGGGCACAAGTGACGCTGAACGTTCTGGACGGCCTGTGGAGGTTACGACTCCAGAAATCATTGATCAAATCCGTGATATGGTGATGGATGACAGAAGAGTTAAGGTGCGTGAGATTGCTAGTGCTGTGGGCATCTCGACTGAACGGGTACATAATATTTTGCATAAACATTTGGACATGAGAAAGCTATCCGCAAGATGGATGCCGCGATTGCTCACGCTTGACCAAAAATGGAATCGTGTGAAGTGTTGCAAGGATGGTTTGCAGCTGTTCCAGAAGAATCCGGAGGACTTTAAGCGTCGTTTCGTCACTGTGGATGAAACATGGATACATTACTATACTCCTGAGACCAAACAACAATCGAAACAATGGGTTACCAAGGGGAAATCTGCACCAAAAAAGGCGAAGACCGTTCCTTCGGCCGAAAAGGTTATGGCGACTGTCTTTTGGGATTCGCAAGGGATAATCCTCATCGACTATCTGGAAAAAGGTAAAACTATTACAGGTGAATATTATTCATCGTTATTGGACCGTTTGAAAACCGAGCTGCAAAAAAAAACGCCCGCGATTGGCCCACAAGAAAGTCCTTTTCCATCACGACAACGCACCAGCACACACCTCAGCAGTTGTAGTCGCAAAATTAATGGAAATAGGATTCCAACTCGTTTCACATCCCCCCTATTCTCCAGACTTGGTTCCCTCGGACTACTATTTGTTCCCCAATTTTAAGAAATGGCTGGCGGGACAAAGATTTTATTCAAACGAGGAGGTAATTGCAAACACTAATGGATATTTTGCAGACTTGGACAAATCCTATTATTCGGAAGGGATCAACAAACTAGAACATCGTTGGACGAAGTGTATAAGCCGAAAAATAAAAAAGGTTTACCCAAACACATAAGTAGTTTTTATTTTTGCACGGACTTTTCAAATCAGCCTCGTATATATATATAAACATATATATATATATATATATATATATATATATATATATATATATATATATATATATATATATATATAAACATATATATATATATATATATATATATATATATATATATATATATATATATATATATAAACATATATATATATATATATATATATATATATATATATATATATATATACATACATATATATATATATATATATATATATATATATATATATATATATATATATATATATATATATATATATATATATATATATATATATATATATATATATATAACCAAACTCACTGTTAAAGAGCAACTTAATAACTTAAAAATTCTAATGTCAAAACTTTTTGTTCCAAGCAAAGATGAATGATTAAAATGTGTATTAACTTGAATCAATTGTTCACGCACCATTTCAACGACATAGTAAATCCAATTAGTCTCAACCTTACATAGCATATGCACAACCTTTTAGACAAACTTTAAATTGCCTATATAAAAAAAAGTTGCAGTAATTTTGCTGATCAAAGAATTTAGCAGTGTGCTAATCTTAGATAACGTAAAAAAAGTTGCCCATAGTAGTGAAAGTTCTTTACCGCAAGATGCAATAAGCAAATAATTTGTCAATAAATGTTACAGATCGAATGCTAATTTCGCTATAGATAAAAACCAAAATCCATTATTGAATTGTTTCATATAAAAGCTACTACCGCATTCAAGCAAATCAGTAGCAATCGTGCTCCTCAGTGTTCAGTAACAACTATGAATTCCCTCAAGGGATTGTGTGTGCTCGCTCTAGTGGCCCTATGTGCCATTTCCTATACCCAAGCTAGAGAAATCTCAAGGCAAAGACGTGAAGCTGAAGCAGTAGCTGATTTAGAGGTAGCTGCTTCTGGTCACGGTCACAAATGGGACAAGGGAGGTGGCCATAAACATCACTCCGACCATCACTCTGCTCATGGTGAAAAAGGTGACAAAGGATATAAGGGACACCATCACCATGAAAAAGGAGAAAAAGGACACCACGACAAAGAGGGACACAGCCATCACTACGAAGAACACGGAGGCCACAAGAAGAAGCACCACCACGATGACGGATACCATGGTGAACACCACAAAGGAGAAAAAGGAGAAAAAGGCCATAAATACGGAGAAAAAGGATCGATCCTACAAAAAGGGACATCACACCAAGGGAGGACACGACGTACACAAACTCGACGAATACAAAAAGGAAAAACACTTCTTCGATGAAGACCACGACTCCGGCCATCATGAAAAACACGGAGGATTCCACCACGAAGATGGATACAAGAAGGGAGGACACAAAAAGGGAGGTCACAAGAAAGGTGGACACCATGAAGACCACTACGGCAAGAAAGGACATAGCGAGAAAGGAGGACACCACCATCATGAAGGTGGACACAAGAAAGCTGCCGGACATGACCACCATCACCATCACGGACACAAAGGTGGCAAGAAAGGAGGTCACGAAAGTCACAAACACTGGGGTCACAAGAAGAGTAGCAAGCACTAAATTCGAGTGCTTGAGTAAAGCTTACATCCAAAGCAGTAGAGTTGAAATTGTTGAATCTGTTGACTATGTTACGATTGTTGTTGTTTTTTGTTTGTTATTTGATTGGAAAATAAAAATTTAATTTAATGACAAGACTATTTTTTTACCGTTTTAGAATAACTGAAAGTAGGCCATTTTACTATAAATAAAAATATAGATATTAGTTTTATTCTGAATTTACTAGACAATTCAACTCTATATTCATAAAAAAAAAGTCATTTAATTGTTATATTTATATATATATATATATATATATATATATATATATATATATATATATATATATATATATATATATATAGAGAGGCATGAATAATTAGTTTTTCTTTTGGCAACAATTTTTGTCTTCAAAAATGTTTACGCCAAAAGTAACCAAGCTAGTTCTGAAACTTAACAAAAATTCATTTTTCAGTTGCAAATATTCATAACAAACAAATGGCTATCCAAAACAACTTTACTTTGCAATTTAGACACTTTAACACCTAATTCATTTACACTTAATATTATTTCACTTATTATTAAATTGTAAACTATTCAATAGGTATTGATAGAGTAATTCACACTTCTATACAAACTAAAACAAAAATAATTCTCTTAGCGTTTTCATTATTAAGTCTGCGTTAACTAAAAAGTACATTAACGACACCTTAAGAAACTTGATAAAAGTTTATAGATAAAAAGTAACCCAATTCATTTATATCACAACAAAAAAATCTTATTTTCCTTAAATAATTGTACGTTTTGGTTCCGACTAGTTTCTTTTATTAGTTTAATTACAGTAATGTTACTTTTCTTGCTTGCGATTGCGAGTAACCTAATGCATTTAGTGCAGAAGACCTAAAAAAACTTTACCCAAATTTAAAAAAAATATATGTAAAAAACAAATTATCCGTTACTAAATAGGAAGGTTTATTGTTGCACATTATCGACCAAAGAAAACCACAACTAGTTCATTTAACAAATACAACATTTATTGAACCGAAAAGTTTTTTATAATTTGGTTATTACTGTAACAGTTTTTGTAATCAAATAAAATAATGCCAGGAGTTAAGTAATATGTAACACTTTTTTAATTTGACAATTATTGCAACAATTAACTGAAAAAAAAGCAAAAGAATTGATTTTAAAGGCCATTTTACATGCCTATTTTGGTTCTCGAATTTGATTTTTTCCACTTTAATAATTCAGCGGAAACACGGTATCACTTCCGTTTAAGCCAGTGGTTGTTATATTGGAAAGTGATATTAAAAACTAAGAAATCGTAACCGAATTTTCTCTAATTTACACAACTAGTAAAAGTATAGAAAACTGAATTTCTCGTATATATATATATATATATATATATATATATATATATATATATATATATATATATATATATATGTGTGTATATATATATATATATATTTATATATATATATATATATATATATATATATATATATATATATATATATATATATAAAATTTAGAAAACATTTTTCATAAGCTAGTTTTGACTGGAGTAAGGATGAAACATAATCGAAAAATTCAAATTAAAACACAAACGCTGCGATGTGTTCAAGGTATTTGGGATACTCTGCACTATAAAAAAATTAAATAAAATAAAAGATAATGAGATAATTAATCTTATTTTGGAAATGCGGTACATTAAGGTGTCGTAGCTATAACTTTTTCTGTTCTTCTATAAAAAAAAAGAGAAATCCTTTTGTTTTTCATTTTTATTAAAATTGAATACCGAACGAATTGCTGAAATATGGTGGCCAAGAACTTGCTAAGAACGTTACAACTTTGTTCAATAAAATATTAAATATAACAGAGGTACCGAATGACTAGCATACCAGTATCATAATTCCGATGTTCAAGAAGGGACAAAAAATAACCCTTCTAAATACAACAATGAAATGGTTGACAAGCTTGTTAAAAGAGAAACTGGAATCACAGATAAAAAATAGAGAAGAACAAAAGGGGTTCCGGAAAGATAGGTCTACCACAGACCCAATATTCATTATGAAGCAAATTAAAGGAAAAGTAGTAGAGTATAATAGGCTAGTGTACATTTGCTTCATAGACTTCTCGATGATGTCCGACTCAGTAACGTATTACAGACGTTAATGCAAAAAAAGACACCGGCAAACATTGTGAAAATCATAAAGAACTTGAATATGAACAATAAGAAGAGAATTAAAACAAGCGAGAACACTACAGAAAATATAACAACCTCAGGAGGAATTAGACAAGATGACAGTCTCAGTCCATTTTTATTCAATCTTTTAATGGACAAAATAATAGAAGACGTAGAGTTACTAGGAATGAGCTACAAAATGAATAACAACAGAATTAATCTAGTTTGTTATGCAGACGATGCAGCTCTGATCGCCGAAAGACGACCCACAGAGACAATCTTTTAAATTTTATCAAGCTTGTCTACAGATTAATACTCGTATGAGCATATCTACTAAAAAGATCAAAAGCATCATTATTGCCAAAGACCCCATGAGGTGCAAACTCGTAGGGCAAGATGAACCCATAAAACGGTTAACCCAGTTCAAATACCTTGGTGTGGACCTATCACGATCCAGTTAGAGACCTTAGATGATTAGTTAATGAAGCAGCAGTTATCTCAGGCTGTTTAAAAGATGTTTTATGGATCAAGAAATACATGCGAACAAACAGCAAGGTTAAAATATACACGAGTCACGAGAAGACACCAATAAAAGAAAAAGTATGCTGAAATGAAAACCACCAATAGTTGGTAAAACAAGTAGGGATAGGATACGAATTACTAACATCAGGGAACGATGTGGCGTGCAAGAGAGACAATAAGAAGACATTGGCATAACCATATAAAAAGAATGGAGGAGCACAGACTACCAAGGATCGCTCTGGAAGGAAAACCAGCAGGCAAACGTCCACCGGGAAGACCATCAAAAAGATGAACACGTAGTGGGCAATCTACCTCTCAAAAAATCGCACGACCTCGGAATTAACAGATCATCAGGTATATAAAAAGTATACGAAGAAGAAGAAGGAGATAATAAATCTCATAAATTCAGATAAAAACACCGTGGTCCATTTACTCTGGCCCTAAAGCTTATTTAGGTATCACAATTAATTTTGTAGTTGACAACATCACAAAAAGATTATCAAACATTGGTCATGGCATCACGATAATAATTTTTGACTTTTACCCTCGTTTTAAGAAGGCTGTGTTCACTGAGTGCAATAAAGAATGGAAAAAATAATGAGTGTAACCATTATCTTCTATTTTAAAGTCCATCAAAGTATCATCACATTTGCACCATCCTAATAAAAAATCTAGGAATAACATTGTAACAATCAGTCGTCTTATAATTATGGCTATTTTTTTAGTCACCTCTATATAATGGGAACAAAAATAACCCAGAATGTAAAGTGATTATGGAAATGATAGTCATATCTTATTCACCTGTAGATTAATTAAAGATCACTCTGGCAAATTATTGAACTATCAGATATTCTTGGCTCTATAGCTACCAGAAGTACTGAGAAGTAACAATATGGAGATTTTTTCAGATATATAAATATTTAAAGCACATTGCGTATTTATAACACGCCACATCACAGGCCATCCTTATGTGTGATTTCCTTTAAGTGGTTTTAACTGTCCTGTCTACAAGTTAAGTGTCCCTGATAGACCAAAGCAGCGTGAAACCGGTTTTCATGTACTTATTATTTATCCTATATCCCTTACTAATAATTTTACACATAATTGTTTTTAATTTTGATAATGATTTTTAGTTCCATAGAGTACGAATATCAGTAGACATCAGGAAGTCATTTAACAAAGACTTGAAAGAAATTCTATCTTGTGGTGACAGTAACCAAGTAAAATTTAACGCTACATAGGCCAGAGGGCAGTTCTTTCTAAAAAAGTTAACGTTGCGGAACCTAACATAGTTGTCTCCGAATACTCCATTCCTCTAGCTTCGTCAATCAAATTGCTGAGCGATAACTTGGGAGCAAATATGTCTTGGCAAAAAGTGGTAATACTATTTCGAACTAGAAAGCTTTACACTCCACAACAACTGTTAATTCAAATCTACTAAGAAAATCTAATGAAGACCCGAATAACAGATCCAAAGCCATTTTACCATATATTAATGGGGCCACCGAAAGGATTGGACGCCTTTTGTGGAGACATGTCACCTTTATATAAACCTCTAAGCATAATAAGATCTATTACAAGAAATTTTAGAGACTATATCCAACTGGAAAATCATGGTGTATTTAGCGTACCATGTGAAGCTTACAACAAAGTATATGTCGGACAAACCAACAGAAGAACAAAAATTAACCACAAACCAACTACACCTGCTCATTTTTAATAACTTCAGACAGGTTACCAAATAGATTTTAACCACGACCACCTCCAGCTATATATATGTATGTATATATATACGAGGCTGGTTTGAAAAGTCCGTGCAAAAATAAAAACTACTTATGTGTTTGGGGTAAACCTTTTTTATTTTTCGACATAGTCTCCTTTTAGGCTTATACACTTCGTCCAACGATGTTCTAGTTTGTTGGTCCCTTCCGAATAATAGGATTTGTCCAAGTCTACAAAATATTCATTAGTGTCTGCAATCACCTCCTCGTTTGAATAAAATCTTTGTCCCGCCAGCCATTTCTTCAAATTGGGGAACAAATAGTAGTCCTAGGGAGCCAAGTCTGGAGAATAGGGGGGATGTGAAACGAGTTGGAATCCTATTTCCATTAATTTTGCGACCACAACTGCTGAGGTGTGTGCTGGTGCGTTGTCGTGATGGAAAAGGACTTTCTTGTGGGCCAATCGCGGGCGTTTTTCTTGCAGCTCGGTTTTCAAACCGTCCAATAACGATGAATAATATTCACCTGTAATAGTTTTACCCTTTTCCAGATAGTCGATGAGGATTATCCCTTGCGAATCCCAAAAGACAGTCGCCATAACCTTTCCGGCCGAAGGAACGGTCTTCGCCTTTTTTGGTGCAGATTCCCCCTTGGTAACCCATTGTTTAGATTGTTGTTTGGTCTCAGGAGTATAGTAATGTATCCATGTTTGATCCACAGTGACGAAACGACGCTTAAAGTCCTCCGGATTCTTCTGGAACAGCTGCAAACCATCCTTGCAACACTTCACACGATTCCGTTTTTGGTCAAGCCTGAGCAATCGCGGCACCCATCTTGCGGATAGCTTTCTCATGTCCAAATGTTTATGCAAAATATTATGTACCCGTTCAGTCGAGATGCCCACAGCACTAGCAATCTCACGCACCTTAACTCTTCTGTCATCCATCACCATATCATGGATTTGATCAATGATTTCTGGAGTCGTAACCTCCACAGGCCGTCCAGAACGTTCAGCGTCACTTGTGCACATATGGCCAGTCCGAAAATTTTGAAACCACTTATAAACTGTTCTAATCGAAGGTGCAGAGTCACCATAATGTTTATCAAGCTTCTCTTTAGTCTCCTGAGGCGTTTTGCCTTTCATAAAGTAATGTTTAATCACCACACGAAATTCTATTTCGTCCATTTCTTGAAAATCACTCGACTTCCTTGATTCACACGAATGCCAAACACAAAGAAATAGACCAATATGGCTAAAACTTGGTGTGCGTTCATTCAAGAGATGCTACTAACTAAACATGACCTCGATACGCGCCGGTAGTGCCATCTCTCGGACTTTGCACGGACTTTTCAAACCAGCCTCGTATATATATATATATATATATATATATATATATATATATATATATATATATATATATATATATATATATATATATATTATATTTATTTATTTATTTATTTTTTTTTTTATAGGTCTAGCACACGTGCTGCAGGGAAGTTCCTAAAACGCTCCACGAGCGGCATGTGTGCGGAAAAAAAGCGATTCACGTTGTTCTTGAATCGCTGTAAATTGTACTCGGTAGGAAACACAGCGCTGGGCAAATTATTCCAAAGGGATAACGTTCTCCATATAAAAGACTGCTTGAAATATATATATATATATATATATATATATATATATATATATATATATATATAGAGTGTTATTGAAATCACTTAATATATTGGAACCGGTACATCCCTATAGGAAGTCCGATTGCAAAAAAATTCATTTTACATAGCAGATCTCAATAATAAAATAGAAAATCTACACTAAAGAAATGATGAAATGAAGAATTGTGAAGATACTGATTGCACAAAGCTCAAATTCGACCAACGATGGAATACTGCTCCCATGTTTGGGGCTCCCAAACAAACACACATTTGTCGGATTATATTCAGAAAAGAGCCTATCGCCTAATTGGAGAGCCAGAACGCTTCAGAGACCTTGATCCTTAGAACATAGAACGGTTGGCGACTTAAGTCTATTCTACAAGTATTTTCACGGAACGTGTTCGATAGACGTAGCCCACTTAATTCCTTCCAGAGCAGTGCATGCTATTGATACACGTCGAACTAATACATCACATCCGTATGAGGTTCAGCTTGTTACCCCTCGTACAATATTTTTTAAGCAGTCTTTTATATGGAGAACATCATCCCTATGGAATTATTCGTCCAGGACTATGTTTCCCACCGAGTCCAACTTACAGCGATTCAAGACCAACGTGAATCGTTTTTTACGGCGTGTGTGCTACGCCCATTAAAGAAAATAGTTATAACAAATTATAAATTAATGATAATTCCTTGTCTTACGCATTTTTGTCAGAAAATATTTTTAAGAAAAAAACTTGAAATTTGAATTTCACCAACCGGCATGATAATATAGATGTTTAATCAAATTATGAAGTTAGTATTTAATTATTTGAATTATTAACTAATTAACTTAAATAGAATCAATACCATATAATTATAATCAAACGATAATTTGTCATAATAAGAAATAATGATCATTTTGAAATAAAATTCACACACAAAAACATATAGATCAAAGACAATTATTTACGTCATCATTGTAACGGGATCAATGTCATGGCATCTCATTATGCTCTTAGTGGTAATTTAAAAAGTTTAAAAATAAACAGTCTCTTAAAAATAACTTCTTATTGTTTATGTTTTGTAATATTAATTGTATACTCGTACTTTGTCACATATTGATAGACTTGTCTGACTTTTAACCCACGTTCCAATATGTTCGTAATATTGGATTAAACATTTGTGCTGGATTTATACAGTGAGTAAGTTACTTTGAGTTAAAGAACAAGAGAAATATGCCACTGACTTGTTTGTTTTATAGTGTACAAAAGATCTACATGTATTACCCTATATTGTGTGATTTTAACAAATAAATAAGTCTTCGAACCTTTAAGTTAGGTTTATTAATGTGTTGCCAAGTATTAGCGATGGGCTACAACTACCAGTACTACTCAGTCAATAAGTTTTAAAAGCGGAAATAAAACAAGTCTCCCTTAAGCTCAATATATTTTTTCCAGCGACATTCCAATTCCCCCCATTATGGGGTTAAACTCGCAAGACCTGACAAAGAAATCACTCGCCGCCTGGACCCACCACCATCAATCCCAAGCGCAACCGACGAAATAATTAGTCAAAAACTCCCGCAACGACAAAGAAACCCAAACACCACAAAACCAAAATTTAAATGGCAAATAAGAATAGAAAACAAAATCAACAACATCAGAAAAGACCTAGGACACCTTACCCAGTTTATGAACGGGAACGCGTCCAAACGTGTCACACAGGGTGTGGACAGGATCCAGTCCAAGTCTCCCAACAGAACACTCCCAGAAATCCTTGATACTTTGAAACAAAAACATATATGCCGTAAGACTCCGTAGATACAAAGAATCAAACGAGAGGAAAGACACCAACAGCAGTTACTGAATCACCAAAGAAACAAGAATTCACAGATTATTGGAAAAGTATCTGGTCAGAAACCAAACTACACAATAATAACATCCCCTGGATCAAAGCCGAAAAAGACAAACATAAACATGTAACAGAACGAGAAAACTCCACATTAACTACTGTGGGAATCTCCGAGTGGTTCAGGGGAGTCGACATGCAGAGATCATAATTTTGAAATAGATTTTTGCAACATACGAGGTTTAAACTCGAACATAAATTCAATGCACCAACACCTGCAATCAAATAAACCTCATGTACTCGCTCTCTGTGAAACCAAAGTCAGTTGATCGATCAGCACAGTCAACTATCTTTATCCTGGGTACGACTTCTATTCCCGATTTAGGCGTAACTTTGGAATCTGTCTTTTTGTCAGAAGCGACCTCTCTTGCCAACGAGAAGACGCTCTGGAGCCCCCAAACTTTGATGTTATGTGGTTAAAATATCGACCACCAAGTGATATCAACTTTAGAACACTTTTCGCTTCTCTTGCAGACCGCATTGATGATTTCTCTGAATCCTTCTCAATCAGTTGTGGCTTAACTCAGCTTATTGACGAACTAACTCGAACTGATCGAGACGGGGAGTTCGCCAGTCTTCTTGATCTGTTTTTAACCACCAATCCGAAGATTTAAGCGGTCACCGTAAATCCGCCGTTAGGTTCTTCCGACCATAAACTGCTTTCGACATCGAGTATCCTACCAATCAGTGACTGAAAGGCGCCTAAGCCGCGCAAGATTTGGCCCTACAAATCTGCTAAATGAGAAGATCTCATGGAATATTTTCGAACTTTCCATTGGATGGACGAGCTGACAACCCATCTGACTGCGCCAGGGAGGTCTCCGATGTTATTTTGGCTGGTACGGAAGCTTACATCCCTTTTTCGAAGAAATGTCCCTCCAACGGCAAGCCTTGGTTTGACCGAAAATGCAAAGAAGCTGTTGTTTCTAAACGTCTTGCCTACGGACAATGGCGTGAAAACATCATAAATCGTAACACCTTTGTTCGTGCCCGGAACAGATGCAAAGAAATTATCGACGAAACCAAGGCGGCACACAATCAACCAATTAGAAACAAACTTCTCGCTTGTCCCAACAATTCCAGGTCGTTTTGGGCAGTCGCTAAGGCAGGATTTCACCAAAACCACCATACCACCACTCACACGGCCAGAGAATTCTATTGCATCAACACTTGTTGAGAAAGCGAACTTGTTGGCTGAACTCTTTGCTTCACATTCTACTGTCGATTTCCAAGGAAAAACACCACCTACTATTCCCATATTGCAGTCAAGGATGCCCGATGTTGTCTTCAGACAGCGTATCATAAACCGTATTTTAAGGAAGCTAGACACCAAAAAGGCTTCTGGCGCTGACGGTATACCTGCCATAGTTCTCAAAAACTGTGCGAGGGAACTAACACTAGTTTTCTGTAGACCTTTCAACCTATCCTACAGAAAGAGAATATTTCCTTCCTGCCTAAATGCGCCACAGTTCAGCCGATACCTAAAAAAGGCAAGAAGACCTTGCCAAATAACTACCGACCAGTCGCACTGCACTCCATAATATCGAAAGATATGAAAAAAGTTATCAATCAGTATCTAAATAAATAAATATAATAATATAATAATATCTTGAAGGATTCAACATTATTAGCGATCACCCATATGGCTTTCGTAAACATAGATCAACATCTTCTGACTTATATAACACATGTTTGGAACAACGCAATTGAACACTTTAGAGAATCTTGAGCGGTTGCTCTTGACATATCCAAGACTTTCGACCGTGTTTGGCACGATGGACTGTTGGCTAACCTATGCTCTTATGGTATGTCTGAGAAGTGCTGTTTGTGGCTCTCATGTTTCCTTAGAGAGCGTTCTTTGCGAGTGGCGGTCGACGGATTTCTGTAGAACACCTTCACTATCAACGCCGGTGTGTCCCAAGGCTCCATACTGTCTCCTACTCTCTTTCTCATTAACATTAAAGATCTGCTGGAAAAGACCGGGAATCAAATCTACAGATGACAGTATGCTTATCTCTTCATTCTCTTTGAACGCTCGGACATCGGCTACTCAGGCGAATATCTACAGACAGCAGTCGTTCAACTTAACAAAGACCTGGAAGAAATACTATCTTGGGGTAACAGTAACCAAGTAGAATTTAACGCTACAAAAATCCAGGCAGCAGTTTTTTCTAAAAAAGTTAACGTTGCTGAATCCGGGATTCTCCTAGCATCGTCACTTAATATGTTAGGCGTTAATTTGGGAGCAAATATGTCCTAGCATAAACATGTTGCAGGCATAGCAAGGAGAGCTTCTCAAAAGTTAGGAATATTATTTCGAACTCGAAAGCTTTACACTAAACAATAACTGTTAATTCTTTACAAAACTCAAATTCGACGAACTATGGAATACTGCTCCCATGTTTGGGGCTCCGCTCCCAAACACACACTGCATTTGTTGGATTCTGTTCAGAGAAGAAGAATATTCTGGCTAAAGAATCTAAGAACGTGGCTCAACTATTCCACAACAAGTTTGTCTCGAACAGCTGTAAACAAAGTACAGATTGCCAGATCGATTGCCAACATCCGGAACGGATAGGCACCACAAAAAGAAGAAAACTTGATTTAAACAATATTTACATGGAAGCATTATGCCCCTCGTTTTTCTTATGTTTATTACAATTTTCTATAAAATAGAAATAAACCTACCCAATGTTCATTTTAAATCTAATACCGACATCTGTTGTCAAACTAACTAACAAATCAACATCGTCTGGTGCAACGACACTCTAGTTATCTTCATTCAAAACTTGTAGGAAGGATTGTTTATACATTATTTCCAATCAAAAGATAGAACCACCGTGGTACTGCCCACTCTAGGTGGGAATTAGTAAAAGTTAAAACGGTACCGGCGCATTTATAATTCGAATAACGAATGACGTAAATCCATTACATAACAACAAATACAAGGTGAGGTTTATAACTACTGCTGTTTATATTCATATGTGGTAATATTTCCATACATTTTTTATGAGCATATTTTAAATCAATAATAATAAAATAAAAGTCATGTATAATGAAAAATAGATCATAGAAAATATTAAAAATGCAAAAATACTACTTCCATGGACACAGACAGAGAGCGGCAAAAAGAGGCAGTTGCCACCCTGCCTGTTTTAAATTACAATTTATAAATAAGAATAAGATTTTTTGTAGTTTAGTTATTACAAAAATAACTGCATTTCATAATGTTATTAGTCCAAGGTAATACAATAAAATTATCGGGAATGGTTTCGGCTAATAAAGAAGAACAGAAATAATATTATTCTATACACTTATCACACCTTTGCCAAACTCTTATTTTTATACCCGATGCGCGTTTTTGTAAGCATGTTAGCATCATCAGGAGCAATGATTAACAGTCAATCATCGTTCATGGTTATACTAACATGGTTCGCGAATCGCTCGTCGGGTGCAAAAGTCATTCTGCCAAAGATTCCAAAATCTAAAAGTAAATAATATATTTATAATTGTTATATCTATTAAAGAATCGGCACATTTCTTGCGTTAACGAAATTTTTATTTATTTACAAACAACTCGATCAAAAAAAATATTCCTTATTATTCTTTACATATTTTGATCACTTTTCAGGCAGCTGACGAACCCCTTCTCTCAAAAAAGATGAGCCTATAAATTCGGTTATGCTTTTTTCACGTCCTGCAATGAAATGACGTGGATATCGACGAGTTAATATTCCAGCGACCCAAATAAATAGTAATCGGACGGGGCTATATTTGGAGAATCTGAATTTTGACAGATATCAAACAAGTTTGACGAGTATTAACGAGAATTAATCCCTTCTCAAACTCAACAGTGTTTTAAATCTAGATTATTATGGAATACACTTTTGGTGAGCAAACTAATATGATTTTAGTGTTTGGTTTTTGTAACGGCAACGGTCGCAAAAGTGCTCGCGTATATCACGAAAGATTTTCGCATCATCGGACTCCTAACCATCAGACTTTTGCCAATATTGAGAGGCGACTTCGAGAAATTGGACAATTTAAGCTGATCAAGAATAATGCTGGGCGGCCTTCACAAGCTAGAGTACCCGATGTTGAAGAGGAAATCTTTAAAATTGTACGTCAAACGGGAATACCAAAAAGTACAACTAACCGAATCATCAGACAACAAATTATTCACCCCTTTCATATACAGTCCCTGCAGGAACTCTTACCTCCAGATCTTGGATCCCGTTTACATTTTTTACAAGTTATTCGAGCACACATAGCGACTGTTCCGGCTTTTCACACTAAAATCCTGTGACGAATCAAGCTTTACTCGACGTGGTATAACCAATATTCATAATAATCATGTTTACACTAAAGAAAACCCATATGCTGTGCAACAAAAACAGTTTCAACGCGAATTCAGTATTGTCTGGATGGGATTCGTCGCGAACTATTTGATCGGGCCGTTTAGATTACCAGATCGACTTGATGGTGAAATTTACTTGAATGTCATAAAACTATTCCTGAATTATTGGAAAACTTACCCATTAATTTACGTTGCGACATGTTTTTCATGCACGATGGTGCACCACCCCATTTTGCGCGAGAATTTTTTTGAACCAAAGTTACCCAGATAAATGGATCGGAAGAGGTGAAGATGTTGCTATTCACTGGCCACCGCGTTCCGCAGACTTAAATCCATGTGATTTTTTCCTTTGGGGTGCATTGAAATTGAAAGTTTATCAAGTTCAAATCGACAACATTGAGCTATTGTGGAATATAATTCAAAATACTGCTAACGCTTTATGAGATGAAGACATTTTAAGAAGAGTATATTTAAATTTCCTGCGACGTATTAATTTATGCATTAACGAAGGTGGCGGTCATATTGAACATTATTCTGAAACCAATACCTTCTCAGTTGCTCTTTATGCTCTTAGCCAATTGGTTTTTACATTTTTACCGTTGTTGGCCTGTTGGTCTTTAAATTTATTATTGTCGTTAGCCTGTTTGCCTCTAAGCATGCTCCAAATTTCAAAGACTATTCTTCTGGACCTGTCCTAAGCCTGGATGAAGTGTGAAGGAACGGATTTGCGAATTTGACAATGGAATTAAAAAATGGAAATAAACATCCCATTATCTCAGAAACTGTTGCTCGGAGCAACATTTGCCAAGAGAGCTTTTTTAGACAGGAGGAAGCGGAAAATACCAATATTTAATTTAAAATATCATACAGAGTGGTATAAAAAAGTTATGACAATTTAAAAGCATACACAGTGCAATAAGTGGCGTCTCCTACAATTTACAACAAAACTGTGAGCTGATTTCGAATTCTCATCTCAAAAAACTCCCAAGCACCGAATCTTGTGCAAATAGTACAATTATTAAGAAAGCTCCTTAAGAAAAACTAAAATAAAAGTATAACTTTGACACCTTGTATCTCAAAAATTACGAATTTTTGGACTAAGATACGTTGGGTTAAATGGTAATATTTTCATCGCAGAAATCCACGGTAACACTATGTACACGGAATACTGGGACACCCTGTATTTATAACTCGACATCTATCTGTATATGTCTTATCAAACCCAAAAGTAAAACTTGATAATTGAACAAAGATCAGTTTTACGTTGGTAAAAAACACAGCGGTTATTAGATTATAAAAGGCACAAAAAACACTTATGAATTTGCGTACCCTACGTACATATAATATCAAGGAATATACGTACATATAATATCAAAACAAACATGCAATAGTCATTATGAGCGCAGTATATGATGACCAACTTACCTTTTTTCTGGTTGGTTCCTCCGGTTGAGCATATAAATCAGCAATCCCAAGCAAACAATCATCACAATGACAATAATCACTAGATACTAGCGAGGTTGTGGAACCGAACGAGCTACACGAATTTACACTATCCGTCCTAACTAATTTCGGTCTAGAAGCTAACTTATCACTGTCAAGTGTCACTTGTTCCATTTTTGCCACTAGGAGGCTCTCCATCAGAGATTTTGGTCGCTGTTCTTTTTGTGTTTGAAGACACTGACAACATGTTCCTGGTGGGGGTGTCGCGGATCGTAATCGTGACGTCATAGTACTAAATTATAATTATTTTTATCATTTGTTTATATTTATATTTGATAATCGAGCACTACTAAGCATACTTGACATAAATTTTATAAAATAGTAAAATTTTAAATTCCAAAATGTTACATGCATGGTTGTTAATAGATTTTCGTTATGACTATCTTCTTTTCATATTTGTTTCAATTTAAACGCATTCCTATTTAAGGTCGGAAAAGGGCTCTCTGCAAGTGAGAAAGAAATACAAGTTTAAAAATAAGTCTGGTTTGGCAAGTAATAATGTCACATTCAAAATTCATTGTATTTAGAAACCTTTTTGTTCAAATCTGGTTCAGAAGGAAATTCTTACATCATTAGAGTAAACAGCAATACGAGGGCCGCCTTTTAAGTTTTTACAAACGACCACTAGATGACGCTATTGAGATGTGACATTACCATTGTTAAAAGATTTGACATTTGTTATTATTAAAACAGTGGCAGCTCAGAAATTGGCCAAGTGTTTACAATGAGCGTTAAAAAAAAGCAATTTTGTGAACAAACGAAAATTTCAAGTGAAGGTTTTCGTTGGATAGTTTTTTACGATTTTAGTAAAGGCCCAATTTAACAACAATGCCTCGAATCGCTTCGTTCAAATTTTGGTAAGGAACCGTCATCAGAAAAGATAGACAGAGGCAGAAGTTTACAATTGGTTTGCAGAATTTCGTCATGGTCGTGCTTCCGTCAGCGATGAATTT
The DNA here is from genome assembly GCA_019049505.1 of Pachyrhynchus sulphureomaculatus. Classification (NCBI taxonomy): domain Eukaryota; kingdom Metazoa; phylum Arthropoda; class Insecta; order Coleoptera; family Curculionidae; genus Pachyrhynchus; species Pachyrhynchus sulphureomaculatus. Next base: position 152,549,377 of record CM032449.1, on the reverse strand, counting down.
CGTGAAGGTCGACCAAAATCGGTTATTGTTCCAAAAAACATCGATGCTGTGCGCAACATGACTGAAAAGGAGCGGCATGCGATCTACTGTGAGATAAAAGGATTCTTAGGCATATTGAAGACTGCAGTATATTCGATTTTGCATGAACATTTACCTGTAAAAAGATCTGTTCCCGTTGAATTCCGCATAATTTGACCGAAACTCAAAAATAGGCTCGTGTCAATTGGTGGAAGGTAATGGCTAAAAAAATTCAACCGAGGACATGCAAAATTCATAACAGGAGACAAAACTTGGATATAATCGTACGAGCCGGGAACTAAGCACTCATCTGTTTGGGTGTTCCAAGATAAACCGAATCCAACAAAAGGGGTTCGTTCGCGAAGCACTTCCAAGAAAATGATCGCTTATTTCTTTGGTTATGCTGGACATGTTGCACATAGCACGTCAAACAATTGATTATTTGACGGAGAAAAACATCGAATTAATGTCTTATTGGCTGTATTTACCTGATTTATTGCCTAACGACTCCTTTTTGTTCCGGAATTTCAAAAAAAACTGCGATTTTCATCACTTCAGGAAGCTGTTCAATCCTTTCCAAATGTTTTTGAGGTATCAACTTCAGAGTGGAAAAAATGTTTCGAGAATTGGTTTGAATGCATGCAAAAGTGTATCTTAAGAGCGAATATTTTGAGAAAAACTAAAATATTGGCACCAAAAAATTTTTTTTCTTTCATTGTTTTTATAAAAACTTAAAAGGTAGCCCTCTGCCAAATTTCAGTGGTATTTTTATTTGCACCTGAACTGGTAGTTTTGTGAATTAATTTTATGCATTAGGCTTATAACCACGCAAAGAGACCAAGGAGGTCCTTTCTGCTAACTCGACTTTAATAACTGGGTACTGTCCGCCAGATTACACCTACAGGTTAACGTGGAATAAGAACCACGTGGTTGGCACATGGTACTCACTCAGCCTGCTGTTTTTAGATCTTTTTTCCACTTCTCGCTGACCACCAACGTTGAGTGGCAGCCAACCTCTATTTCCTTTATTATCTAATGAACTTTTTCACTCAAGAATAAACTATAAACTAATATTAATTTAAGTTTTTAATTGAACTGTATTCCAAGTATTTCGATTTAATTTGTCTTGTATGGAAATATTTACTATTTTTCTACATTTCATTCCAAACCATATAATCTTCTAAATCTTCAGGCAGTTTCATGAAACGTTAATAATTGTAGAACTATAGTAACTTGGCAATTGGGATGAGAATTAATAATACATTCTTTAATCATGACTTGAAGTATAAATATACATGGCAAAACACGAGAGAACAACAGTCAGTCATAGATTACATAATAACAAGATCCTAAGATAATATTGGACGTGAAAACTCTCAATGGAGCCAATGTGGGAACCGATCATAAATGGTGTTAGCTAAAACATGACTGAGAAAAAATAAATCTATGCCCAATTAATAGAGAACAACAAATCAACAGTGGACAACGTTACAGAACAATATTCTTAATGCAGCTAACGAAGCTATAGGAAAAAACCGGTCAAGTGCAAGTGGAACTTGCACAATTAGTGTTCCGTACGTTGATTGTTTTTAAAATAAAAATTTTTGTTAGGGTGGTATAAAATGATCAGTGACTTCACAAAACATACCCCAAATGAGTTTTCAACAAAGTTTGTTTCCAATCTTTACTGAAAACTGGTGACCTTGAAATTTTTTTTTTATATACCAATTAAATTATTAAAAGTAATGCACTCATGATAATTTTCGTTCAATCTATACCCCGTGGAGAATATTCCAGAATTCTTTCAAAATTTTTTGATCAGTACTTTTCGAGATAAGGTAGGGGACAGCGATTTTTTAAAAGTAATACGAAGAAAAGTGTGCGCAAGTATTACATTATATATATATATATATATATATATATATATATATATATATATATATATATATATATATATATTTACTCGTGTTTTCACAAACTTTCATTTGACACCACACTCGATAACCTAGTAAAAAAAAAATTTTTTTCACTTCCGATTTCACCCCGTAAGTCAAAATTTATGTTACGGTGGTATAAAATGATCAGTGACTTCACAAAACACACCCCAAATGAGTTTTCAACAAAGTTTGTTTCCAATCTTTACTGAAATCTGATGACCTTGAATTTTTTGTTTTTTTTATATACCATATAAATTATTAAAGGTAATGCACTTGTGATAATTTTCGTTCAATCTACACCCCGTGGAGAATATTCCAGAATTTTTTCGAAATTTTTTGATAAGTACTTTTCGAGATAAGGCCCGGGACAGCGATTTTTCGCGAATTTTTAAAAAATAATACAAAGAAAAGTGCGCGCAAGTATAATATTATATATATATATATATATATATATATATATATATATATATATATATATATATATATATATATATATATTACTCGTGTTTTCACAAGCTTTCATTTGACACCACACTCGATGACCTAGTAAAAAAAATTTTTTTTCACTTCCGACTTCACCCCCCAAAACTAACCCCTTAAGTCAAAATTTAATTCTCAAAACTACATGGCTCTGATGAGGCCATCAATTTCTATATTACAGTAATACCCCGCTTAGCGCGACCCCCGTTACGCGCGGTTTCACTATAACGCGAATTTCAAATTTCGCCCTCATGTAGTCATTAACTTCTCTATGGTCGCGGGGGGATCCCCGCTTTCTCTGAATATTCTCTTTGAAGAATTGGGAATTCCCTGTCCTTCGACTTTGTTCTATGGGGATTTCCTCGTTCGTTTCGTGTGTTCATTTGTTCCGTAATGTTAGTTCGGTCGGCTGGCAGTTTTGTTTTAATATTTATTGGAGATACATACATACATAATTTAACCCTACGTTAAAAATGCCGCCTGTAAAGAAAAAAGAGCGTAAAAGCGTCACTTTGGAATTGAAGATGAAAGTGTTAAGAAGAATGGAAAATGGAGGCAAAGCAACAATTGTTGGGAGAGATTTTGGACTCTCAGAATCGACTGTGAGAACGATTTATAAAAATCGGGAAAAAATTAAAATCTCCAGCGAAGGTTCAACACCTATAAGTGCAACAAAACTTTCTCGTTCGAGATCATCTATCTTAGAAAGAATGGAGAAATTACTGTCAGTCTGGATCGAAGATTTGAATAAGAAGAACACACCACTAAGTCAAGATCTCATATGCACAAAAGCAAAATCTTTGTATGAGATGCTGAAAACAAAAGAAGGAGAAGGGAGTGCCACTCCGACTTTTGCTGCCAGCAGAGGCTGGTTCCATCGGTTCAAGCAGCGTTCTAATCTTCACAATATCCATATAACAGGCGAGGCGGCCAGCGCGGACATTCAAGCTGCAGCTGAGTTTCCAGACAAGTTTCAAGACTTCGTTAGACGAGAGAAAATTCCTGCTTGTCTCATCTTCAATGTTGATGAGACCGCACTTTACTGGAAAAAAATGCCATCTCGAACATTCATTTCTAAGGAAGAACGTCAAGCCAGTGGTTTCAAAGCTGCGAAAGATCGACTAACACTTCTGCTGGGTGGTAATGCCACTGGTGATTTCAAACTGAAAACTTTACTAGTGTACCATTCAGAAAACACCCCGTGCAATGCGAGGCACAGACAAGACAAGTCTACCACTTGTGTGGCGATCAAACAGAAAGGCGTGGGTTACACGGGAAATTTTTCAAGAATGGTATTCTAATAGTTTTTGCCCATCAGTCAAATCATACTGTGACAGAAATGGGCTTGAACCTAAAGTTATATTACTCTTAGACAATGCCCCAGGACATCCAACCTCACTTGATACGCCCAGAGACTTAAAAGTGTACGTAAAGTTCCTTCCACCAAACACTACGTCAATATTACAACCTATGGACCAGGGAGCAATAGCAAACTTCAAAGCTTATTACCATCGCCGCACTTTTAGCCAACTAATTCATGAAACTGACGGGGAAGGAAGACAGTCTATGCGAGAGTGGTGGAAGTCATACAACATTATGAAGTCTATTCACAACATAGAAGAGGCTTGGAAGGAAGTTAAAATGAGTTGTATGAATGGGGTGTGGCGTAATCTTTGGCCAGATGTAGTGGAAGCACCTAGAAGAATTGTCCAGATGCAGAGACAAGTGCTTGAAGACATTGCTGCTGATTGAGGGGTCTGAACTTGAAGATGTCACGGTAGAAGATCTCGTAGAACTTGTAGCAACGCACGACGATCCTATTAGCAATGAAGATCTGATCGAGTTACAGAATAATCCTATCTACGATGAGGAAGAACAAGTAGAAGAGAAAGTTTTATCTTCAGGGGAAATACAAAATGCACTTTCAAAAATTTATTCAGGTTTGGACATATTGCAGAGTATAGACAATAATGATGACCGTGTCTTGACCGTGTGTCAAACAATTAAAAACAGTGTTGGGTGTTATGAACGTATTTTACAAGAACGTAAACAAAACGTTACCCAAAAGACAATAGATGTATTTTTCCGTAAAAAATAAGAGTATGTATTGCATAAAGTGTTCTTAGAATTAAAGTGATTGATTAAAATGATTTGTATTTTTTTGTATTAAATTTTGACTATGTTTAATCATAAACCTCGATATACGCGAATTTCAGTTAACGCGATTTTTTTCGGAACGTATCCCTCGCGTAAAGCGGGGTATTACTGTATTACCAAATTTCACCTTTCTATGTCAAATAGTTTCGGAGAAAATCGGGTGTGACAGACAGACAGACAGACACCGAAGTGATCCTATAAGTGTTCCGTACGGAACACTAAAAACGAGTGAATATTAACAAGGTCGATAAAACACCATGGTTCTCCGCAGAAATATGTCAAAGAAAAAAAGACATACATACAATACCTACGCAACAAAACACATGAAAACTGGAACAAATATACAAGCCGACGTAAAATGGCGAAAACAAAAGTAAAAAGAATAAAAGAAGAATATGGGGAAAGATTCACTAAAGGAATGGAGAAGGTTATCTGTGTTAAGAAGAGACACACAGGAAGTGAAGGAAACTGTACAAACGAACAAAATTGCAGTAGAAAAACGAACAACATACTTCACAAACCTATACAAAGGAGTAGAAAGTAGAGAATCACAAACATTTGAAGAAGAGGAAGAAACGACAATAGAAATAACAGACGATGAAGTTACGGAACTTTTGAAACAACTTAAAAATCGAAAAAGTCCCGGACCAGACAGCATAACCAACGAAATGCTGAAATATGAGCGACAACAATTACACAAAGAAATAAGCGTTCTCTTCAGAAGCATTATACAACAGAACACCATACCAAAAGAATGGAAAAATAGTATAACGATCTCCATATTCAAAAAGGGACAGAAAACATCCCCCGAAAACTATCGTGGAACAACTCTTCTAAATAGCACCTTGAAAACACTCACGAAACTTATCTTGAAAATAATGACAAAGAATATTAAGATAAAAGAAGTGTAACAAGGATTCAGAAAAAAATAGATCCACTATCGATGCTATATTTATCCTAAAACAAATAACTGAAAAGTAACTAGAGTTTAATAAACCAGCATATATGCATTTTGTGGACATGACAAAAGCATTCGGTAGAGTACGCATCACAGCTATAATAAAAATAATGAAAGAAAATCAAGTAAATCAAAGGATAATACAAATAATATACGAAATGAACAAAAACTGTAAAACGGCAATTAAAGTATGATATACGACAAGCGAACAAATAAACATCCACGACGGTTTACCTCAAGGAGATTCACTGAGCCCATTTCTTTTTAATATGATTATGGATAGAATCATAGAACACCTTCCTAAAGACACAGGATATAAACTGCGAAACACTTACTTTCATATTATATGCTATGCGGACGACGCTATACTTATCGCCAACTCTGAGAACAACCTATAAGGGCTATTTCCAACCTTTAACCAGGAAGCTAAACGCTTCAACATGGCAATCAACACCGAAAAAATACAATGTATGGTAACAGCCAAAGAACCCATAAGGTGTAAGCTTCAAATCGATGGGAAAAATTATACAACAGGTCATGAAATTTAATTATCTAGGATCAGAAATAACAAGTAATGGTAACATATAATAAGAAGTCAAAAAGATAACGATGAAAGCCTCGCGTATTTCACGATGCATAAAAGACATAATATGGAAAAACAAATACCTCAACAACGAAAGTAAAACAAGAATATATAAGATAGTAATAAAGCCAATCCTGACATACGCGACCGAAACCAGAGCGGATACCTCAAAAACGATGCAAATGATGAGAACAGCAGAATTGAAGGTAATAAATAAGAACAATTCTTGGAAAGACATTCTACGACAGAATTAGACGCGAAGACCTAAGAGAAATCAGTAACATATAAGACGTAGCGAAAGTAGTATGAAAAAGGAGAAAGGAATGGAATAAACACGTCAATAGAATGGACAACACACTAGACTAACCAAGTGCGCAAAAGCTAACAAACCAGTGGGTAAACGACCACAAGGAAGACCACCGAAACGATGGCGAGAATGTCGGACATGAACATCAGAAGAGGCTTAAGAGGAGAAAAAACAGGCAATTGCCTCCCTATATGGGTAACCTTATATGAAAGAAGAAGAAGAAGGTATATTGTTAAGAATTTTTCCATCTGTTGTATTGGTCCATATATGTCTACCAAGAAATTTCCACTGTATAATTTCTGTTTTATGTTCCTCTGTTATAAACTTAAATTTTACCTGATTAGTTTTTATATCGTTTAGTGAAAAATTATTTGTTGGGTTATAATCAATTTCCATTTCAAACTTAATGCTTGCAAATCTCCTAAGTGTTCTACATACCGCAACTTTCTTAAATTTCGACTGAATTAGAAATTTAGCTTAATTCAGTTTCTTTAATTACCATATTTGTCTGTCTACAAAATTGTATGTATAAAGTTCTCCTCTAAAAATAGTATGAAGCAAAACCATTTTTTACTGATATTTTTCCATTATTCGTTCACTACAAATTATTTATTTATCTCTATTAATATTATCTATATAATTTAAACAATAGTCTTAAGATAAATAATGAGAAGTCCATAAAAACATAACTTAAAAACACCGTTTAGAAGTCCTCGGGTGGTTTTCAAGATAACTCCCGAGCTTTCGAACTCTTAAATGAATGAAAACATGACATAAGATTAATGAAAGATCTATAAGCTCCTCTAAGAACAGCTATGAATACAGACCAAAGTTACTAATCAAGAAAAAAAAAACTATTTGGTAATTATCAATACCTTATACAACAAAATTTTGTCTGTCCAATCCACTGCTCCAAGCCACTCTATCACAAGCAGCTTCTTTCTCTTGGTCTCTTCTCATCATTGCTTTTCGAATACCCTGATTTCAGGATTTGCGTTGTAGTCCTGTTTTACGTTCACCTGGCGACATAAATTAAAGTATTAAGGGCAGTTAGGTCGGCCTTCTCAAACTCCCTTATTTCCCATATCTCACTCCCATACGTTAGTACTATTTTTACCATCGCCTTCCGAATATCTTCTTTTTTGTTCATCAATTTTATATTTTTAACCCTCCAAACTAGGTTTAGTGTCCCAACACTTCCATTATATTTTCAATTATTTATCTTATGCTGCTTATACCCTTTCTTTTAACAATACTACCCAATTACCTAAATGTATCTACTTGTTTTACCTGGCAATCTCAACCCAATAGAACTTCAAATCTACTTTCTGAGTTTTCAATTAGACAGTCAGTTTTTTCAATAATAACTTGCAGACTCCTTGCTTGTATTTTTTATACAACCTTGTTAACATCCACTCTCGGTCAACAGCGTCATGGAAAAAAAGAAGAAAGAATCATCAGCAAAGCTAACAGTAAATAGACGATGACTTTGGACTGGAATACCTATTCCAGTGTAGCTACGCATTCATTTCTTTTCTCGAGTTCATTAAATCGACGAATACTATACGTAATTTGCTCTTGCAGCTTCGCTCTGATAGCGAAGTTATAATATTAAGAATTAATTGACAATACGACAGTTTCTTGGTACAAAACACCATTTTGCAACACTGTAAACAATAGAGAGTAAAAAAGATGTTACTAGTAACCAGAATTTGGCCTAATACTATCGCCCTTGTTGTTCAACTTATATTCGGAGGTCATATTCAATGGTACCAGTGAAGGAATTAACATCAAGGGCGTTAACATAAATAACATCAGATACGCCGATGATACATTAATTATCACTAATAATGGAAAAGATCTACAAAAACTTATGGATAAAACAACTGACACTTGTACACAGTTTGGTTTAAGACTCAATGCAAATAAAACAAGATATATAATTATAGGCAAACAACCTAATATTGAAGATGGTAGTATTACAGTTAGTGGTACAAAGATAGAGACAGTTGATAAATTGATGCATCTCGGTAGTAACATCCACGACCACTGGGACCCGACTGTGGAAGTCGAAATTAGAATAGACTTGTCACGACTTATCATTGAAACTACGGATGAAAACGGTAGGCTGCTGTGTTTTTCCAGTTCTCTTGTACGACATGGAAGCGTAGACGCTAACTGAAGCAATGCTTAAATGTCTGGAGGCATTCAAGATGTGGGGGCAAATCAGTTAGATGGACAGAATTAGTAACAATAACGTTCTGACTCGCATGGACAAGGACTTGGGGATAGTCACGACCATCAAACGACGCAAATTAGAATACTTTGGCCACATTATGAGATATCCAGAAAAATACGAAATCTTGCATCTGATTACAGAGGGAAAGATTCCAGGTAGACGTTGTCCAGGGAGAAGGAGAACATCGTGGTTGAAAAATTTGTGACAGTGGTATGGAAAGTTTACGGTTCAACTCTTCTGAGCAGCTGTTAATAAAACGATTATTGTCAACATGATAACCAACGATCATTGAACGGTCATGGTATCCGAAGAAAAAGAATACTACCCATTGAAATAGACAATTAATCATACCAAATTCTGGTTTATAGTGTTGTGAAATGATGGTCCCCTTAATTTCAGTCGCCTATAAGAGTGCCTTGAACCCCTTAGAGGTTTATGCAATATCCTCCCAAATAACCTGCTAAATAAGCAATTCGCACTCAATCCAAGGTAACTATAACGATCTTTTCGGATACCTTGTTTGTATAAAGATCCAATATACAAGGCTTCCCATTCCATACAAATAGTTGATCAATATATTTATTAAAAAAAATTGTGATTTTCTGAATCAGACAATGTCCCCCATATCTAATTAGTTCGAAAGAAATATTGCTTAGCCCAGATGGACGTTCATTTCTCATTTCTTTGAAATTCTTCATTATTTCTTCATCTTTGGTTGGTACCTTTATAATATTTAAAGCAAATTCAGCTCTGGTTTCAACTAGGGAGAATTTCTATGATCGTGAGTATTACTCTTCATATTTCTTATAGTCCACCAAACTTCTGTAAACGTAGACCTTCCACCGTAGATATTATTCTCGCAGCGTTAAAACTTCCGACGTGGCTTCCTTCTTTCTTTATTTTTCTTCTTAATTCATAAAAAACAAACACAAAGTCTGGTTATCAGCTTTAAAAATAGAATTATTATTCAAAGTATAGAATACCCTATTTTATTCTTACTTGTAGAGATGCCAGTCCTAACAATTTCTGCCCAAATAAGAATTATTTTTGAAAAACCATTAATAATTCAACATCCTTGGTAATACACTACTTAAAATATACATAATTTACTATAATTACAGTCTGATTTAATTTGCATATTTGCAATATTTTAATATTTATACATCAAGGTCTATCGGTGAGCAAATTTATTTGGTGGGGCAGTCAAAACACGTCATTACTAATTAGAATCTAATATAAGCGAGGACTGCTATACAGTTAGCACAGCGGTTTTATTACTTTATTATTGTCTGCAAGTTCCATTAATATGAATTAAATTAAATGAAAATAGGCATTTATCGTGAGAAGATTATTTCTTGTTTTCTCTAGCACTATGGAGAAGTTTCTCTAATTTTCTGTATAATATTTAAAGATCTTCGAATATTTATGCAACTCTACGCGGGGGTTTTAAAGCTGCTTACCTAAGGTGTCTGAATACGAACTTCGCAGAATCTGAGCCAGAACAGTGGGAGCTGTCAACTGCAGATGAAAATAACAGTCTCCAAACGACACTTAACGATAGGCCTCCTAAAGGTTTTAATGCTAGAGAGAGAAGACTGAACCAACGGAACCGTCTTCTCAAAGAAAGAACTCATCTGGTACCCAGATGAATTTAAATAGATAGAGGGTGCGAAGTAGGTATATGCTGCCCACGAAGCTACGAATGTCTATGCCAGGGGTCGGCAACCTTTTAACTAAGGGGTGCCAGTTTTCATCCATACAACATTTTGCGTGCCGACCTAGGTACTTACTACAACTAAAATTAACAAAAATTAACTTAAATTAACTTAAAATATTGCTTTTAGAAGATTTAATTACAAAAAAATTTTAACATTTAACAAATAATTTTATTATACTAGTCCTAGGACCTAGTGTGAACCCTGTGCTTGAAGTTCTTTAGAGAGTTTTCTTATATCCCGTTCATGTCCGGTTATTTTCAGTGTCACACATGCTTCCGAGTTGTCTGTTGTCAGCCTGCTTCGGTACGGGTTTAAAATCACTCTCATATGGGAAAAAAGTTGTTCAAAGATATAGGATGATCCGAAAGCTGTAAGCATAGCAAACGTTACTTTCTTAAGACAAATAAATTTCTCTGGTAAACTCATCCAACAACTGAGTATCTCGTCTGAATGGTTCTGGCAGTCACCTTCTAATTCCCTTCTTAATTCTACAAATTTCGTGTTCCATAACTCGGAGCTTTTAAATTCAATGTATCGAAGATCAAAATCGTTAATGTCCATCCATGAGAAAAGAGATATGTCAAAGCAACTGCTGGAAAAATCCATTAAATCTGGTTTGATTAAAAAAGCGAACATAGGACCATGTTTATCAAAATCCTGACCCCTCTCGATAAACTCCTCTTTTAAATTAGTCATATATTTAAAAATTTCATCTATTAGTGCACCATCGTCGACACTGGATATATAAGTTTTTAAATTTGGAAAATATTTATATGTGTTTGTAGTAATATCGCTGATAAATAAATCTATTTTTAATTTGAATGATTTCCAGGATTCGTATAAATCCAGAACTGTTTTGCCTGAACCTTGTAACTTTAAGTTGAGTTCACTGAGATGGTTTGTAATATCAGTAAGAAACATTAACATATAGATCCAGTTCTTATCTTCTAGTTCAGGATAAGCATCCACTTGATTTTTTTCCAACAAGAACGATTTAATTTCGCCCAGACATTGCACAAATCTAGAGAGCACTTTACCACGGCTGAGCCAGCGCACATTATTGTGCAATGGTATATCTGAATATGCACTTTCTAATTTCTGCAGAAGCGCCTTAAATTGTCTATGGATCAGCGAAGAACGACCGACAATGTAGTTAACTATTTTAACCACCCTATCCATCACGGATTTTAAACTTCCAGCGGAGATTTTAGCGCACAAACTCTCTTGGTGAATTATACAATGAAAATTCAAAACTGATCGACCCATGCGTTCAATAAGAAGGGAAATAAATCCTTTATGTCTCCCAATCATAGCAGGAGCGCCATCTGTCATTACGCAAAAAATTTTATTTAAATCAATGTTCCGCTTTTCAAAATGTTTAACAAATTTTGAAAATATATCCTCTCCTCTTGTAGTTCCCTGCAATGGGAGCAGACAAATCAGCTCTTCATACACACTGCCATCATCGAAGTATTGCGCAAACGATTGCCAGACGGGCAATGTCATTAATATCGACACTTTCATCCAATGCTACACTAAATACAAAACTCCGTTTGATAGCGTCTCTCTGCCGTTTTTTTGGACATTTTGTGTCATTTCGGTAATTCGTCTCTCGATGGTCCGCGTTGATGCCGGTATATCCCTAATCCTGGCCAATATTGTATCCTTATTGGGCAAGTCGTCGAATAAAATCTCACCAGTACTCAAAAACGTTTGCTTCATAAATTCACAGTCAGTGAACGGCCTACTCTTTTGTGCCAACGATTGTGCATTTTTGAAACTGCATTCAGTTACCTGATTTTTTCCTTGGAAAACTTTGCTAAAGAATGTTGACTGTTTCTCGTATTGTTTACTTGCTCTTTGTATTGCCTCCCTGTTATCAGCGTTATCTTTAAATGACGATTCGTGTTTTATCTGGAAATGTCGTTGAACACTAGATGTCCGGAAAACTACGCTTTCCCGACATAGGACACAAATGGCCCGATCGTTTTGCTGTACAATACCGTAATCTGTTGTCCATGAAGTTTGAAATGATCGAACGTCTACCTTCTGTTTCTTCGCGGCCATAACGCAACGTAATTTTAATTTTTAAACTTTTCGATGACTATTGACTAGAACAGATATTACTTCTATACTAAATGATCCAAACGTGTAGCCGCTTGCTATATATAGAAAAATAATGTTTCCAGAAAATTCCAATAATTACGTTTATTAAATTTCTTAGAACAAAAATTATTATCTACAACGCGCCCATTGCAATCAAAGGGCCGCCTAGAAGTTAAATCTAACAAAAACTAAAGTTCGGCAATATAAAAAGAGTTGCGGCGCGCGTCGGAACGATTAAAGTCAAGTCAAACAAAAACCGCCTTATAGCGGCTCTTTGTGTTTTTGCCTAGGCTTATATTTTGAGGCTTGCCGTCTTTAATACTTGCCGAAATTAAAGCCAAACCAATGCATTCAGTAAAATTATAAATTACAAAATATATATTTTGTAGTTTTTGGTAATAATATCTAGTGACCTATATAATATATCGTTTTTGTTTGTATCGTTAAGATTACAGAATTAATGTGTAAACTTTGAATAGGTACGCGTGCCATTCAAAATTGCTTGGCGTGCCAGAGATGGCACGCGTGCCATAGGTTGCCGACCCCTGGACTATGCAATTATGCATCGATTTTCAAACCGAAAATTTACACTATCTTTATACGTGGCTGGAAGATGTTTCAAAGGAATACAAAGTGAAAGATCTTGTATATTTGTTCGGTCAGCAGAATCACCCTGATAGTTTTGCAACAAGCCAAGTTGAGCTCATAATTGATAAGTGAGGATAAAGGCTACAGCAATCATAGATTTGCTGAACGACAAGTTCAAGTCCAAGACTGGAAGAACGCACCGGGGATAATACAATCTAAAAGTTTCATAACGGGACCTAATACCGAGTATACCAAGTCTCTGCTGGAATTAAACATTAAGCTTGATGATACTGGTAGAGCTCCTTATAGAACACTGCCATCTGAATGAGCCCCTAACTAGCGTGGAGGTCAAGGACAACTCAGATTATAGATGATGCTTAAAGAAGGAGAAGACAGCTTTTTATCTAATTATAATTGCCCTTTACAACCCTAAAATGAGACATGTGCTCATTCAATTTAAGTTTTTTTCAGACCTGTACATCTAAAACACAATAGAAATACCTGAAAATAGTGAACGAAATCCTCATAGGAACTGGAATGTGCATTAGGCTCAGAATGTGTTCAAATTTATTTTTACGCAAACCGGTGATCACTTCCCATTGATAACCTGTGCATCCAATATTATGTTCCTCTTGTTCGATATTATATAATCGATCTCGTTAGCTGTTATTCCGTTTGGGCTTTTCCATGTCCACCTTCTTCCTTATTTTTTCTTAAAATATGTATTCATAATATGGAGGTTATTTTCGTTAATGTAGTTTATTAACAGTTGTCGTCTAGCATTCCTCATTCCTGATCCGTAAGGACTTACGCCATGTTCATTTTCCTCCTGCTTTACGCCGTTAGTGTGTAATGTGCTGAACTAGATATAAGGGCAGTATTTATTTCTTCATAAAATTCCTCAATTACCTCTTCCTCGTGATCGGTGGTTGGAGCATAGACTTGTACTATTTTGCAACTATATCTTTTAGATATTCTCATTTTAATCATTATTACTCGTCCCGATATGGCATTATACTGTGTTATATTGTTTGATATATTCTCATGAATGGAATCCCACTCCGTTTATTTTATTTTCTTCATTCCCTTAATAGAAGTTTTACACAAGCTTCTCCACATCTTCGACAGTTAATTAAAACAACGAAAATCAGGAAACTGCAATAACTAGGGCACATGGTAAGGAATGAAAATTATTACAGCTGATATTGCAGGGTATGATACTGAGAAAAAGAGGTCTTGGATGAAGACGCATTTCATGGATGAAGAATCTAAGATCCTCGTTTCGATAACAACAACAGGTCTTTTCAATTAGTTGAAGTATGTAAAACCAAAAGTGGTGATTTCGAATATATTTAAATTTTTCCATTTATCTAGTAAATGAGAAATTAATAATATTAGTACCAATACTAAATTGACAGAGTAATAACATTACTAAGTTTATGTAACCGTCTTCTGCTTTGTAGCTGCGAAAATCTCTGCAACAATATGGCTATAACTCATATGTATATATATAAAACCAATATACTGCGAATGCCAATGAGAAGTAGAAAATAACCCCGCTATGCGTTGTTCTATTGAATCGCTGAGTTTGCTTAGTAGTGCGAGAATTTTTAGTTTCCTGGCTTTACGTTAAAGAAATTTTACAGATTAACATCTTTTCGTTAATTCATTCTTACTATCTTCATGATCAATTTATTATTGTTTATAACTTTTGTTTTATATTGCATTTTTTTTTTAAATTATTATTATATATTATTATTAATTATTTGCATTTCAATTATAATCTTTTATTACATAATCCCAAGACATTTATCGAAGTCCACATATATTTAGATTAAATGGTGACTGGCTAGAAATTCACACAGTTCGTTATTGTCAAATAATAGGAGTGGCGTCTTTTCTATCTGTCATCGGACATTATTGTAACTCAACGGGATTAGTTGCAGCAACTAATATATAAAATACAATAATATCTTCCTGTGTACGATTTTATCACAGTAACGAATAGTATTTTTACAGTTTTGTAAAGTAAAAATCACATACAGTAGCACTATACATAGAAGAGGGTTGCAATTTACTAGAATGTTTTTTACGTTTCTTTCTCACCTTACCACAATTATTAAAAATTTGAATGGATGAATGATTGTTGGGAAGCGATTTCATGAATGACATGGATTGTCTGTGTTTCGATCTAAAATGTTTTTGGCCGGCGAATACGTGGAGCTTAATCATAAAATTGATCACACAAAAATGAAAGTTAGAAAAAAAGTTAAGAAAAATGAGGGCTGAAACAACTGACCAAAAAATCATTACCATTTTTTAAAACTTTAAAGTTAAAAGTTCTGAATATTTCAAAAAATTTTCCCAATGAGAATTATTCTTCCCCTTTTGTTTAAGCTATCATTATTCTCAAGGCCTTAGGTCAAAGCCTTGAAAAAAATCTTCTTTATTTACTTAATCGATGCTTTAACATTATGCTAGGGCCTGTTTTTTCCTACTTAGTTATAAAAACCACTGAAAAATACAATAAAACTGAAATTATAATATTTTATTGCAAATAACACTGACAACAATTAGTCTTCAGATTATATTGGGATTTTGTAATCTGTGGCACAATGGCATTACAGAATAGTTTTCACCACTACAACAAACACTTCATTTTTGTACCTGACACGCGTCTCTCGAACCATGGGAGCATCCTCACGAGTGATGACTGACTGTCGACTTACTAATTGCTGTATCGAGAGAAAAAATAAAGAATTTGGTGCAGTGGTGATAACTGTGGTGTAGTTCTAATTTCAAATGAAATTTGATTTATCGCACATTCGTATTAACTCGGAAATATTCAAGGAAGTAATAAAAATCATTTTATATTGAAAACAAATTTTTAAAAAAGATGTTTAAACATTCTAAGTCAAGAAAGTTATGCCGTATCGGAGCGTATGAAATTACGTATTTTGGTGCTCATGGCAAAGAACCAAGTTTAAATTCTTATAAACATAAGCCAGCGCTATCCAACGAAGTTTTCAACGCTATTAAGCCATTGTGACGATTTTCTTGGACGTTGTTTGGACGAATACACGTAAAATAATAACGAATGTTTTATCGACCATGTGGAATATTGCCCCGAAGAAGATTTCGAGCAATAAAAAAGTGCTTGACATCGAAACGGATGTGTCTGTATGCGTATTTAATGATGACTTATCTAGTATTATGAAGATTGTGAAGGTCTTATAGTTGCCGATAGGGCTGCGTTGCTACAATTTTTGCGTGGAAGCTGATGCGGCGAGGATTTGTCAAGCCGAGTTGTCACGACACGTTCATGCTAAGACATTTTTGCGCCCAAGTTAACACCCAGCAACTTCAGTGTCGATGCTAGAGGACTAGAGTGTCCCGGCAAAACTCCGTCGGGTTCCACAACGTTAACTTTAAAAAAAACTGCAACCGGGGTTTTTGTTGCGTTAAATTCTATTTAGTTACTTTCACCCCAAGAGAGAATTTCTTGCAGGTTAAGTTGAACGTTATTGATATCAATTTAGAAGGCCATTATATAATGCCAGGATCGCAAACTAAAGGTAAAAATTTTTTATTATGGCAACTTTCAATTTTAAAAGCTAGAAATAAGTAATTGAAACTTTAAGCGCGTTTATCTCAAAACTATGTTTTTCAAATCGGCTTGAAGCATAACTCGAACAATTTTTATCCGATTGACTCCAAATTTTAACTGTAGCTTCTGTATTAGATTCTGAAGAGAAGTACGTAGGATTTTTTTCGAAATATTAAAAATTGCAAAAGTTATTAACAAATTTCTGTCAATATTTCTCCCGAAAATCGAGATTTTTCTTTTGTTACAGGATCAAATTTACTCAAGATTTTTTTTTTTTTTTTTATAGGTCTAGGACACGTGCTACAGGGAAATCCCTGAAGCGCTACAGGAGCGACACGTGTGCGGAGAAAGCGATACACGTTGTTCTTGAATCGCTGTAGATTGTACTCGATGGGAAACACAGTCCTGGGCAAACTATTCCAAAGGTATGATGTTCTCCATATAAAAGACTGCTTGAAAAGCGTTGTACGAGGAGTAACAAGCTGAACCTCATACGAATGTGAAGTATTAGCGCGACGTGTACTCCTAACATGCACCGCTCTGGGAGGAATTAAGCGGGCCACATCCTTCGAACACTTTCCATGAAAGTACTTGTAGAATAGGCTCAAGTCGCCAACCGTTCTTCGATGTTCCAGCGAATCAAGGCCGTCGGTCAGTTCCGGGTATCCAATCAGACGAACAGCTCTTCTCTGGATAGAATCCAACAAATGCAGTGTATGTTTGGGAGCGGAGCTCCAAACATGGGAGCAGTATTCCATAGTTGGTCGAATTTGAGCTTTGTAAAGAATTAACAGTTGTTGTGGAGTGTAAAGCTTTCTGGTTCGAAACAATATTCCCAACTTTTGAGAAGCTCTCCTTGCTATGCCTGCAACATGTTCATGCCAGGACATATTTGCTCCCAAATTAACGCCTAACAGATTGAGTGACGATGTTAGAGGGATGGAGTGCCCCGACATAACTATGTCGGGTTCTGCAACGTTAACTTTTTTAAAAAAAACTGCCGCTTGGGTTTTTGTAGCGTTAAATTCCACTTAGTTACTGTCACCCCAAGATAGAATTTCTTTCAGGTCTTTGTTAAGTTGAATGACTTCCTGCTGTCTGCGGATATTCGTCTGAGTAGTCGATGTCCGAGCATTCAAAGTGAATGAAGAGATAGGTGTACTGTCATCTGCAAAGCTGTAGATTGGATTCTCGGTCTTTTCCAGCAGATCGTTAATATAAATAAGGAAGAGAGTAGGAGATAGTATGGAACCTTGGGGCACACCGGCGTTGATAGTGAAGGTGTTAGAAAGAAATCCGTCGACTGCCACTCGTAAAGAACGCTCTCTGAGGAAACATGAGAGCCACAAACAGAACTTTTCAGACATACCATAAGAATGTTACTTAGCCAACAGCCCATCGTGCCAAACACGGTCAAATGCCTTGGATATGTCAAGAGCAACCGCTCGAGATTCTCCAAAGTGTTCAATTGCGTTGTTCTAAACATGTGTTACATAAGTCAGAAGATCTCCTGTTGATCTATTTTTACGAAAGCCATATTGGTGATCACTAATAATGTTGAATCCTTCAAGATATTTTAGAAGATGCTGATTGATAGCCTTTTCCATGACTTTCGATATTATTGAGAGTAGTGCGATTGGTCGGTAGTTATTTGGCAAGGTCTTCTTGCCTTTTTTAGGTATCGGCTGAACTGTGGCACATTTCCAGCAGGAAGGAAATATTCCCTTTCTGTAGGATAGGTTGAAAAGTCTACAGAAAACTGGCGTTAGTTCCCTTGCACAGTTCTTGAGAACTATGGCAGGTATTCCGTCAGCGCCAGAAGCCTTTTTGGTGTCTAGCTTCATCAAAATACGTTTTATGATACGCTGTCTGAAGACAATTTCGGGCATCCTTGACTGCACTATGGAAATAGTAGGTGGTGTTTTTTTTCCTTGGAAATCGACAGTAGAATGTGAAGCAAAGAGTTTAGCCAACAAGTTCGCTTTCTCAACAGGTGTCGTTGCAATAGAATTACCTGGCCGTGTGAGTGGTGGTATGGTGGATTTGGTGAAATTTTGACTAACTGCCTTAGCGACTGACCAAAAGGACCTGGAATTGCCGGGACAAGCGAGAAGTTTGTTTCTAATCCGTCGATTGTGTACCTCCTTGGTTTCGTCGATAATTTCTTTGCATCTGTTCCTGGCACAAACAAAGATGTTACGATTTATGGTGTTAGGATTTTCACGCCACTGTCGGTATGCAAGATGTTTAGAAGCAACAGCTTCTTTGCATTTTAGGTCAAACCAAGGCTTGCCGTTGGAAGGGCATTTCTTCGAAAAAGGGATGTAAGCCTCCATACCGGCCAAAATAACATCGGAAACCTCCCTGGCGCAGTCAGATGGGTCGTCGGATCGAAAACAAACGTCGAAAACAAACAAGATATGCTGCAAACCCCGGAGCCCTTATTTAAAAACATGTCTTTTAAAAAGCTGCACTGCGCCACCAAAAAATATATTTTTGTACCTCAATTCATATGTAACTATATGGTATAGTTCATTTTTTTGAATAAAAATTTTTTCCATCCGAAAAAAAAAATGTTTAAAAGTTGGTTCATTTTTTTGCCTCTACAGTAGCCTAAAGCCCCAACTTACTTGCATAATGATGTATAGTGCTAATTTAATAAAACAGTATGTCTGATTGACGTGATCAGATTCTTTATTTACAAGCTAATGATAACTGTTACAGCTACAGTTTTGGTAAATATCGAAACAAGTTTATTTATTTATATAATAAATTATAACTTTTCATTCAAGTAAAATTCATATTTTATTTTTTTGCAATTTGAATATCTCCCATGTGCCATATCACACGTACAGATATGAATGAGTTAGCGTACTTTAAAAACAAACCCATTAATTTAGACATTTATTACATATGCATATATCTGCAGACTTAGAAACACATTACAACATAGTTGACACTTTAATCCTTTTATAAATTAAATATTTTTACAGATAGATTAAATTATATTTTACCTCATATTTTACGTTTAGCGTTACATACTGACCATGACGCCCGATTATAAATTCTTTGAATATTTCTTGCTGAAAAATAGCCAAAGGGAAATTTATTCTGAAAATACTACGAGTATTGATAGGTGCTTAGCCTAGACCACTTTTCATTGTTACAAGCAAATGTGATTACTATAGTTCGTAGTTTGACATTTAGTAAATACCTAAATCAATACTTCAATTAGCATCTTTTAAAATATGTAGAAGGATTTAAGATTATTAGCAGAAAACAAAGTTCAACAGAAGATCTTCTAACTTATGTAACACATGTTTGGAACAATGCAATTGAACTTTATGGAAAATCTCGACCGGTTGCACTTGATATATCCAAGGCTTTCGACCATATTTGGCATGACGGACTGTTGGCTAAGCTACACTCTTATGATACATCTGAAAGGTTTTTTTTGTTTATGGCTCTTGGGTTTCCTCAGAGAGCGTACTTTACGAGTTGCGGTAGACGGACTTCTTTCTAATACCTTCACTATCAAGGCCGGTGTGCCCTAAGGCACCATACTGTCTCCTACTCTCTTTCTCATTTAAATTAAGGATCTGCTGGAAAAGACCAGAAATCTAATCTACAGCTTGCAGATGACAGTACGCTTATTTCTTCATTCACTTTGAACGCTCGAACCTCGGCTTTTCATGTAAATATCCGCAAACAGCACGAAGTCGTTCAACTTAACAAGGACCTGCAAGAAATTCTGTCTTGGGGTGAAAGTAACTAAGTAGAATTTAACGCAACAAAAACCCCGACAGCAGTTTTTCAAAAGTTAACGTTGCGGACCCCGACATAGTTACGCCGGGACACTCTAATCCTCTAGAATCGTCACTCAAGTTGCTGGGTGTTAACTTGGGCACAACTATGTCTTAGCATGAAGGTGTCGCATGCATAGCAAAGAGGGATTCTCTAAAGCTGGGAATACTATTTCGAACAAGAAACTATTGCTGTACAAAGCTCTAAATTCGACCAACGATGAATTACTGCTTCCATGCTTGGGGTTCTGCTGTTCACCTGATTGGAGACCCAGAACTCACCAGAAACCTTCATACCTTGGAACATCGAAGAGCGGTTGACGATTGGAGTCAATTCTACAAGTAACACGTAGGCTGAAAAGCTTTTGGTCTAACTACTTAAAACTCTTCTTTTTTCGACTTTATTCTTCAATATAGTCTCCTTCAAGAGCGAAACAACCAGTCCAATGCTTTTTTAACATTTCTATACCTTTCTTGTAGAAGGATTTGTCTTTGCCTTAAAAATAGGCCTCAATTTCCGCGATAACTTCTTCATTGGAGCTAAATCTCTTTCTCGCGAACATTTTTTTTATGATCTGCGAATAGATAACACAGGGCAACAAAAAAATATTTTTGTTTTGGTGCCTGGGATTTTAGAGCTGATTTTAACTATATTTGGGACGCTAAATCTATACATGCAATCCGTTTTTCTCTATCAGCTCTACTTTTTTAGATACATCAACTTATCTACCAATGTGGTTTTTATTCGGTTTATTCATTTATGAGAGTTCTAAAATTATTATATATTCATTAATGTAGGTACAATGGTTTTATTGTCAGTCTGTAATTGAGTAAATTCCAGATAAATCTATAAATAGTGGAACCATTGCCTATCAGGTACCTGAACTGACCCTTTTAATCACCTAACTCGGGTAAGTCTCGTCAGTTTGTGCGTTCTTACTAATGAGAGTAGATCGAATTCGACGTATTATTTTATATTAAGAAAAGAGTGTTTTTGTGTTACTGAATAGAATTAAAATGAGTTCAGGTTCCAGTTCAAGAAGAAGTTGTGTAAATCAACCTGATGTGTTTTATGCTATATATGCGGAGAATACATGTTTCAACAAAACAGACCTAACTATTACTGACTTTGTAAAGCGAGCGTATCTTGGATACTTTGGAGTTAAACTTGGTGATCAGGACAAAACGTGGGCCCCGCATCTCGTATGTAAAACTTGTACAGAGCATTTACGGCAGTGGACTACCGGGAAAAGAAAATGTCTAAAATTCGGCGTACCAATGGTTTGGAGAGAACCAAAAAACCACTTCAATGATTGTTATTTCTGTTTAGTAAATACTAATGGAATCAATCGAAATAACCGCAGTAAGTGGACTTATCCCAATTTAGACTCGGCAATACGCCCTATCCCGCACTCAAATGAAATACCGATTCCAACATTTCATCAGCTACCACATATCTCTGATGACGAATATTTTCCCTCTGATCGCTCTTCTGATGCTAATAAAAGTTCTGATGCTAATGAAACTAACAGTGACTATGAGGGGACGTCATCAGTTCCTCAACGCTTCAATCAAAATGAATTAAATGATCTCACCAGGGATCTCAATTTATCGAAAAAAAAGCTTCTGAAGTACTGGCTTCTAGGTTGAACGACAAAAATTTACTGGAACAAGGAACCAAAATTACCTTTTACCGTACAAGAGAAAAAGATCTGCTACCATTCTTTTCTCAAGAAGACAATCTTGTATTTTGTCACGAAATTAGGGGACTCATGAAAGAAATGGGACTTTCTGAATATATTCCAGATGATTGGCGCCTATTTATTGACAGTTCAAAGCGAAGTTTAAAATGTGTCCTTCTACATAATGGGAATAAATATGGTTCAATACCACTAGCTCACTCAACGAAACTGAAAGAAGAATATAATACCATAGCTTTGGTCTTGCAGAAGATAAAGTATTACGAACATCAATGGATGATTTGTGTAGACTTAAAAATAGTAAACTTTCTTCTTGGGCAGCAAAGTGGTTACACGAAATATACGTGTTTTTTGTGCCTCTGGGATAGTAGGGACAAAACACACCACTGGGTTAGAAAAGATTGGCCTCAGAGAGAAAACATGGACGTTGGGGAAAAGAATGTCATTAACGACGCTTTGGTTGAAAGAGTAAAAATCATACTTCCTCCGTTACATATAAAGTTGGGCTTAATGAAGCAATTTGTAAAGGCTCTTGATAAGAATGGGTCTTGTTTTGCATATATAGGGGTAAAAATGCATCAGTTGAGCACAAAAAAACTCAAAGCAGGGATATTTGACGGCCCACAAATAAGACAATTAATTAAGGATCCTGCCTTCATAAATTCAATGAATCAAGTTGAACGAGAAGCTTGGACATCATTTGTTGCAGTTGTAGAAAATTTTCTAGGCTAACATAAAGCTCAAAACTATGTTGAAATGGTTAACAAGATGCTTAATAGTTTCAAATCCTTAGGGTGCAATATGAGTATTAAAATACACTATTTACTCAACCACTTAGACCGTTTTCCAGAAAATTTAGGAGACATGAGTGAGGAACAAGGTGAAAGATTTCACCAAGATATTAAAGTTATGGAGGACCACTACCAAGGAAGATGGGACATGCACATGATGGCAGATTACTGCTGGAGTTTAAAAAGGGACTGTTTAAAAAAACATTCAAGAATGTCGCGGAAAAGAAGCTTTCCAAGTGTTGAGTGACTATTTCATTTCTTCAATGTTTTTTTTTTTGTTTGTAAGTACGACATAATATTGTATTTTGTATAACTAAAATAAAAATTTCGTATCTACTTTTGTTTACTACACTTACGGATTTGAGTTACAATAATGTAACTTATATTTCTCTAAAATTGTATATCTTAAAAATTTGAGCCCCTAGGTACAAATGAATACGTTATTTGAATTCAGGACATCAAATTGATATAGAATCAGCTCAAAAAACCTCGACACCAAAACAGCTGTTCCCCTGTATAATAGTCGCTGGGGGCAAAATCTGGAGAACACGGTGGATGAGAAAGCATTTCGCACTTCAATTCATGCAATTTTGCCCTCGTAACCATTGATTTGTGACACGGTACATTGTCTTTATGAAAGAACACTTTTTCTTGTTCATTTGGGGCCGTGTCTTTGCGATGTCTGCCTTCAATCGAACCAATAACTTTATACAATATTCGCTATTGATGATTTTTCCCTTCTCAGTATAACCAATGAAAATTATTGCTTGCGCACAAAATACAGAGGCCAAAACCTTCCCAGCCGACTGTTGTGTCTTTGGTCGCTTCGGGAGGCTTTCACCGGCTGCTGTCCGCGCAGCTGTTTGCCGATTTGATTCCGGTGTGTAGTGGTCGATTCATGTTTCATCCATTGTCACATATCCCATGAAAAAATTCTTTTTATTGCGCTTAAACAGGTCCAAACAGCGCTCAGAATCATCAACACGTTGTTGTTTTTGGTCCACTGTGAGCAAACGCGGTGCCCATTTCGAACAGCGCTTTCTCATGCCCAAATGTTCATGCAAAATGTGACAACACGTTCTTTTAATACCTTTAGGGTGTCAGCTAGTTCACGCAATTTCACTTTACGGTCATCCAAAACAATTTTGTGGATTTTTTTCATGTTTTCCGGTGTTACCACCTCATTTGGGTGTCCAGAGCGTTTACTTATCAAGCCATTGCTTTACTTGAACGGTATTTTTCCCATTAAAAAACAGTATTTAATCAAATCATCAGTAGCGTCACTAAAACCGCTGTAACTTGTAAACTAATCGTCGAAATATCATGAAATTTTGACACATATCGTTTAAAAGTTGGTACTTCCTAAAAACCATATGGATTTTTTGAAAAGGACGTCCTCTATTTGTCAGACCAAAAACATTTCATCCTACGTGTTATGTTCATGCTCGACGGATGTAGCCCGCTTAATTCCTCCCAGAGCGGTGCATGCTATTAATACATGTCGCGTTAATAAAGCACATTTGTATGAGATTCAGCTTGTTACTCCTCGTACAACACTTTTCAAGCCGTCTTTTATATGGAGAACAACATTCTTTTGGAATGATTTGCTCGGAATTTTGTCTCCCACCAAGTACAACTTGCAGCGATTCAAGACCAACGTGAATCGCTTTTCTCGTAGACGCGTCGCTCCTTTAGCGCTTTAGGGATTTCCCTGCAGCACGTGTGCTAAAACCTTAAAAAAATGTACACAAAGTTTAGTGATCCAGCTTATTACTATTTATAGTAAAGTTTTGAAGAAGGTATGATCTCTTTTCCAAAGAACTATCCGCTATAGAAAATTACGACGACATGCTTAATATATCGAAGGAACAATGTTCTTCTTCCGCCATTATCAAACATTTGGTTGCTAATTTTAAGAAAGGAGGAACCAACATCAGTAATGAACACAGTGCTGGGAGACCAGTTTCTGTGCCTACTCGAGAGAATGTGGAGTCTGTGCTTGCAATGATTTTGGAGAATCGATGAATTGGACTGAAACATATAGTAGGGACTTTGAACATTTTCTAAGAACATGCTTTTCACATTCTTCAATCTGATATAGTTATGGGAATATTATTAGCCAAATGGATTCCTAAATGTCTAAATCCTGACCAAGAACGACGCGTCCCGCGTTGATTTGTAATAGTTTTCAAGAAAATTCATCTAACTAACCAATCTCGTTTTTGGATTGAATAGTGACTATGGATCATCATAATCCAGAGATAAAGGAACAGTCGAAGGAGTGGAAATTTGCGCCTCAAGAAGTTTAGCTTCCAGAAATCGGCAGAAAAAGTTCTTGTCTCGATTTTTTGGAACAAGGATGTGATATCTTTTACAGATTACTTGGACCTTGGTAAAACGGTGACTGGAGAATATTATTCTTTATTATTAAAGAAACATCGCCAAAAATTGTGCAAAATAGCTGTTAGTTTTGCAAAATTGGATTTAAACTAGTTGATCACTCTGATTGGCATCCTTGGACTATTGCCTATTCGCAAAACTGAAAAAAACACTTCAGAGAACACAAATCTCATTTAAATGTTGCCGACGATGATTTGCAGACCAAGAATTTTTTTTTGAACGGTCTAAAGTTACTTTATAACCGTTGCACTAAGTATATAAAGTTGAAAGAAGATCACGCTGAATAAACAATTTTGTTTTTGAGATTTGGAGTAATACCAGAGGACAACAATCAGTCATAGACTACGAAATTTCAAGTAAACACTTTACTCCAGAACAAATAATAGATGTAAGAACTTTAAATTCAGCCAGCACTGGAAGCGATCATAATCTACTTTTGTGTAAAATAAGATTACAACACCATAAACAAAAGGAAAAAGAATCTAAATATGTTCAAAAACTAAACATACGATCACTAGAAAATGACTCTACTATAAAACTTTATCAAGACAGGCTAAACCAAAAAATCAAAGAAAGCGGGGGGTTAGAAAGTGATAATGTAAAGGAATCATGGCAAAAAATAAAACAAAGCATTCTGAACGCAGCGAGTCAGTGGAGAAACACAAGGTACACGCCATACCAAAACCCAACAACAACATCGTTCACTCAAGAAGTCAGAGAAGCAGCAGCAAAAAAGAAAGAATCTTATTTGAAATATAAATCAACCAACACGTTAGAAAATAGGAACAATTATGTAGCAGAGAGAAATCTGGTGAATAGAAGAATAAGACAATTAAAAGAAGAGCTGGGAGCATTTTATAAAAGCCATGGAAGATGTTAAGAAACAGAAAGAAGGAAACCGGCGAGATGATCACTGTAACAAAAATTAACAAAAATCAACGGCGAGAATACTTCACAAGTCTTTACAAAACTGACAACACACTAGATAGGGAGATATGTTTACAAGATAACGACAAAAGGACAACCATTACTAAGGAAGAAATTATTAAGACTTTAAAAAATGGAAAATCGCCAGCAGAAGACGGAGTTACAAATGAACTTATAAAACACGCAAACAAGTACTGGTATATATATATATATATATATATATATATATATATATATATATACATATATATATATATTTATATATATACATATATATATATATATATATATATATATATATATATATATATATATATATATATATATATGTATATATATATATATATATATATATATATATATATATATATATATATATATATATATATATATATACTTAAAAACTAAAATTTAAGGAAAAATGACTCTAAAAAAGTACAAAAATAATATATCCTTTTAATCGTAAAAAGTTCGTATTTACCTACTTATGAAAGAAAATATAATTAGCAAAAGAAATCTTTACTGTCGTGACTATGAACAAAAATGAAAGAAATACGTCAATACTTAATAAACAAAATATAGTATGTAAACACACGAGATTAAGCAACATTTTTTGAAGTCGACACAAGTCACGTTCGCTTCTTTATTTACTTGTAAATTCACACTATCTTATTTGTTTGCAAGTGTAATCACGATCTTTAAAAATATTAGGTGTGTGAATTAATTTTGAGAGATTTGGTTACAAATTGATTATTCAAGCTATTGTTCATCACTAGCCACTACTTTCTCCCATCTTCGTAGCAGCATATGAATATCACGTTGAAAAAACGAGGCCATCCACGAATCAGCCCATTTTTTGGTATGCTCCTAAGAATGAAAGCGCTGTTCAGACAGCCCGTGCGTCATCGATCAGAACAAGTGATAATAAGAATTAACAATGTCTGGTGAGTCCAACGGGTGAAGCCTACCATTAACAGCGAGGCAATGACCCAATCTGTCATAAACAGCCTGAAGAGAGTTTTGCAGAGAATCCGGAGTGATCTGTGCTACTTTATATTACATTATTTGTTGTAAATATTCTACAGTTTCAGGTCTTCGGTATACTTTGGTTTTCAAATGACGCCATAAAAGAAAAATCGAGTCGTGTAAGGTCGTGACTCCTTGCAGGCCGTTCTACAACACCTCTTCTGCCTATCCATCGATTAGGAAAAATCGCATCCAAATATCTACGAACATTATTTCATCGTGACGAGATGCTCCGTCCTGTTGATACCACAGATTCCAGTTAGGGGTAATCAAATTATTTTCATCGGGAAAAAGACCTGCACAAGTTGAAATAACTTGCTCTTGGAATAACTGTTAATACCGCGGTCCTGGAAGATTTCCATCGATAAAAAAGGGACCAACGATATGACGTCCACAAATCCCTGCCCACACATTTATCTTTTGTGGTCATTTAGAATGACTGTCGATTATCCAGTGAGGATTCTCAGTAGACCAGTACCGGCAGTTATGCCTGTTAACTCTTCCGTTAAGACAAAATGTGGCCTCGTCAGAAAAAACAATATTATGAATTGGATTAGGATCATTATTGATTCGTTCCATCATAACCTCGCAAAATTCAACGCGTCTATCGTAGTCATCTTCAGGTAATTCCTACAACAAAATGGCAGTATATGACTTAAGGTACCTTTACTTATGTTGTGGTCTAGGCAAAGCTGACGAGTGGCTGTATGAGGATTTTCTGTAATTTTCAACTTTTTATCATCACTTGTTTTAACTTTTGGTGGTCCAGATTTAGAACGATCCTTAACATGACCTGATTGTCTACATCGTTTTAATGTTTTGCTAACTACAGATTGGGTAATAGGTTCTCGATTCGAATATTCTGCGTTAAAAAGATCACACACCTCCTGCTGTGTTCTCCTACGGTCTCCGTAACCAATCATCATTAACAAAGTAATTCTTTCAGTTTCTGTTAAATATACCATTATATATACGCTCAAATTTCAGTTTCACAAAATGCAGCAATAAACCGTTTCGTCAATAAATCATTTTGACGCGTTAAGTCATTACCTGTTTAAATGTTTGACACAAGCCAGCTTAATTTTTTTTAAAATTTGATCTCCTTAATTTCAAATATTAATAATTCCAAAACAGTTCAATTTAGACATATAGTATGTTAAACAAATATTATGTAGAATTGGTAAAACTTCGTTATGCGGGCTTTTCAGAAAAAGGTTTTTTTTGGAATAGGCTTAAAATAATCTAATTTTGAAAGATTTATGAGAAAATATGGGGGGAGCCGTTTTTTTGGTAAATAAAAATTGACCTATATCACTGACAACTGTTGATAACCACTGATCGAAACTGTCAGTTATTTTCGGAAGAATAGGTTCCGTTCACACTAATAGGTGAAATGTAGAGGTCGGCCTAATCTTTTCAAAAAATTATTAAATTTTTTTCAATTATAATCTAATCTTATCACAAAATTGTTTATTGTCATTTTTTTGGTAAAATTTCGATACGCGAGCTTTTCAGAAAAAGGAAGATTTTTTTTTAAATAGGTTTAAAATGGCCTAAATTTGAAAAATTACGAGAAAAAATCGGGAGGTAACCGTTTTTGTTAACCTGAACTAACTGAAACTAACCTGAATTAAATTTCGGATGGTTGTAGCTTCTATTTGATGGAAATTCATTATAAATATATGCGTAATGTAGATCTGAAGAAGCTGCATCGACAGCGAAACGCGTCATCGCATTTATAAATAAACTAGTGCAAATTGACTAAAAACAGTCTTTTATTATATATTTAACCTGAATCAAATAATGAGCAATTACAAAATACATTAAATAATGAAAAAAAATGTCCTGTCTCAATGTAAAAAAATGATATACGTGCTATATTACTGACTGGAGATCAAAGTTAGTTCAAGTTAGCAAAAACAGCCTTACCTCGATTTTTTCTCGTCAATCTTTTAAAATTAGACCATTTTAGGCCTCTTCCGAAAAAAAGCCTTGTGATTTGTTCTTTTCGTGTTGTTTTCCGCAAAGAAAATTTCACAGCAAAGTTCCTTATTGGTTGGAATTTTACTATGACTGTAAATGCAGCATAATCATCTCGGCGCATGCACATAAACGAACTGAGTTCTCCCGAGCAGTTTCAATCAGTGGTTGTTAATAGCATAGTAGACTTTCGTACGCTTACGTATCAATATTTATATGCAAAAAAAAATGTGTAAAAACAGCCTCCCCCGATATTGTCTCTTAAATCTTCCAAAAAAAACCCTTTTTCTGAAAAGCCCGCCTAACGAAGTTTTACCCAATCCTTAACATGACCTGATTGTCTAAATCGTTTTAATATTTTCCTAACTACGGATTGGGTAATAGGTTCTCGATTCGGAGATTCTGCGTTAAAAAGATCACACACCTCCTGTTGTGTTTTCCTACGGTCTCCGTAACCAACCATCATTAACAAAGTGATTTTTTTAGTTTCTGTTAAATGTACCATTATGATATTACGCTCAATTTGCAGTTTCACAAAATGCAGCAATAAAGGTTTTCGTCAATAAATCATTTTTTGACGCGTTGCGTTAAGTCGTTATCTGGCAGAAAATGTTTGACACAAGCCAGCTTAATTTTTTTTTTTTGACCACCTTAATTTCAAATATCAATAATTCCAAAACAGTTCAAGTTAGACGTATGGTATGTTAGACAAATAATATCTAGAATTTTTAGTAGGACTCAAAAATAAAATAATATATAGGACTTTCCATTTAAGATGACGTAATTTCTTCGAACTGACAGTTCAAAACATTTTATTGTCAACGTCGGCATATGCGCCGTATAACACCCTATAACTTTTATTTAAACATGTTTTGATACATTGATTAATAAATGCTGTGGACTCATTATTCCATACATATGGGGCACCCTGTATAAATATATAATGGTTTCTTCATGTGAAAGTTAGATTTTATTTTTTTTTTGTTAGGTATTCTTCTGATAGGTTTGTGAATACTAGTTGATTTTCAACATTATGTTTTATTTAATAAGTTTTTGTATGAAATACTTACGCATGACTTCGCCAATTTCAATTTTTCGCGTAATTTTGTATGTTTACGTATTATATTTTATGTACTAAGTACTAATTAAATAATGCATACATTAATGCGTTTGTCGTTCAAAATGACAACAGCGAAGATTTCTGTTGTTAATTATATTTTCTATTAACTTTTGAAGATATAGGAGCAATGCTCAAGATGAAGCTGATTTCTGTTTCGAATTTTGTACTCACAATAATCTGTATCAGTTACAAAGCTATTGTTTATATATATATATATATATATATATATATATATATATATATATATATATATATATATATTATATATATATATATATATATATATATATATATATATATATTAGCAAAGCGATTGATACGTTTTTACAAACGACCACTAGATGGCGCTATTGAGATGTGACATTACCATTGTTGTAAAATTTGACATTTGTTATTGTTAAAACAGTTTTTATCGCGTAATCAGCCTCTTCAGAAATGGCGTGATTTCGTTACGTTTTTGTAGAGATTCGCAAATGAAAATTCGACTTCGAATTTCGTAATGGTTGTACTTCCGTCAGCGATGAATTTCGTGAAGATCGACCACAATCGGTTGTTGTTCCAAAAAACATCAATGCTGTGCGCAAAATGATTGAAAAGAATCTCAACCGTGAGTTAGAGGCTTCCTTAGGCATATCAAAGACTGCATGAACATTTAGTTGTGAAAAAGATCTGTTCTCGATGGATTCCGCATAATTTGACCGAAACTCAAAAGCAGGTTCATGTCAATTGGTGTAAGGAAATGCTCAAAAAATTCGACCAAGGACGTGCAAAATCCGTATACAATATCGTAACAGGAAACGAAACTTGGATATATTCGCACGAGCCGGAAACTAAGCAGCAATCAACTGTTTGGGGTTCCAACATGAATTGAATCCAACAAAACTGATTCGTTCGAGAAGCACTTCCAAGAAAAGGATCGCTTGCTTCTTTGGTTATACTGGACATATTGCGACCATTGCTTTAGAGGATTGAAGAATAGTTAATGCTGAATGGTATACAAGAATTTGTTTGCCAGAACTCATCGATGAAATCAGGAAAAGAACCGAAAACGTCGCATCATTCTTCATCATGACACAGCACGTCAAACAATTAATTATCTAACGGAGAAAAACATCGAATTGCCCGTATTCTCCTGATTTATCGCCTAATCACTTCTTCTTGTTCCCGAATCATAAAAAAAAAATGCGTAGACAGCAATTTTGATCACCTCAAGAAGCTGTTGAATTCTTCCAAAACCATGTTTTTGATGTACCAACTTCAGAGTGGAAAAAATGTTTCGAGTATTAGTTCGAACGCATGTAAAAGTATATAAATCTTAAAGGTGAATATTTTGAGAAACAATAAAAGAATTTGTACCAAAAAATGGTTTTTCTTTCGTTGTTTTTGTAAAAACTTAAAAGGTAGCCCTCATACTGTGTCCCCCAGCAGCGTTATAACTTAGAACAGTATATGTCAGTGTGTAATACGCTGAAATAAATCTGTCTAAGGAAGCATTTTGCTTGAATATTTAAAACAAATGCACATTTCTTTAATCTTAAGCAAAAAATTTACTAACAAATTTAACAGCAAATCAATAAAACTTCCTAAGAATTTTGCCAAAAATAAAACGTAGGCTGAAAAGTTTTTGGTCTGATACATAGATGTCGCCCTTTTCAAAAAATCCATATGATGAGGAAATATAAACATTCAAGCAATACGTGTCAAAATTTCATCACATTTCGGCGATTAGTTTACAAGTTACAATGATTTTAATGACGCTACTTTTGATATTTTCAAAACAATGGAAAAAATTGAATTTCATGTATTAATTAAACACTGTTTAAGCAAAGCAATGGCTTGAAAAGTGTTACGAGGACTCTGCCTCTGGAAAATCATTCATCATTTACCGGTATACTGAATTTAAACGCGGTCGTACAAACACAAATGATGCTGAACGCACTGGGCGCCCAAACGAGGTGGTTACACCAGAAAACAAAACAATCCACAAAATGTTGTTTTAGATGACTGTAATGTGAAATTGCATGAGACAGCTGACACTCTAAACATATCAAAAGATTGTGCTGGTCATATTTTGCATGAACATTTAGGCATGAGAAAGCTCTGTTCGAAATGGGTACCGCAGTGGACCAAAAATTACAACGTGTTGATGATTCTGAGCGCTGTTTGGGCGTGTTTAAGCGTAATAAAAAGGATTTTTACATGCGATATGTGACATCAGATGAGACACGGATCCACTACTACACACCGGAATCAAATCGGCAGTCAGCTGAGTAGACAGCAGCCGGTGAAAGTCGCTCGAAGCGACCAAAGACATAACAGTCGGCTGGGAAAGTTTTGGCCTCTGTATTTTGGGATACGCATGGAATAATTGTCATGCTGAGAAGGGAAAAACCATCAATAGCGAATATTATATATTGTTATTAGTGCGTTTGAAGGCTGAAATCGCAAAAACAAATGAACAAGAAGAAAAGGATCTTCCATCAAGACAATGCACCGTGTCACAAGTCAGTGATTACGATGGCAAAATTGCATGAATTGGAGTTCGAATTGCTTCCTTATCCACCGTATTGTCCAGATTTGGACCCCAGTGACTATTATCTATTCCCAGACTTCAAAAAAACAATGCTCGCGGTAAAGAGATTTGGCTCCAATGAAGAAGTTGTCGCCGAAACTGAGGCTTAGTTTAAGGGCAAACATAAATTCTTCTACAAGAAAGGTAGAGAAATGTTAGAAAAGCGCTGGACTGATTGTATCGCTCTTGAAGGAGATGATATTGATGAATAAAGTCGAATTTTACAAAAAAAATGTGTTTTAAGTAGCTAGACCAAAAACTCTTCAACTTACTTGTTACACACTGCAGGACTGCGGCGCGGCGTTAAAGTCAAAATTTATTTTGTTAGGCCTGAACTAACCTGAACTACCAAAAAGAGCGAGGAAACATCACAAAGCCCAAGTTAAAGGGATATTTACCGAACAGTTTTCAGTCTTTTTAAGCACACGCTATGTATGTGGCCGATTATTCTGTGGAGTTATCTATTGGTAATAAAATTACAAATTTATTTTACTCAGGTTTTAGGTAGACCATAAAACTTATCATTATAGAAATCTACGATAATATCTTGTATAAGAACTGAATTTAAAACCCATTTTGAATAGGAACTATTTGTCTTCTATATGCCATACTAATATACATAATTTGATGAAAGATAATACAGAGTCATTTATCATTTTAGTTAAAAAAAAAACAACAAAAGTTCTTGCATTATATTTTAACAATTATCTTGCTTGGACTACCAACTCGATAATACATGATATTATTTCCTAAAGTAACTCTGAGACCGTTAATTTTTATTTCTTACACGATAGTAAAATTTAATGTAACAAAGCTTTACAAAAAAAAACACTCTGTGACTCTCACATGGCGATAATTTTTCGTTCAATATACTTTACATAGTATAAATGAAGCTTAGATTGCCAAATTGATTATAAAATGAGCGCAGAAGTTTAAAAGAACTGCTTCAACCTTTAAAAGAAC
Source organism: Pachyrhynchus sulphureomaculatus (assembly GCA_019049505.1). Classification (NCBI taxonomy): domain Eukaryota; kingdom Metazoa; phylum Arthropoda; class Insecta; order Coleoptera; family Curculionidae; genus Pachyrhynchus; species Pachyrhynchus sulphureomaculatus. Next base: position 152,515,397 of record CM032449.1, on the reverse strand, counting down.
CTCGAGTAAAGCGCGAAAGCACGTGAACAAGCGATGCAAAGATGGAGTTTGGACCTCTCAATACGCAAATGATCAATTTACGTAAATATGCCCAGAAATTCGTTATAACACATTCGTGTTTAAGACTCTTACAATATGCAGCTAGAGCGAGAATTAAAGGCATCTGATTCTGATTCATTTTCACATTAAATGGTCACGTCAATAAAAGGTCATGGAACGGATTTGTTGCTATTGGGATGAACTAGAGTATCAAAAGCCTTTATATTTCCCTGAAGTGACCGCTTGCGCCGCAATATAGCATGTGGACAAATTAGCGGGCTATATGAGTACAACTTTTGTTTTTGTTATGTAATAAAGCTTTTTTTATTTATCAACTTTTTTTACAAATATTTTTAAATTATTTTTTTCTGAGACAACTATTAGCACGTCAAAAGTAAGACTGCAAATTATGAACTTAATAGGTCCATGATTTTTATACTAAAAAAGAAACTATATTCTTCTTACAAATTTTACCTTTAAAGAATCCGACAATCACGCTTACCAACAGTCATGCCTCTTAACAAAATTTCTCGCCATTTTGTAGAAATTTACCACCCTCGTATAAATATTTAGTTCCAAAAGTTTTATTATTACTTTCCGTTCAAAGCATGATGAGGCTCTTTCAACAGGTTAAATTTCAAGATAAAATGCTTTATTCTAATCAGTTTAACCAACATTAAAAGTATGTTAACAAACTACTAAAGAATTATATATAGATAGACGGATTTGAAGAAAAAATCAGCTTTTTTATTACCACCGTTTATATTCGGTCGATACTGTGCCGTATTATAAGAATATTCTCACCGCTTTGGTTGGAAATTATTTAAGCTCTATTCTACCACGTACTTGAGAAAATATTTCCATAACTGTAACTATGACGAACTTTCGGCGTTTCTCATATAGTTTCCATGGTAAGGTTTTCAGAGTCCATAGATTACGAAAAACATATAGTTTCTAATTGCAGTCAGTCTGTCGGCAGGATAGCTTTTAAACAGGATGAATTCGAATGATGTCGATTCTTAATTCTGTACACATATAATATTTGAAGTGTAAAATAAACCTGTAGTTTTCGGCAATGTACCTTCAGACGCAAGAGGTAAAAGGGGTAGAAGTCGATAATTTCTGTGTAGTTTCAATAATGTTATGACAATTTTTCATGGTTTTAGGTTAAGATAATGAACAAATATTAAGCATATTTATTTAAAGCTTTAAAGTCGACGAGGATTAGTATTAAAAACAACTACAGAACATTTTACTTAGAAATTACATAATTGTTATAAAAATGTAAACAAAATTAATGTAAAAAAAGTCTCCATACACTTAACAATTACCAATAATAGGTTGACGGAGTTTAACGGAAAATAACAACTTCGTTTAAACTAATATTTAGTGGGACCTCCGTTGGCCTTGATAATCCCCTGTAACCTTTTTGTCATGCTGGCAACCAGCTTTCTAGTAACTTCTGCTATTATGTTCTCCCATTCGTTCAATATTCTGTTTTTTAATTCTTCTCTATTAGAAACACTATGTTTGCGAACGCGTCGTTTAAGTTCCTCCCACAAATGTTCAATGGGGTTAACATCAGGTGAATACGGAGGTGTATGAAGCTGCTGTCACATATTATGGATCATCCATTCTCGCACCAAGTTTGCGGTATATTTCGGATCATTGTCTTGTTGGAAAATGTATCTTTTTTCGAGTGCTAATTGTTGGATTATTCTCTTAAATTGTCTCTCAAAATGTTCAGATAAACATGCTGATCCATGGTACCATTAATAAAATGTAAATTTCCAACCCCTCCAGCACACATGCATCCCGAAAGCAGAACACTTCCACTCCCTTGTCTCACCGTCGAACAAATATTTTTAATATCGAATGTGATATTCTTCTTTCTCCAAACTTTAGTTCTGCCATCAGACCCAAAAAGGCTAATTTTAGTTTCATCACTAAAGATTACAAATTCCCAAAATTCAGGAGATTTAGTAACGTATTCCCTAGCAAAAGCTAACCGCTTTTTCCGATTAGGTTCCGAAATTAACGGCTTCTTCCTGGCTGCACACCCCTTAAAGCCTGCCCTGTCTAAACAATTTCTCACTGTTTGTGAACAAACATTTTTCGAAAATAATTCCCGTGCTTCTTCTTTTAATTTTGGCGCACTTTTCTTGAAATCTATAATTATCACAGGGGAACAGCTGTTTTGGTGTCGAGGTTTTTTGAGCTGATTCTATATCAATTTGATGTCCTGAATTCAAATAATGTATTCATTTGTACCTAGGAGCTCAAATTTTTAAGATATACAATTTTAGAGAAATATAAGTTACATTATTGTAACTCAAATCCGTAAGTGTAGTAAACAAAAGTAGATACGAAATTTTTATTTTAGTTATACAAAATACAATATTATGTCGTACTTACAAACAAAAAAAAAATTGAAGAAATGAAATAGTCACTCAACACTTGGAAAGCTTCTTTTCCGCGACATTCTTGAATGTTTTTTTAAACAGTCCCTTTTTAAACTCCAGCAGTAATCTCATCATGTGCATGTCCCATCTTCCTTGGTAGCGGTCCTCCATAACTTTAATATCTTGGTGAAATCTTTCACCTTGTTCCTCACTCATGTCTCCTAAATTTTCTGGAAAACGGTCTAAGTGGCTGTGTAAATAGTGTATTTTAATACTCATATTGCACCCTAAGGATTTGAAACTATTAAGCATCTTGTTAACCATTTCAACATACACACATTTTGAGCTTTATGTTTGCCTAGAAAATTTTCTACAACTGCAACAAATGATGTCCAAGCTTCTCGTTCAACTTGATTCATTGAATTTATGAAGGCAGGATCCTTAATTAATTGTCTTGTTTGTGGGCCGTCAAATATCCCTGCTTTGAGTTTTTCTGTGCTCAACTGATGCATTTTTACCCCTACATATGCAAAACAAGACCCATTCTTATCAAGAGCCTTTACAAATTGCATCATTAAGCCCAACTTTATATGTAACGGAGGAAGTATGATTTTTTCTCTTTCAACCAAAGCGTCGTTAATGACATTCTTTTCCCCAACGTCCATGTTTTCTCTCTGAGGCCAATCTTTTCTAACCCAGTGGTGTGTTTTGTCCCTACTATCCCAGAGGCACAAGAAACACGGATATTTCGTGTAACCACTTTGCTGCCCAAGAAGAAAGTTTACCATTTTTAAGTCTACACAAATCATCCATTGATGTTCGTAATACTTTATCTTCTGCAAGACCAAAGCTATGGTATTATATTCTTCTTTTAGTTTCGTTGAGTGAGCTAGTGGTATTGAACCATATTTATTCCCATTATGTAGAAGGACACATTTTAAACTTCGCTTTGAACTGTCAATAAATAGGCGCCAATCATCTGAAATATATTCAGAAAGTCCCATTTCTTTCATGAGTCCCCTAATTTCGTGACAAAATACAAGATTGTCTTCTTGAGAAAAGAATGGTAGCAGATCTTTTTCTCTTGTACGGTAAAAGGTAATTTTGGTTCCTTGTTCCAGTAAATTTTTGTCGTTCAACCTAGAAGCCAGTACTTCAGAAGCTTTTTTCGATAAATTGAGATCCCTGGTGAGATCATTTAATTCATTTTGATTGAAGCGTTGAGGAACTGATGGCGTCCCCTCATAGTCACTGTTAGTTTCATTAGCATCAGAACTTTTATTAGCATCAGAAGAGCGATCAGAGGGAAAATATTCGTCATCAGAGATATGTGGTAGCTGATGAAATGTTGGAATCGGTATTTCATCTGAGTGCGGGATAGGGCGTATTGCCGAGTCTAAATTGGGATAAGTTCACTTACTGTGGTTATTTCGATTGATTCCATTAGTATTTACTAAACAGAAATAACAATCATTGAAGTGGTTTTTTGGTTCTCTCCAAACCATAGGTACGCCGAATTTTAGACATTTTCTTTTCCCGGTAGTCCACTGCCGTAAATGCTCTGTACAAGTTTTACATACGAGATGCGGGGCCCACGTTTTGTCCTGATCACCAAGCTTAACTCCAAAGTATCCAAGATACGCTCGCTTTACAAAGTCAGTAATAGTTTGTCTGTTTTGTTGAAACATGTATTCTCCGCATATATAGCAAAACACATCAGGTTGATTTACACAACTTCTTCTTGAACTGGAACCTGAACTCATTTTAATTCTGTTCAATAACACAAAAACACTATTTTTTTAACATAAAATAACACGCCGAATTCGATCTACTCTCATTAGTAAGAATTCACAAACTGACGAGACTTACCCGAGTTAGGTGATTAAAAGGGTCAGTTCAGGTACCTGATAGGCAATGGTTCCACTATTTATAGATTTACCTGGAATTTACTCAATTACAGACTGACAATAAAACCATTGTACCTACATTAATGAATATATAATAATTTTAGAACTCTCATAAATGAATATACTGAATAAAAACCACATTGGTAGATAAGTTGATGTATCTAAAAAAGTAGAGCTGATAGAGAAAAACGGATTGCATGTATAGATTTAGCGTCCCAAATATAGTTAAAATCAGCTCTAAAATCCCAGGCACCAAAACAAAAATATTTTTTTGTTGCCCTGTGTTATTTGTCTAACAATACTGGCCTTTTCACGTGGAATCTGTTTCTTGGGACGACCGGAGCATAGTCGAATGGTTTACAATGTACTGTGCAGTAGCATGCGACTTTTTAACAATTTTTCCTATATTTCTGTACGATTTTCCATCTTTCCACAAATCAATTATGACCTTGAAATGAAATTTCATAATTTCTCTCGCTCATTTTTACTACCTTGAAAACCCACTGCAAAATTACTAGCAACAAGTGACAGATTATAAAGTATAGCCGAAAATTATTCATTTGTTTTCGGTTTAGCGAGCGACAGATAGCTTGATAAAATGCGGCTCATTATAGTTTTTTTTTCAAGCAGTTCTTGAGTGTATGGAGACTTTTTTGACCTTAATTTTGTTTACATTCGTATAACAATGATGTAACTTCTAAATAAAATGTTCCGTAGTTGTTTTTAATACTAATTCTCTTGATTAAGTTTCAAATATTAATCTAAACATGTTTTATCATAGTTCCAATTAATTACACAATGCAACACATAAAATGTAAACTAAATTTTGACTTCAGTTTCTGGAAGTGCCTACCCAAACTAGCAAAATCCTATTTGGGTTTTGATAGTTTAGTTCGAATTTTTTTTTTTGCCATCATCCATTTTTTTTACTCGAGCTTTGGTTTTGCACGGCTATATCTCGTAAATTATTGGGAATTTTTCAATGCAATCTTCAGACGAAATGTTCTTCACACCAAAATACACAATTTTTGTGAACATGTCGAGGCCAGATTTTCACCCTTTCGGGGTTTTTTTAGTGCAGAAAGCCCGATAAAATGCCATTTTTTTACATTTTCGACCATAACTCACAAACAGAGCATATTCTAGCATAACTGTCTTCGACAAAAATGTTCTCTGCATCAACACGAGTAACTTTGCTGAACATTGCAATACCCTACAATCGATCCTTATAGTTCTTTTGGCCGTTGTAAGGAATTTCACACCAAAATTTCAGCTTTTTTTTTTTCAGGTTTTACGTTCAAGAAACTGGTTTTTAGCTCACTATATGCTGTTATACGTTCATTCCAGGCTTCTTGAAGTCTGAAAAAATTATGTTATTTCTCATTATTTCCAATTTTAACAAAAATAGGATATAGTGATAAATATCAGGTTTTAGTTATAAATATCTGTGAAGCCGTTCCTCCGCTGAAATTTCTCGTCATAAGTTACCTATCATATAAAATTTCGAGTTGAAACGCTTGAATTAGATCATTATTTAGTGTAAAATAGACAAACTTCGTATTTATTTGAGAACTGCTTGTTTGCGAGGAACGCGTTGGGTAAATAAGTTTACCAAGTTTTTGGGCTAAAAATATCAGAAAAAGTACTAGAAAGCACTAGAAAGAGGCTTCTTGTTATTTCTGATCCTGAGGGGTAAAGTCAAGGATTAGTCTCTAATTTGTTGCCGTAGACCCGCCGCTGATAAATCTAGTTCATGTGTTTCATTTGGGTGGACCATAAAAACCATTATTAAAAGATAAAAGATCATATATGATAAATCAACATAAAAAAATAATATATTATAGGTACTCATTTGTTAAGCCTATGTCTATTTAATAAACATATTTTGATTATAGATAACAAAGATTTATTGATTAATATTCTCAAAACATGAGCTTTGTCTATACGTGATTTGTATGTATATATTATAGTAATCTGACGAAAGTCTGTTCTCGCTCTCTTTACGTAATATAGATGAGAAACAACGTAAATCGAATATAAATTGCGTATCAATATGGCGGCCCTTTATCAACTGCCTTATCACCTGTTGAAGAATTAGGTTAAATTTTAATCTTTTCACTTGAAAAATATCTCGAAGATTTAATGAAAATACAAAAGTTTTTACTAAAAAAATTATTGAATATTTTCAACGTAAGCAGGATGGTGGAAAGCAGATTTTATCGTTACCATGTATTATGAAATACGTCTATCTCTGTATGTGTAAAGTAAATTTCCTTTAAACCAGAAATAATTATATATTATATTTAGTTCAATCATTTATTTCCGATGCTCTTATAGGATCGCTTTTAAACGTTCAACCCTGAAGGAGGTGAAATTAAAGGGACTCGAGAAAAGTGATGATTATAAAATGATCATTAAAAATGTTGATGTCAATTAAAAAATAATTTTAAGTTCCTTGAGTATGGATAAAGAATTACTATTTTGAGTATAATTTGACAGGAGAATTTCTCATCTCTGCATGGTCTTAACCTTTCTTTTCCATAAAAAGATTTGATTAGTCATATATACCGTTCAAAACTTTTCAGAATGTACGAAAGTAAATATTATCTTGTTCCGTTTAACACTTGCCCTGTATGGCATACCTTAAGACTGGCACTGCAAGAATAAAGTTCTCCTTGCACCCCGGACAGGGAGGACTAATAGATATAGGTAACTAACTAGACCAAGCAACAATAAACCTATTAAATATATTATGTAAATTTTCAGTAATTTAGATACCATACCAGACAACATGCGATTCAAAAGATGCACCACTGTTACAACTAAAAAAACGTGAAATGGCTTATCACCACGTCCACAACAACCTACTTAGTACAGCCTCTTCATGGACGACATCCAATTGAGGTCACTCAAGAAATTATGGATGAACGTGCGTCGAACTACGGGCTGATGTTGAAACAAAAACCTGAACTAACCTAAACCGTAATGAAAACTGGTACAAGACCGTGGAGAAGGCTACTTTCAATTAGCATGGACTGCCTGAAAATTCGTGGAAAACACACGAAGTCACTGAGGACCTGATATCATGGAAAAACTTCCTCAGAGATTAATAATCCTTATGATATCTAAACATATCTAGGATAAGTAAATTTTCTTCATATATAGAGATAGTGCGAAAGTTATGTGGCTAAATCTTAAGAATTGCAAAATTAACAATAATAACACAGGACTACGATTTTTTTTTACTCAGACAAGACAAAGTGTCCTATATGTACTTTGGGTCACTGAAAACGAACCCGTTGTCCGTTTCCACTCAGCACGTCTAGTTTTTTGCATAAATCAAAGAAATATAATCTCAAAACTATATCAGTAAAATCACCAAAATAAATATCAAGATTTAAACCTAAAATAATTTAATAAAAAATATGCAAGCCTAGTTGCAAATTAAATTCCGTATATAAACTAAACTGGCCTAACTTCTAACAAAACCAATAAAACCTAACCTAACACAGGCCCACATTTTTTTTTAGGTTAAATACATGAGAATGCTATGAATCTATATTCTGTATATTTAATTTCTGTCACTAAATACATGCCGCTGTTTGTTTTGCTCCATCACTTCAGGATTTAAGACGTAAGAACTCCAAACCTAACATAACCTAATCCTAAGACCTTTGCACCAAGAACTCCAAACCTAACATAACTTAATTGAAGAACTTTACACCAAGAACTCCAAGAACCAAAAAGGGTCGTTTTCGTACTTTGAGGTTAGGATTACATCCGAAATTCTGAAGTGATGGAGTAAAACGAACAATGACATGTTTTTAGGGACCGAAATTAAATATACAGGATTCAGATTTATAGCATATGAATGTTAATGTATTTAACAAAAAAAATTGTGTGCCTGTGATTAGATTAGGTTAGGTTAGGTTTGTTGGTTTTGTTAGAAATTAGGCCAGTTTATAATTTATATACGGAATTTAATTTGTAAGCTTTAGGCTTGCATATTTTTTATCAATTAAGTTATCTTAGGTTTGAATATTGATATTTATTTTGATGATTTTGATTTACGCAAAAACTAGACATGCTGGGTCGAAACGGACAACGGATTCGTTTTCAACGACCCAAAATACCTATGACCCACCTTGTCTTGTTTGAGTAAAAAAAAAATTTGTGGTCCTGTGTAATTAATAACAAACAGCATGGTCCGACATTGTCCTTTGCCAAATCAACCTGTCCGCGAAAATATCTTTATTTTAAGTATTCTTATAATAATGACATTTATTTAGTTTTTAACAGATGGTATTTTTAGCATTTCTTTTTTCAAATAAATTGCCATTAAATACCAGAGATTATAATTAATACAAAACATACAAACGAAAAAATTGACTTCTGTATAAGGTGTTTGTTTCTGACATTAATAGCCTGAATTAATCATCACTTAAGCAATTATCTGTTTAATGTTGCAGAACGTCCAGTCGTCTTGTACCCGGAAAATTCTGACACGTGTAGACATATACCCTCGTGGCAATACCACCGAGAATAGCAGAAAGAAATTCGAAATGTCTTCACTTCGAAGACAGCAAATTGAAGGCAATTATGTTAAGAATTAAAGAGAGATATGAAAGTTTAGCTAAATATAATAGTGATAATAATAATAATAATGCATGGCTTCAATATCAGCATGGCTTCAATATCAGACACCAAAAAGTGAATCAACATAAAATAAACCACCTCCTATATATGGACGACATAAAACTCTACGCTGCCACACAAACACAGCTGAAAGAACTCCTCAAAATCACAGAAATATTCACCTTAGATGTCAATATGGAATTTGGTATAAGTAAATGCAAAGTGCTCCATATCAACAAAGGCCAATGGAAGTGCCACCATGAGACAGAAACCATCAACAATGAAACGCTCGATAGCATGTTCGATAAAGAAACATACAAATATCTAGGCTTCCAACAAAGCACCAAACTCAACCACACTCACATCAAAACAGAGCTCAGAACCGAATTCAAAAACAGACTGACGAAACTTTTGCAAACAAAACTCAACTCTAAGAATCTCACTAAAGCCATCAACACGTTCGCTATACCTATACTCACATATTCATTTGGTATCATCAAATGGTCACAAACAGACATAGAAAATATTCACATCCTTATACGATCTCAATTCACCAAATACAGGAAATTACACCCCAACGCATGCAAAGAAAGACTTACCATCGAGAGGAAGGCAGGAGGAAGAGGAATTATAGACATCAGATCATTACACACAAAACAAATACAAACACTTAGGAAATTCTTTCACAGCAAGCAAACCAGCCTCCACACAGCGACAGTGAAAGCAGACAAAAACTACACACCTCCCGACTTAGACCACTCAGCAGACACACACAGTCACACCCAATTACAACAGAAAAAAATGAAAAACGTGGTCAGAGAAAACACTCCACGGAAAACACAGATACCACATAGAACAAGACCACGTAAATAAAAAACAATCATACACCTGGTTACGGGATGGGCAGCTATTCCCTGAGACTGAAGGCTTCTTACTTGTCATCCAGGATAAAGTCATATTAACCAGAAACTACCAAAAGCATATCATCAAAGACCCGACTATTGCAGAGGACAGATGTAGGAAATGCCACCAGCAGAAAGAAACGATCGAACACATAACGAGCGGATGTAAAATATTGGCCGGAACGGAGTACACAGCCAGGCATGATTCAGCTGCCAAAGTGGTTCACCAAGCACTAGCCACAACATACAGACTCATAGAAAACACAGATCCCTACTACAAATACACGCCAACATCCATACTTGAAAATGAAGATTACAAGCTCTACTGGGATATCGGTATCCATACAGATAAAACAGTCTCCGCCAATAGACCCGATATTACTTTTCAGTGTAAAAAAGGAAACGTCACCTATCTGATTGACATAGCTGTCCCCAACGACACAAACATCCAAGCGAAATTCACAGAAAAAAATTCCAAATACACAGACCTTGCAACGGAAATAAAAAGGCTATGGAGACAGGAAAAAGTCATCATTGTCCCCCTCATTATATCAGCCACAGGCCTTACACCAATAACATTTACACCACATTTAGTGCAATTGGGACTCAACACGGACATACACAGAAACATTCAGAAGTCAGTGATTTTGAAAACATGTAACATTGTCAGGTCATTCCTTAATACGGAATGGTAATAGCGTTTGTGCTGACTTGGATTTGGCCCGTCAGCCAAACATGGAACCACATTGATCAAATGTGAGAAAGAAGAACTTTTTGTAATAATAATAATTCGCTTAAATTTTAACAGAAGAAATTAGATATTCTTTTTTTGACTGCTACTTTGAGCAGTAATTATCTAAACTGCTAGGAAAAAAACTTTATTTTACTTTCTTTGCTAACGGAACGAAAGCACAAAAGTTTTTACTAAAAAATTTATTGAATATTTTCAACGTAAGCAGGATGCTGGAAAGCAGATTTTATCGTTACCATCTATTATGAAATACGTCTATCTCTGTATGTGTAAAGTAAATTTCTCTTAAACCAGAATTAATTATATATTATATTTAGTTCAATCATTTGTTTCCGAAGCTTTTATAGGATCGCTTTTAAACTTTGAAACAAAAACCTGAACTAACCTAAACCATAATGAAAATTGGTGCAAGACCGGGGAGAAGGCTACTTTCAATTAGCATGGACTGCCCGAAAATTCATGGGAAACACACGAAGACACTGATGACCTGATATCATGGAAAAACCTCCTCAGAGATTAATAATCCTTATGATATCTAAACATATTTAGGATAAGTAAATGTTCGTCATAGATATAGTGCGAAAGTTATGAGGCTAAATCTTAAGAATTGCAAAATTAACAATAATAAGACTACGATTTTTTTTTACTCAAAGACGACAAGGTGTCCTATACGAACTTTGGGTCACTGAAAACGAATCCGTTGTCCGTTTCCACTCAGCACGTCTATGTTTTTTGAATAAATTAAAGAAATATAATCTCAAAACTATGTAAGTAAAACCACCAAAATAAATATCAAGATTCAAACCTAAAATAATTTAATAAAAAATATGCAAGCCTGAAGCTTGCAAATTAAATTCCGTATATAAACTAAACTGGCCTACCTTCTAACAAAACCAATAAAACCTAACCTAACACAGGCCCACAATTTTTTTTTAGGTTAAATACATGAGAATGCTATGAATCTATATTCTGTATATTTAATTTCGGTCGCTAAATACATGCCGGTGTTTGTTTGGCCCCATCACTTCAGGATTTAAAATGTAAGAACTCCAAATCTAACAAAACCTAATCCTAAGATCTTTGCACCAAGAACTCCAAACCTAACATAACTTAACTGAAGAACTTTAGACCAAGAATTCCGAACCTAACATAACCCAATGGAAGAACTGTACACCAAAGAACCAAAAAGGGTCGTTTTCGTACTTTGAGGTTAGGATTATATCCGAAATTCTGAAGTGATGGAGTAAAACGAACAATGACATGTTTTTAGCGACCGAAATTAAATATACAGGATACAGATTCATGGCATATTACTTCTCATGTATTTAACAAAAAAAAAATTGTAGGCCTGTGATTAGATTAAGTTAGGTTAGGTTAGGTTTGTTGGTTTGGTTAGAAATTAGGTCAGTTTATAATTTATATACGGAATTTAATTTGTAAGCTCTAAGCTTGCATATTTTTTATCAATTAAGTTATCTTAGGTTTAAATCTTGATAGTTATTTTGATGATTTTACTTATATAATTTTGAGATTATACTTCTTTGATTTACGCAAAAACTGGACATGCTGGGTCGAAACGGACAACGGGTTCGTTTTCAACGACCCAAAATACCTATAAGCCACCTTGTCTTGTTTGAGTAAAAAAAAAATTTGTGGTCCTGTGTAATTAATAACAAACAGCATGGTCCGACATTGTCCTTTGCCAAATCAACCTGTCCGCGAAAATATCTTTATTTTAAGTATTCTTATAATAATGACATTTATTTAGTTTTTAACAGATGGTATTTTTAGCATTTCTTTTTTCAAATAAATTGCCATTAAATACCAGAGATTATAATTAATACAAAACATACAAACGAAAAAATTGTTTGTTTTGTTAGAAATGTTTGAGTAAAAAAAAAATTTGTAATCTGTGTAATTAATAACATGGTCCGACATTGTCCTTTACTAAATCAGTGAAAATATCCTTATTCTATCTATTCTTATATTAATGACATTTGTTTAGTTTTTAACAGATGGTATTTTTAGCATCTTTTTTTTTTAAGTAAATTGCCATTAAATAAGAGAGATTATAATTACTACAAAATGTACAAAAGAAAAAATTGGCTTCTGTATAAGGTGTTTGTTTCTGACATTAATAGCCTCAATTAATGATCACTTAAGCAATTATCTGTTTAATGTTGCAGAACGTCCGGTCGTCTTGTACCCGGAAAATTTTGACACGTGCAGACATATACCCTCGTGGCAATGCCACCGAGAATAGCAGAAAGAAATTCGAAATGTCTTCACTTCGAAGACAGCAAATTGAAGGCAATTATGTTAAGAATTAAAGAGAGATATGAAAGTTTAGCTAAATATAATAGTGATAATAATAATAAAAATAATAATGATTCGCTTCAATTTTAACAGAAGTAAATTAGATATTCTTTTTTTGACTGCTACTTTGAGCAGTAATTATCTAAACTGCTAGGAAAAAACTTTATTTTACTTTCTTTGCTAACGGAACGAAAGCACAAAAGTTTTTACTAAAAAATTTATTGAATATTTTCAACGTAAGCAGGATGCTGGAAAGCAGATTTTATCGTTACCACCTATTATGAAATACGTCTATCTCTGTATGTGTAAAGTAAATTTTCTTAAACCAGAATTAATTATATATTATATTTAGTTCAACGATTTGTTTCCGATGCTCTTATAGGATCGCTTTTAAACGTTCAACCCTGAAGGAGGTGAAATTAAAGGGACTTGAGAAAAGTGATGATTATAAAATGATCATTAAAAATATTGATGTCAATTAAAAAATAATTTTAAGTTCCTTGAGTATGGATAAAGAATTACTATTTTGAGTATAATTTGGCAGGAGAATTTCTCATCTCTGCATGTCTTTACCTTTCTTTTCTGTGAAAAGATTTAATATGGCATACCTTAAGACTGGCACTGCAAGAATAAAGTTCTCCCTGCACCCCGGAGAGAGAGGACTAATAGATATAGGTAAGCAACAATAAACCTGTAAATTTTAATTTACGTAAATTTTCAGCAACTTAGATACCATACCGGACAACATGCAAGGATGCACCACTGTTACGACTAAAAAAACATGAAACTGCTTGTCACCACGTCCACAACAACCTAGTTAGTGCAGCCTCTTCATGGACGACATCCAATTGAGGTCACTCAAGAAATTGTGGATGAAGCTGAGTCGAACTACGGACTGATGTTGAAACAAAAACCTGAACTAACCTAAACCGTAATGAAAAATGGTGCAAAACCGCGGAGAAGGTTACTTTCAATTAGCATGGACTGCCTGAAAATTCGTGAGAAACACACAAAGTCACTGGGGACCTGATATCATGGAAAAACCTCCTCAGAGATTAATAATCCTTTTGATATCTAAACATATCTAGGATAAGTCAATGTTCTCCATAGATAGAGATAGTGCGAAAATTATGTGGCTAAATCTTAAGAATTGCAAAATTAATAATTATAACACAGAACCACATTTTTTTTTTACTCAAACAAAACAAGGTGTCCTATACGTACTTTGGGTCGCTGAAAACGAATCCGTTGTCCGTTTCCGCCCATTTCTAGTTTTTGCATTAATCAAAGAAATATAATTTCAAAACTATATAAGTAAAATCACCAAAAGAAATATCAAGATTCAAACCTAAAATAATTTAATAAAAATTATGCAAGCCTAGAGCTTACAAATTAAACATACAGGATACAGATTCATAGCATATTACTTCTCATGTATTTAACAAAAAATATTTGTGGGCCTGTGATTAAGACAGGTAAGTTTTGTTAGAAATTAGGCCAGTTTAAAATTTGTATATGGAATTTAATTTGTAAGCTCTAGGCTTGCATATTTTTTATCAATTAAATTATCTTAGGTTTGAATCTTAATATTCATTTTCATAATTTTACTTATATACTTTTGAGATTACACTTCTTTGATTTACGCAAAAACTAGACATGCTGCATCGAAACGGACGTGTTCGTTTTCAACGACCCAAAATACGTATAAGACACCTTGCCTTGTTTGAGTAAGAAAAATTGTGGTCCTGGGTAATTAATAATAAACAGCATGGTCCGACATTGTTCTTTGCTAAATCAACCTGTCCGCGAAAATATCCTTATTTTAACTATTCTTATATTAATGAAATTTGTTTAGTTTTTAACAGATGGTATTTTTAGCATATTTTTTTTCTAGTAAATTGCCATTAAATACCAGAGATATAATAATTATATAATTACTACAAAACGTACAAAAGAAAAAATTGGCTTCTGTATAAGGTGTTTGTTTCTGACATTAATAGCCTCAATTAATGATCACTTAAGCAATTATCTGTTTAATGTTGCAGAACGTCCGGTCGTCTTGTACCCGGAAAATTCTGACACGTGCAGACAAATACTCGCGTGGCAATACCACCGAGAATAGCAGAAAGAAGTTCGAAATGTCTTCACTTCGAAGACAGCAAATTGAAGGCAATTAAGTTAAGAAATAAAAAGAGGTATGGAAGTTTAGCTAAATATAATAGTGATAATAATAATAATGCGCTTAAATTTTAACAGAAATAAATTAGATATTCTTTTTTTAACTGCTACATTGAGCAGTAATTATCTAAACTGCTAGGAAAAAACTTTATTTTACTTTCTTTGCTAACGGAAGTATTGTATTTGCGAAACAAAATAATCCAAAGACTTTGTATTTCTTCAACTCCATTTAATATCTGGTTAATATCAAGAAACAAGATCTACAGTTTAACGTGAGATACGAACCACATAATTAAGAGATTGTACCCTAAACCTACTATTTTAAGGTCTTGTTCGACACTTCCAGCTTGAAAGGAACCTTGATGCGAGACTGCCTGCTTAATACATCTGAACGTTGTAGTGGCATTGCGGCGGAGTATGTTCTTGTTCGGGACGACCTCGATCCATTTACTAAGACGTCAACTCAATAGCTAGGTGTACACCGTCTCTAGCGTCAGTCTTTTTTGATCCAGGTGGTCCGCCGCCACTAATAACATAACGTCAAATAATCTACCCGAGTGCGGAGCGGGAAAGACTGCCGTCACCATCAGTCTTTCTTGACTCGAGCGGTCTTCCACCAATGGTATGCCTCTACCGCAATGTCAGCATTTACACTTCGCCAATAGCTGATGTGTAACAGCATAACGTATTGTGACACCAAGTTAAATATATTTAAGTAAATAAGTATACTGATCCGCCAGAGATCGAACCTAGAGACCCACGTAGGATTAGCTCGAACAATGCCATTCCATTTGTATACATACAGTACATAAAGTGGGAAAAGAACCGATAGTTTTGAACTATAAGCACACTTATGTATAATTAAACATATAGTGTGTTGAAGAAATGCGGCAGGGAGTTAGATGGTGGTTGCTTCAAATATATAATGTTATATGTACTTTTCAAGATTTCTGGGGTCGAGGAATTTGAAAACAGAAATAATAATAATATTTTGAACAGTATTCAGTGTTTATATCTCTGAAGCCTTAACCATGTCAAGTTGAAAATCCCCAGTAACACTGTTTGGACCAAATTATTTTTTAACGTAAAAAAGTGAGACATTTTTATTTTACAACTTGTAATTCCGAGGAAAGTATGATATTCGTCGAAAATAACTCTCGAAGGAAATGCGATATCTATTTCAAATATGGTGTATATATAATATTTGAAATTTTCCATGTTTTTAGTTAAAATACTGAACAAATCTTAAACGTAATTATTTATAGTCCAGCATAACCGTATTAAAAACGGAACTGTTGGGAAAGGGCGTTAAAGAGCTTGTTTCATATATATCTAAAAATTATATTTTTTCACTATTTATGGTAAAAGACATAATGTATTAATAAATTAGTGAGGGGGTAGTTTAGTATAAATCGTTTGCACATAATTTTTATAATTCTTGAAGTCAAAAAATCTGAAAATAATGTTATTTCTTCATTATTTTCAATTACTTATCGTTTATGTTCGAATTTTGAAATCTTTGACACAATGACACTTTACAACAGTTATCACTGCTCTACCAAATACTTTATTTTTGCTCACCATACTAGCATCATCAGGAGCGATGATTAACTTATCGGCCCTAATGATGCTAATATGTTTTGCGAAACGCTCATCGAGTGCAAAAATAAAGCGTTTTGGTGTAGTAGTGATAACTGTTGTGTTGTGTATAGTTATCGTCAATTATATAAGTGGTAATGTGGTAAAGTAACGTTTATTTCATACATATCGTTTTTTATATCCCTTCTAGGGTTTTTGAAGTGAAATATCCTGAAAACTGTGTTATTTTTCATTATTTTAAATATCGACAGAAATAGTATGTAGGGGAACGCTCAACTGTTTGTGATTGCTATCTTACCATGAAGTAAAAACATAAAATATTGACTTGTTGTCGGAATAAATTATTCTTTAGTATGAGAAGGTCAAAATTTAGAACTTATTTTAGTGTCATGTGTTTGCAAGATGAGTAAGCGACTACCATTTTTTTTAGAATTGTATGCATTTTTAAACTTTGTAATATGTTAGAATGATAATGTATACGCCTATTGTATAAAAAATATCTTACGCCCGACTGTATCCTAGCGTATATTGGTAGGTATTTACTAATTAAGAGAGATTTTGCAACGCTTAATTTCACATGCTTTTATCCTTATCGCTATCTCAAGGATGTGCAGTATTAACGAGAAGGAACTGCACTTTCACACTACGACAGAATATCAATAAAATACACTAAATGTAAGGTTATGTTAGTGTTCATCTTCTAAAAACTTATTACATTTTTTTCATTCATGGTTAAATAAACGCGTGTCAGGAGCAAAAATAAAGTGTTTGTTGTAGTGGTGATAACTATTCTGTAATGCCACTGTGCCAAAGATTACAATATCCCAACATAATCTGAACCCTAATTAACTATTGTCAGTGTTGTTACTATAATTTCAATTTTACTGTATTTTATTAGTAGTTTTTATACCTAAGTAGGAAAAAAACAGGCCCACCCATAATAGCCTCATAAGAATAACGAACTTCCAAAAACCTCTCTTATAACTTCCTAAATAAGGGAAATCGTAATCATTATTAAAGGTTTCTCTTATTTTGGTTCAATACTGCGCAAGCTCTAAACGATGGGCGCATACTTCAAATAACGATAACAGCTGAGTCCTTATATAGTCGACGGGATTCTAATAAGTTTGGTATATCGTCTTAGCTGCGATGAACTTTTCTGTTGTCGTCCTTGTTAAAGTTGCAGTCAGCATGAATTTAATTAATACCACGTCGAAAAATTGAAAAAGTCTAATAGACTTTTTATGTCCGAGACAGAGAGCCAACTATAATTTCCAGTGGCAAACAACTTATTTTGAGAAAAAAAACTCGTTCAGAATCGTTAAATATTAAAAATATTAATACGTTCAAACTTTAAATATTACTTTTAAAATTGTTCAAAAAATACTTAAAAGAACATACTGACAAAAGCAAAAATAGTATTTTTCATATGCAATGGAACAATGATTGGATTATTTTATTTTATGATATATTATACATAATATTTAAATATTATTGAACTTAGTAGTTGCCATTATTTTTGCTTTCTCATCTGAGAGCATTCAGAGCTTAACGATTAGGAATATACAGAATACTTTAGTAAAACCGAGGCAGAAAAGCTCTAATTTATTTAATATTTGTAAAATATTCTTGTAAATGTCTCTAAATGTTTTTGGATATTAAAAATGTATGCAGCTTTATTACGTCAATGCCAATTTCTTTTTAATTTTCAATAATATCAAGAAATTTTATTATACATATATTATTTATTACAGGCTTTTTAAATCCTCAGACGAAGAAAATGTTGCTTAATTTGATAAGCTACTTTGAAAAGAAGGAAAGGAAATCTACCAAAGACAGTAAATTAATGAATGAAAACAAATATCGGAAGCGTTAAATTTAAGTATTAAAACCATACAAAGGATTGTTAATGAAGATCGCAGCGGTATAACCGCGAAAAAATGTGAAGAAAGGAAAAAGGAAAGGATTTAAGCGAATTCGTGAAAATGGATGGAGAAATTTAATTTACGACATGTATAAATCTAACACGAACATAACTCTTGCGACTTTAAAAGATACTTTACGGGATAGAAAGATTTTAGAAATTGGACTAAAGTCTTTATCAATATTAATGAAACATTTTAGATTTCGATATAAAAAAGACCGCAACCGAAGATATTTGTATGAACTCCCCAATATTGCCAGTTCACGAGTAACATTTTTAAGGAAGTATGTTGAAAATTTAAATTCACACTTTAGAAAAGTAATTTTTTTGGATGAAACATGGGTTTTTTCAAAGGGAAGTGGGTCCAAATCCTAGCAAGATAATTCGGCTAAATCAATAAAAAGGAAAAAGGAATACAGTTCTGGAAAGGATTTTATTATTTTGCATGCTGGTTCATACACCGGATTGGTTCCTGGGGCCAGTTTAATATTTTCAACTACATCGAAAAACGCCGATTACCACGACAGCATGAATAATGAAACATTCAAAAAGTTGCTAAAAGAAATACTTATTCCAAATTTAGATCAATCCTCATTAATCGTTTTGGACAATGATTCATATGATTCTAGAATTTTGAGCAAACAATCAAATTCATCGTGGAAAAAAAATTAAATATTTCAATGGTTAGTAAAGCAAAAGCAAAGCCGTTCTTCAAATTTATTAAAAATAGAATTACTCTTAATGGCAAAGACTTTTAGAAAACCTAAAATATACGCGGTTGATGAAATTTTAAGAGAACAAGGTCTTGAGGTTTTGCGTTTCCCACCTTACCATTGCCGATTTAATGCCATAAAATTATTATGGACAGGCGCAAAATCCTATTATGAAAAGCATATTACTGAAGGACCTACATCTCATAAAACTGAAATGGTATGGCAAGACTCTCTAAACTATATCACCGAAGAGTACTGGAAAAAAGTAGTAGAGCTTACAGAAAAAATAATTTTTGAATGGTGGGATAGATAAAAAGTTTTGAATGTCCAAGTAAACCCTGTAGTTATCTTAGTATCTACCATAAAGATGACAGCGACACCTCTGTGGACTCAAAGAGCGAATTTGAACCTTCTTAATTTTAATTTTATTATTGTGTTTAATGTAGCATTATCGTTGTTTTCGTGTTAACAACCGTTTGTTTAGTTTTTCTGTTTAAATTTAATGCTCCTGATATATTCTTTCTGGGTGGACTGCGGGTTTATTAAGTTACCGCCTTCTAAAGGTATTCTTTGTTCCTCTTTAGAGTAACTTAATAAATTAAGCACCATTTTTGAAGTAAGTTGTTATCTACATACCTATATGTAATAAATGTAGTTGTGCAGCTTGCACATACACCCCGCAGCGTGTGTGTGATTTTTCTTGCCGCCAAATAGGAAATTTAGTCCTTTAAGTTTTGCGAAAAAGTTAATGTTCTTAAAAAATTTTTGCTTGTTAAATAAATAAAAATAAACTCGAACAATTTAATTTTTTATGTACTTTGTCCTAAAGAGATGCAATAATCCAATTCGACGTAAAAAAAAAACCATAAGTTACCAGAAGGGGTGGAGATAAAACACCACAATAAAGATTTTCTTAGGAAAAAAATATTGTTTCTAACGAGCCTGTAAAAGTGATTTAAAATGTGGTTAACCGTTGCTTTAAAAAGTAAGCAGTAAACATAAACTTTTAACAATTTTCGTTCAAATTAACATTAAAACTATATACTAAACCGATTTAAAAAAAGACATGCATACACTTTTTGATTAATAGAATCGATTCTAGAAAAAAGAAGTACCCCATTTATTTAAATTTTTGAAGGTAACCCCTCCCTTCAGAAGGGTAAGGGTGTCATCAACAATGTTCCCCTTTCCTCAAATAAGTATGCTAAATGCTATTAATCTGCAATAAACTGTTGATATAAGTATTTAGAACTTTCCGAGATAAGGTATGTGTACAGTGTAATCTTTTATTTTACATGGACTACCCTATAGGTATGTTATACATAAAAAAAAATAATTCGATATGTAGGAAATAGGATTCAAGGCGCCCCTTCCGCAACTTTTTAGAAAATCGCCTTAAAAATTCTTGTCAAAATATGTTGTGAAACATGTCATTAAGAACAAACGGGAAAAAACTTCCGATTTCTATTTACTAAACGTGTTTTATACTTTTCTCTTTCGGCATACATAATCGAGTATATAATATTCCTAGGTAGGTATATTTTAGTAGATGATCGTTTTTAGTGTTCCGTACGGAACACTTATAAGATCACTTCGGTGTCTGTCCGTCTGTCCGTCTTTCCGTCTGTCTGTCCGTCTGTCACACCCGATTTTCTATGAAACTATTTGTCATAGAAAGTTGAAATTTGGTAGTAATATAGGAATTGATGGCCTCATCAGAGCCATGTAGTTTTGAAAGTTAAATTTTGACTTAAGGGGTTAGTGTTGGGGGGTGAAATCGGAAGTGAAAAAAAAAATTTTTTACTAGATAATCGAGTGTAGTGTCAAATGAAAGCTTGTGAAAACACGAGTAAAAAATATATATATGATGTAATACTTGCACGCACTTTTCTTTAAAAAATCGCGAAAAATCGCTGTCCACCCCCCTTATCTCGGAAAGTACTTATCAAAAAATTTTGAAAAAATTCTGGAATATTCTCCACGGGGTGTAGGTTGAACGAAAATTATCACGAGTGCATTATCTGTAATAATTTATCTGGTATATAAAAAAAAAACAGAAATTTCAAGGTCATCAATTTTCAGTAAAGATTGAAAATAAACTTTGTTGAAAACTTATTTGGGGTGTGTTTTGTGAAGTCACTGATCATTTTATATCACCGTAACATAAATTTTGACTTAAGGGATTCGTTTTGAGGGGTGAAATTGGAAGTGAAAAAAAATTTTTTTACTAGGTCATCGAGTGTGGTGTCAAATGAACGCTTGTGAAAATACGAGTAAAATATATATATATATATATATATATATATATATATATATATATATATAATGTAATACTTGCGCACACGTTTTCTTCGTATTACTTTTAAAAAATCGTGAAAAATCGCTGTCCCCTACCTTAGCTCGAAAAGTACTGATCAAAAAATTTTGAAAAAATCCTGGAATATTCTCCACGGGGTATAGATTGAAAGAAAATTATCATTACCTTTAATAATTTATCTGGTATATAAAAAAAACAAAATTTCAAGGTCACCAGTTTTCAGTAAAGATTGGACTTTATTGAAAACTCATTTGGGGTCTGTTTTGTGAAGTCACTGATCGTTTTATACCACCCTAACAAAATTTTCTATTTTAAAAACAATCGTACGGAACACTAATTGTGCAAGTTCAACTTGCACTTGACCGGTTTTTTATATTTATGTACGGTCCCTTTCATTCTGTTTAAAATACTTTCAATTCTTACCTAACTTTGTATGCATTGTATTCATTTATCATGTTTTGATGTTTTTTAAACTTGGTGTGAAGTGTTTCTCATTAAAACTTAACCTGTTGTTAACTGTATTTTACTGAATGCTGCCCTTTATGGGCAATACTTTGAATTTTGAACATACCAATATCAAATTTGACAACTGATAAACTAAATTTGACAAATGTAAAATTTTTTTGGCACACATTTTGGGGAACTCTGGTTTTTTTGATTTAATTCAGAAAATGAAATGACGTCTAACTCGACTTATTAGAATACCGTCGACTATATTTAATTTCTTGCCTTTACTATTACACATGCTTCAAATAGAGATAAAGACAGTGACTAGGAACGAAAATTTAAACAACTGTTTAGATCATCACTTATGTTTATTGTATTAGAGCTGACAATTGTTTCGACACACTGTGTCTTCTTCTGGAGCAAGATGTAAATTAACTACAAAATCTGTTACAAAATATAAAAGTTATCTGGTTATAATATTAATTAACAATATTCACCCTAATACCTAAAACAAGTTCAATAAAGAAGACCCACCCACATCCAATTGACTGTTAAGTAATAAACCTCTCTTTTTCTGGTTAATCTCTACCTTCTCTAAGTAATTTCTCTTTCTTTTCATTGTGTAAAATTCTGAAATCTTCGTTGAGGTTCATTATTCAACGATTAATTGGACGTGGGTGGGTCTCCTTTATTGAACTTGTTTTAGGTATAATGTTGAATATTGTTAATTAACTTAGCCCTTATAACCAAGTAATTTTATAACAGACTTTGTAGTTAATTTACATTTTGCACCAGAAGAAGACACAATATGTCGAAACAATTGCCAGCGCTAATATAATAAACATAAGTGGTGATCTTAAACAGTTATTTAAATTTTTGTTTGTAGTTTTAGCGTTGCAAAATCTCTTTAATATAATCGCGCCCAGTTTCAGTTAAAACCTATTCATACATTTTTATCATTTATTCAACTATACAATTTTAATTGGCGGCATTTTTATCAATTATTTAAATGTCAATTCTATTTCCCCAATGAGTATTTGTTAAATAGTTACGAGTGTTTTCTTTCAGCCAGTCGCCAATGAATACACCGATTTTAAGATATATCTTTCTGACTTTACATTTTAAATAACGATATCATACGAATTGATGGGGTCATCGATGAATAAAAAACGTTCCACAGATAATGTGTCAATTTGTTTAATAACCTTGTTTCATCTACTGAACCAGTAATTCAATACAGTTAATAAGTACATGAATAAAAATTGAATCAACATTTAATTGGAAGTATTAAGAATCTACTTGTCAGTAGGCGTGATAGTAATCTCATCAAATATTCAAATTATAAGATGATATGATTAAGTTTGATTGACAGTAACTGTGGTTAAATTTTAAGAGTATTAGTTTGGATGTTGGCAGATGGTATTTTAAGATTAAAAAAATGTATTTTAAATAAATTATATAGGAAGAAAGGCATTCCGATATGGACTCTAAAAGTCGTACAATCAATACTCCACATTAAATCTCTGATATATTTTCAGTATACATATATTAAGACTCTAATCAGTTTAATATCTTAATCTTACCTACAACTCAATTATCAGTTGCAGCTAAAGCTCTCTCTGACAGTATAAACGTATCCTTTTTTTGGACACTATCCACTCTCGGATTTAAATTCACTAATGTACAAGAATTGTATTAAATACCCAGCCTCAGTCAAAGATGGCGCTACTACTATTTAAAAAATTATGTTTTCCGTAAACATAACCTTCCACAAGAATCTTGTCAAATTTTCAAGTCGCTGCGTGATTTAGCTTGTGAGTGGCAACCATTTAAACAAAACAACTTTTGTAATTTTACAACAATGGAAAAAACTGAATATCGAGCAGTGATAAAATATTTGTTTTTGAAAAAGAAAACGAATGACGGCATCAAAGTGGAACACAGCGAAGTTTATGGGGACTGTGCACCTTCGTTATCTACTATAAAATTTTGAACAGCTCAAAAGCGGTCGTACAAGCATTTTTGATGAAGAACGTCCAAGTCATCCAAATGAGGTCGGTCGCCCCTTCAGAATTGATGGAAAAAATCCACAATATAGTGATGAATGATTGGAGAGTGAAAGTGCGTGAGATTGGTGAGACTGTGGGCATCTCAACTAAACGGGTGCAGAACATTTTAACAACTCATTTAGATTTCAGAAAACTTCTCGCGAGATGGGTGCTACGATTGCTCACAATTGACAATAAACACGCCCGTGTGTCAACTTCAAAAGAATGTTTGGCGATGTTAAAGCACAATCGGAATGATTTTTGGCGTCAATTCATAACTGTTATAACATGGATTCATTGCAGTATACCAGAGACCCAAGAACAGCTCAAAAGCGGTCATACAAGCATTTTTGATAAAGAACGTCCAAGTCATCCAAATGATGTCGCTCCTTCAGAATTGATGGAAAAAATCTACAATATAGTGATGAATGATTAGAGAGTGAAAGTGCGTGAGATTGGTGAAAACTGTGGGCATCTCAACTAAACAGAACATTTTAACAACTCATTTAGATTTGAGAAAGCTTCTCGCGAGATGGATGCTGCGATTGCTCACAATTGACAATAAACACGCCCGTGTATCAACTTCAAAATAATGTTTGGCGTTGTTAAAGCTCAATCGGAATGATTTTTGGCATCGATTCATAACTATTATAACATGGATTCATTGCAGTACACCAGAGACCAAAGAACAGTCCAAACAGTGGGTTTTCCGTGGCAAACCGGCGCCAAAGAAAGCCAAAGCGACTTTATCGGCCAACAAAGTCATGGTCACAGTGTTTTGGGATATACGCGGCATAATCCACGACGATTACCTTAAAAAGGGAAAAACGATTAATGGAGAGTAGTATGTCAACTTAATGGATCGTTTGAACCTTCGCATTTGGCGAAGAAAAAAATTCTCTTTCATCAAGACAATACACGCGTCCATACTTGTGTCATCGTCATAGCAAAATTCCATGAGTTAGGATACGAATTGTTTCCGCATCCACCATATTCACCAGATTTAGCCCCCAGCGACTATTTCCTATTTCCGAATATGAAAAAATGGCTCGGCGGAAAAAATTTTGGCTCAAACGATGAGATGATTGCTAAAACAAACGCCTATTTTGAAGGGTTGGGAAATCATATTTTTTAGACGGGATACAAAAGATAGAAAAACATTGAACGAAGTGTATCGAGCTAAAAGGAGACTATGATGAAAAATAAAATAAATTTTACACATAAAAATGCTTTTTACTTATCAAGGCCAGGTACTTAACATACAACCCTCGTATATAGGTGCCCTTCCATTATTATTTTGTGCATTATCTATCTACCTCTCCGTTAAGTAAGCTATTGCTTGTGTATGTATACTGGATTAGATATCTTCTTGGAATCTTGGGTTTATTGAACGTTGGGCATTTTGGCAATGAAAGATAGTGCTGTTTAATTTAAAAGCACAGTCATTAATTTAAGGACTTTGAACTGACAGTTTAACTAGTAAATAATGTGAGAAGTTTTATAAAATATATATAAAAGACAAATTAAAGATGTTAAGACTTTATAAAATTCTGTTAGTGGGCGGGGTTTAGAGTGTATAGGGACCGTCCCATCATTCTGGCCATTCTTATATAAAAATGATTAAATAAATGCCCTGTTGGTTTTGAAACTTCAGAAGAAAGTACGATTGCATCTTTTTACTGTTCTTGCTAAAGAAGAAGATTGTATCCGGGAAAAAAATCACTTTCAGAGATTTTTTGCTTTTTTTTTTTCACGTTTTAGGGTTCCTAGATCAGGAAATAAACCTAGTAACCATTTCCGTCGGTCACTCAGTATGTTGGCACGATAACTGCTGAACGAAATGATATATCAATTCCAAATTTGATACAAAACTAACACATATAGAAGGTATAAACCCTATAGCTCTTGAGCAATATCGCTTTAGGGATAGGGGTAAAAGAGATCGTTATCGTTAATTTTTTTATGATTTTAATAGTAATATGGTCATTTTTAGTGTTCCGTACGGTACACTTATGAGATCACTTCCATCTGTCTGTCACGTTCGACTTTCCAACATAGAAAGTTGAAATTTGGCACAAGTATAGAAATTAATGGCCTAATTAGAGCCGTGTAGTTTTTGAAAGTTAAATTTGAACTTAAGGGGTTTTGGGGGTGAAATCGGAAGTGAGAAAAAAAGTTACCAGGTCATCGAGTGGGGTGTCAAATGAAAGCTTGTGAAAACATGAGTTTAAACATATGCACGATGTAATACTTGCGCACACTTTTCTTTGTATTGTTTTTAAAAAATGGCAAAAACTCCCCTGTCCACTCACCTGACCTCCAAATTTTGAAAAAATTCTGGAATAGTCTTTATAAAATGTAAATTAAGCAGAAATTATCACGAGTGCATTACGTTTGATAATTTATCTGGTATAAAAAAATACTGAAAACCATGGTTTCCTACGAAATGGTGGAGGTGGAATGTTTTCCGTACATTACCACGTGTCGCTCCTCTAGAGACAAAAACATTTTTATTTTATCTGTTTATAATGAAATATTTAGGTAGTTAATATTTGTTTTACACTTTTATTATTATATTCTAGATTGAGCTAGATTGATTTATTGGCTACTAGGTAGCTAAGATACTACCATATATCACCACTACATCAAATATGTTATTTTTGCGCTTAACGTGCTTTTCGCTAACCATGTTAGCTTCATCAGGAGCGATGATTGACTTAGTCAATGATCAATTAGTCAATCACCGCTCCTGATAAAAGTAACATGATTAGCGAAACGCACGTCGAATGCAAAAATAAAGTGATATATACTGAACAGTATCATTGTGCCAATGATTCCAAAGTCCCAGCATAGGTAGCTAAGATGCTACAACTATTATACATTACTGACTAAGAAAAAACATGAAAATACATCTAAGTTGGGAATGTGGAATCTTTGGCACAATGATACTACTCAGTATATATCACCACTACACCAAACACTTTATTTTTGCACTTGACGCGCGTTTCGCTAACCATGTTAGCTTCATCATCGCTCCTGATGAAGCTAACATGGTTAACGAAACGCGCGTCGACTGCAAAAATAAAGTGTTTGGTGTAGTGGTGATATATACTGAGTAGTATGAAAATACATATTAGATCTTCACATATAAACATCTCGTGGACCTAATTAACTTAGCTTAGATAAGGATTTTATGTTATTTTAAAAGCGGTACGGAATAGTAATTACGCAAGACCAACTTGTACTTAACCGATTATTTCTATTTTGTTGAAATAATAAACAAATTATATTCATAATTATGTTATTTGTAGTTACACTTGTAAGGGGTTAAGAGTGTAAGCGAAGAGGTTAGAGAGATTGTTTCTTAAATATCTTATTATATGTCCTTTTCAGGTTTCTTGGAGTCACGAAAATTAGGTTAAGTTTTCATTATTTTGAATTTTAACGAGCTAAGGAGTGATAAGGGTGAGGGTAGTTAAATATTTTATAGTTTGAATACATGTATTTTTCCAGGCTCTTAGTTAAGATAATGGGCTAATTTTAAACACATTATTTACAGTAAAATATACCTCTATGGAGTTAAAGATGTTATATATCCTATTCAAGGTTCTAGGAGACGAGGATTGTAAAAATTAATTATTTTTTCATTACTTTCAATTTTTTTTTAAATCTTCATATCATAGAGTGTGTTATATTAGGTTACTCTTTAATGTGAATGTCGGATTTAGTGTTTATGTTAGAACTAGTACTAAATAAAATTATATACACTGTATTCCAAAAATAGTTTTTTTGTATTAAAATATATAATCAGTTGAAGGCATACTTTTTTAAATAAATTTTAGCACAGTTGAACATTTTATAAATCACTGGACGTAATATTAAATATTAATGGCATTGCTATTGGTACAGATAAAATGAACATTGGAATGCATGAGTTTTTAAAGAGAATTGAAGAGAGATGACACACTGGTCAGTCAATTATCGAAAACAACAAATTTTTTTTAGGGCATGATACATGCTGCAAAAATAAATGTTTTTTCCGTAAAATATTGCATATTGATAAAACAAAAAATGTCCTATGTTTTATTGATGTTGTCATAGTTTCGTGATGATTAGTTGCTATTACAGCTTGCTTTAGTTAACAAAAACCCTAATACTTTTATGTTCTCTGTGTCATAACGAATTTTTGACCTATACTTGATGTGGTTAATATATTTCTAGTAAATTTTTATGTACTGAAGAGAAACACGTTGTTTGTTACATATTTTGGAGGATGTAAATAATGAACTTAACAAATCATAGTAATATAGGTATAGCCAAGTAATTTTCAATTTATATCAATATTTTTCTACAGTTGCTATTGCTAGAGAGATATACTAACCGTTTTTCGTAACAATTGTGGGTCCTTTTGGTCAGTCGCTAAGGCAGGTAATCAAAATTTCACTAAATCCACTATACCACCACTCACACGGCCAAATAATTCTATTGCAACAACACCTGTTGAGAAAGTGAACTTGTTGGCTGAACTCCTTGCTTCACATTCTACTGTTGATTTCCAAGGAAAACGCCACCTACTATTCCCATAATACAGTCAAGAACGCCCGATATTGTCTTCAGACAGCGTATCATAAAACAGATTTTAATGACTAGACACCAAAAAAGTTTTTGGCGTTGACGAAATACCTGCCATAGTACTCAAAAACTGTGCGAGAGAACTAATACCAGTTTTTTGTAGACTTTTCAACCTATCCTACAGAAAGGGAATATTTCCTTCCTGCTGGAAATGCGCCACAATTCAGCCGATACCCAAAATAGGTAAGAAGATCTTGTCAAACAGCTTAATTGAACACTGGAGAATCTCGAGTGGTTACTCTTGATATATCCAAGGCATACGACCGTGTTTGGCACGATGGATTATTGGCTAAGCTACGCTCTTCTGGTATGTCTGAGAAGTTCTGTTCATCGCTCTAAAATGTCTTCAAAGAGTGTTCTTTATGAGTGGCAATCGACAGGTTTCTTTCTAATATAACACCGTCACTATCAACGCCGTTGTGCCCCAGGGCTTCATACTGTCTCCTACTCTCCTCCTCATTTATATTAACGATTTGCTGGAAAAGACCAGGAATCCAATCTACAGCTTTGCAGATGACACTAAGCTTATCTCATTGTTCACTTTGAACGCTCGAACATCGGCTACTTATGCAAATATCCGCAGGCAGCAGGAGGTCGTTCAACTTAACAAAGACCTGGAAGAAAGTCTATCTTGGGATGACAGTAACCTATATAACATTTCTATACCTTTCTTGTAGAAGAATTTGCCTATGCCTTTAAAATAGGCCTCAATTTCGGCGATAACTTCTTTACTAGAGCCAAATCTCTTTCCCGCGAGCATTTTTTTTTGAGGTCTGCGAATAGATAATAGACGCTGGGGGCCAAATCTGGAGAATACCGCGAGGCTTTCCCTGGCTGCTGTCCACTCAGCTGACTGCCGATTTGATTCCGGTATGCAGTGTTAGATCCATGTTTTATCCATTGTCACATATGGCATGAAAAAATCCTTTTTATTGCGCTTAAACAGGTCCAAACAGCGCTCAGAATCATCAACACGTTGTTGTTTTTGGTCCACCGTGAACAAACGCGGTACCCATTTCCAACAGAGCTTTCTCATGCCCAAATGCTCATGCAAAATATGACCAACACGTTCACTTGCTATCTCACGCAACTTCACTTTATGGTCATCCAAAACAATTTTGTGAGTTTTTTTTTATGTTTTCCGGTGTAACTACCTTATTGGGGCGTCCAAAGCGTTCAGCTTCATTTGTATCTGTACGTCCCCGTAACACTTATCAAGCCATTGCTTTGCTCGAACGCTATGTTTTCCCATCAAAAAACAGTGTTTAATCAACATACGAAATTCGATTTTTCCCATTGTTTTGAAAATATCAAAAGTATCGTCACTAAAACCGCTGTAACTTATAAACTTTTCGTCGAAATGTCATGAAATTTTGACACGTATCGTTTGAAGGTTGGTACTTCCTAAAAATCATATGGATTTTTTGAAAAGGGCGACGTCTATGTATTAGACCAAAAACTTCTCAGCCTACGTGTTATGTCGGAGCATTCCATTCTTCTAACATCATCACTCAATTTGCTGGGCGGTAATTTGGGAACAAATATGTCTTGGCATGAACATGTTGCAAGCATAGCAGAGAGCTTCTTAAAAGTTGGAAATATTATTTCGAACTGTTAATCTGTACAAAGCTCAAATTTGGTCATCGATGGAATACTGCTCCCATGTTTGGGGCTCTGCTCCCAAACATACGCTGCATTTGTTGGTTTCTATTCAGAAGAGAGCTGTTCGATCCGAAACTGGCCAGGAACCTAGATGTTCGAACATCGAAGAACAGTTGGCGACTTCAGTCTATTCTACAAGTATTTTCATAGAAAGTGTTCGATGGATGTAGCCCACTTAATTCCCCCCGGAGCGGTGCATGCTAGAAATACACGTGGCGCGAATACTTTACATTCGTATAAGTTTCAGCTTGTTACTCCTCGTACAACCCTTTTCAAGCAGTCTTTTTTATAGAGATCTTCATCCCTTTGGAATAATTTGCCCAGAACTGTGTTTCCAACCGAGTACAATTTACAGCAATTCAAGAACAACGTGAATTACTTGTTCCGCACACGTGTCGCTCCTTTATGGAATTCCCAGCAGCGCGTGGGCTAGGCCCAAAAAAAAAACTACCTGTATATCTATAATATATAGAAAATGCAACGTATCTCTGTCTGTCCGTTAGTGCGCTTATCACTCGAGAACAACTCATCCGATTTACGTGCTTTTTTTTTAAACATACATATGTTCTCTGGCCAGGTTATAGGATATATTTTAGTAGGTTAGGTAACATAAAGAATAAGCAGTGACGATAATAGTGAATCATGTCGGAAAAAAGTTTGCCTCTAACGCGTTCTCTTGCAATACACTGTCTAAACCATTTAATATGGAACAATATCATGTAGCAAAGAATATAATATATATAAAATGCAACATCTCTCTGTCTGTCTGCCTGTCGGTTAGTGCACTTATGACTTGAGAACCACTTATCGGATTTACATGTTTTTTTTTTTTTAATTCATACATTTGTTCTCTGACCAGGTTATCTATAATCTTCTACAATATATATAAAATGCAACGTCTCTCTGTCTATCTGTCTGTTTGTCCGTTAGTGCACTTAGCACTTGAGAACCACTTAACCGATTTACGTGTTTTGTTTTAGATTTATACATATGTTCTCTGGCCAGGTTATAGGATATATTTTATTACGTTCGGTAATATAAGAAATAAGCAGTGATGAAAATAGTGAATCAAGCCGGGAAAAAGTTTACCGCTAGCGCACTCTCTTGAAATACGCTGCCTAAACCGTTAAAGATGGAACAATATCATGTAACAAAGAATACAATATATATATATATATATATATATATATATATATATATATATATATATATATATATATATATATATATATATAATGCAACTTCTCTATGTCTGTCTGTCTGCCCGTTAGTGCGCTTATCACTCGAGAATCACTTATCCGATTTACGTGTTTTTTTTTTTTAATTTATACATATGTTCTTTGGCCAGGTTATATAATAATAATAATAATCTATCTAATACATATAAAAAGCAACGTCTCTCTGCCTGTCAGTCGGTTAGTGTACTTATCATTCGAGAACCAATTATCTGATTTGCGTTTTTTTTTTTTAATTCTTAACATTTATCAAAAAAATCTATAATATATATAAAACGTAACGTTTCTCTGTCTGTCTGTCTGTCCATTAGTGCACTTAGTACTCAAGAACCACTTATCCGATTTACGTGTTTTTTTAATTCATACCGTTCTCTGGCCAGGTTATAGGATTTAATTCATATACGTTCTCTGGCCAGGTTATAGGATGCATTTTATTACGTTAAGTAACATAAGGAATAAGCAGTGCCCATAATAGTGAATCAAGTCCACGCGAGCGGAGCCACGAGCACTGTTAATATTATAATAAACATAGTGCATTTCTATGTCGTGAAATGATTCTAAATGTAACGTTAAAATATTGGATGAATGATAAGTTATTATTAAAAAAAAATTCTGTACGATTAGGCACGATTTCGATCTTGGGTTTCTATTTTACAGATTTGAATGTATATTTTACATATGGAAATAATTTACCAATTTATGAATTAGGACAGGTAAATAAATTTTCAAATTAAATTAATTAACAATTCCTTGAAATGTTATAAATACCATGAAGAAATAAAACAAAAAATAAAAAAATTCTCAGGCTGCCACATATAAAAGGTCAATCAACTTTTTTTATTCAAAATAAATATACAAATTTTAATATTTTGATATCATTAATGAGAAATTTTTATATCGAATTCGTCATTCAAATATGATAGAATCGGACACACTGATTTAATAAATGATCATCAATTAGCATCAATTAAAATATTAAATTTTACAGTTAATCAATCAAAAGCAGTTTTGTGCTAATGAGAAAAAAATGTGTCCCTAATTAAGTACCAGGTGATATTTTATGTGCGTAGAGCTATCACAAATTGATAAAGACAAAATTAAACAATTTACATCATTTAAAAATACATCAGCAGTGTCAAAGTATTAGTTCGTAACGTAGGCGAAAATTGATGGATTGTTGATAGAAGTAATCGGTAGTATCATTTTTATAGTAATTTAGTGTGAACATATTTGCTTATCATAGGATTAAAGTAATATATGTTAAAAAATTTTATCAGTATGAAATAAAAATTTTAGATAAATCAATGTTGAAAGTAGGAGTGTTAAATTCTAATTTCCGATCATTATTGTCAATGTGTCAACTGAAAAGCAAGATAATAATTCTTTTTAAGTAACATAATTATCGGAAAAA
The DNA here is from genome assembly GCA_019049505.1 of Pachyrhynchus sulphureomaculatus. Taxonomy (NCBI): domain Eukaryota; kingdom Metazoa; phylum Arthropoda; class Insecta; order Coleoptera; family Curculionidae; genus Pachyrhynchus; species Pachyrhynchus sulphureomaculatus. The sequence continues at coordinate 152,482,279 of CM032449.1, read as the reverse complement.
AATTGTAATGAGTTCAATGTAGATGTAGAGACACCTTAGAAAATTTTTAAATAATTTATTAGATTACAATAAAAATTGATTGTTTGGCTAAAATGCGACTTAAAAAGAAGACGGAAGAGTAAAATATATTACAGAAGAAATCATTCAAACAGTAAAAAGTTACTATCAAAACTGTATAGCTTTAAGAATAATTATCATTGAGGTGTCTGTTATTTTGTGATAGTATATTCTAAATTTCTAAATAAAATGAAAAGAATTATTTTGTGATTTATCGCTTATTTTTTTATTTATTTGCTACTGTAGTTTAGTAGGTTTTCTACACTGTCAAGCGTAATACTACCGGGAAATTTGTTATAAATCGTAAAAACCAACTTAGTTTGTAGTATTATGTTTGACAATGTAGAAAACCTACGAAACTGCAGAGACAGAGAAATAAAAAATAAATGACAAATAACAAAATAATTCGTTTCATTTCATTTAGCTTTAAGAAATTTTACTATTTCGATTTTAACAGGGTACATGAAATCTTCCATGTTTAGGCTTTCTAAGCATTTAATTAGCGGAAAAATATAGCTGTTTGAATGAGTTTAACCTATTTAGATGGTGGGAACTGATAGAAAATGCAAATTTAAATTACAATGCATTGGGAATAATAATTTACATATAGTGACATATAAAACCAAGCAATTTATTATTAAGATATTTCTATAATAAAAAAAAAATATATTAGTTAAAAGTACTTAAATTTGCAAAATATTTTTCCGAAATACGACTATAGCTCACTCTGCATTGCTTGCCACGCACAGTGAGGATTCGCCTCACTGTGCAGGACAAAATTCTGTCTTTGCTTCATTTTAAGCTGTATCGTAACATTTTTTTTAGATTCCTCGTCAAAAGTAGCTTTATAACATAAGCTTGTACGTTTTTTTTTTTTTTTTTTATAAAGTAAGTGAAAATTTTTGAAGAAAACGTTTAAAAGAATGAAGAAATTGATAAATAAAGGTAAGTAAAGAATTAATAATTGCACATTTATATGAATTACATGCAATCTGTATGTACTAAATATTTGAAAATATACGTGTGAGTGTGAGTCTGTGTGTGTGTATGCGGTTGTGTGTGTGTTTTATGTACTATGTGTGTATGCATGTGCGTGAATGTGTTTATTGTTTACAAATTTAAATTTTTAGATTGGTATTATGCGAATGAATGTGTGTAGGCGTGTTTATGAACTTTTGTATATGTGTGGGTTTGTTTGTGTTTATGTGTGTGTGTAAGTATGCATGTGTTTAGTGTATACAAATTTAATTTTTGTTAATTGGGGTTATGCGTACATATAAATGTTAGCGTGTTTATATGTGAGATGGTATGTGTTTGTGTGTATGTGTGTGTAATTATACATGTGTTTACTGTATATAAATTTAATTCTTTTTTATTAAGATTATGCGTATGTATGTGTGAAAGTATATGTGTATGTTGTGTGTGCGTGTGTGCTTACCTGTTTCTGATTAAGTGTGTTCATGCGTGTGTAAGTAGATGAGTTTGTGGGTATTTGTATGTGTATATGTATGTAGGTGCGCATGTGTGTATCTGATGTATAAGTTCAGTTTTAAAAATGTTACTTCTATTTTTTAGTAAAACAATTTTTCACATTAGAAACTATAAATGAATAGCTTTAACTGCATTCTCGGATTAAGATTCATCAATAGTATATTTTTGTTTATTTGTAAAATAATTATATTTTGGTATAAAGGAATAGTACAGAATCAATTATTCTATCCATCTTTAGGCCACAGCAACACTATTTTAATCGTTCATATCGAAGCCTTAAAATAATCAAGGGAAACTTATAAAAGTTCAAGAAATCTTTCAATGTGTTTCATCCCGAGAATAGTAACAGAATCGTCAGTAAGAAAATACTGTCCTCTTTCTTATACAGACCATAGAAAGTCAACATGTACTGGGTCTAATTTATATATTTAAAAACATACTTTGTTTACGAGAAAAAAGAATTTCGAATAACCCCAATCAACAAAAACTAAATTTGTATACACTAAACACATGCATACTTACACACACACATAAACACAAACAATCTCATATATAAACAAAAGTACATAAACACACCCACACATTCATTCGCATAATACCAGTCTAAAGAATTAAATTTGTAAACAATAAACGCGTTCACGCACATGCACATGCACACGCACACGCACACACACACGCACACAGGCACACAGGCACACACGCACACACGCACACACGCATACACGCATACACGCACACACGCACACACGCACACCCGCACACCCGCACACGCGCACACGCGAACACACATGCACACACACGCACACACACGCACACACACGCACACACACACGCGCACACACACGCATACACGCATGCGCACACGCACACGCTCACGCAGTACATACAGATTGCATATAATATATATAATTTTTCCAAATATTAAATCTTTACTTACCTTAATTTATCAATTTCTTCAATCTTTTAAATATTTTCTTCAAAAATTTTCACTTGCAATTTTTTTATTCAAAAAATGCACAGGCTCACGTTATAGCGCTACTTTTGACGGGGAATTAAAAAAAAATGTTACGATACGGCTTAAATTGAAGCAAAAACAGAATTTTGTCCAGCACAGTGAGGCGAATCCTCTCTGTGCCACGTCTATAAAATAAGTTGCACCAATGAAACGGAGTCATAGTCACTTACCGAAGCCGCATCGCAAGTTTAGAAGATATATAAGGGTAAGTAAGGCCTGTATTCACAGTCGTTTCTTAAAGTAACACTCAAGTGTCACTTGTTCCATGCTACCTCGATCTCTTCCTTCACGTTTCTACTTCATACTCACTTTAATAGTCTCCTTGAGGAATAAACGACAACATTGTGTTTTCTTTAAAATTTTTGATTTTGAGTTGAATTAGCGATTTCTAAATTTATTTCCTGGATATTAAAAAATTATTATTATTTTTCATGTTGAAGCCCTATTTCAAATAAAAAAAACACTACTAGATTTTACATATTTTTGAAAATATAGGCGTTACTTAATCTTAACTAATTAAAATATACAGGAATATTAGAGATCTTTGACCCCTCCTTTCGTAATTTTATGTTTTTGAAATATTTTTTAGTGTTCCGTACGGAACACTTACGGGATCATTTATGTGTCTGTCCGTCTGTCACACTCGATTTTCTCCAAAACTATTTGACATAGAAAGTTAATATTTACCACAAATATAGGAATTGATGGCCCAATCAGAGCCGTGTAGTTATAAGTGTTAAATTTTGACCTAGGGGTTAGTTTTGAGGGGTACAATCGAAAGACAAAAGAAAATTTACCAGGTCATCAAGTGGGGTGTCAAATGAAAGCTTGTGAAAACATCAGTTCATAAATATGTATTATATAACACTTAAGCACACTTTTCTATGTATTATACTAAAAAAATTGACAAAAATTGATGCCCCACCACCTTATTTCGAAAAGTACTGATCAAAACATTTTGAAAAAAGTATGGAATATTCTTCATAAAGTGTAAATTGGGCGAAAATTATCACGAGTTTAATAATTTATCTTATATAAAAAAAAACTATAAAAACTATGTTTCTTGACGTCTAGTAGAGGTTTTTGTACTTTTAAGTACATTACTGTTACCGAGTGGCGCTCTTATACTATATATTCGTATTTTATTTGTTTTTAATTACACGAATATTTAGGTAGTTAATATTTGTTTTACACTTTTATAACTAGATTTTAGATTGAGAATACTAATTGAGCAAGTCCAACTTGCTCTTTACCGGTTTTTTAAATTAAAAATTATATGTAGATATTAATTAGTTTATTTAACAGAATTTACAGTGAAATATTTGTATATTAACATTAAATATATATGTGTATATATATATATATATATATATATATATATATATATATATATATAAAATATATATATATAAATATATATGGACATATATATATATATATATATATATATATATATATATATATATATATATATATATATATATATATATATATATATATATATAAATATATATGGACATATATATATATATATATATATATATATATATATATATATATATATAGGTGTCCCAAAAACCAACGTATTGCCTTCGAGGGCTGATAGGCCAGCTCATAACTCACCCGAATATGTAAATATGACCTGAAAAATCGTTAGATTTCAAGATATTTCGAGAATTTCGTGAAAATTCACACCTTAGATCAATTTATCGAGTGCCACAACTACAAACTTCCGTATACTAAGATTCTAGTTAGAGTTACGTAATCCTGAAAAACTCTGCTGTTGATCACAGTTCAAAATAAAACTAACTGTGCTAAGTCTGTGGGAAAAAAAAATTGCAAATATCATAAGTAAACATGATAATTTAGTGTAGTTTCCAAAATGGTATTACATTTACTCTGTTTTACTTTAGCTGAGTGTACCCCGTCTAAACATGGAGTGGAGTATGTACGAAGATCGTGTTGCTGACCTAATGTTGTATCACTGTGGGAAAAATGCGAAAGAAATTGTTCCACTGCTAAAAAGTAAGAAATCGCTGCACAGTCTGTGTTTCAAATTATTAATCGCTTCAGAGAAACAGATCTAACCAGTGAGAGAAGTTACAATAGAGGTTTTCACGAATGGTGGAATGTAATACATTAAAATTACGAGTTTCAACCCGTTCGTCTAACAATGAATTTGCACGACGTTACGCCAAAATGTCATTTGGCATTTTCAAGTGCTTTTGCTGCTAATGCTACTCGATACTGTGATCTTGCTGCTGCTGTCGCGAGAAGCTAACTCTAACTAAATATATATATATATATATATATATATATATATATATATATATATATATATATATATATATATATATATATATATATATATATATATATATATATAATTCAAACGTAGATTACCAGGCAGAAAAGAAACTCTTTTAAAAAAAATTATCACCTCCTAATGAAGACTAGGGATGAAAATAAGTGGTGTCTATAGATAGATTGATAACTATTAATATATCGATAACTATCGATATCTATAACTATCAATAGTTATCAATATATCAATAATTTTTGACTTCACCTATCGTTGCTTAATATATCGATAACTATGGATATATCGACAAAAATTTCCATCCCTAATCTGAAGTCATAATTATTCACGATCTGCAGATTTTTAATATATTTAAATTTTTCGGCATAATTGCATAATACATTCTGACACACCTAATTTACCTAGCGGTACTTACACCGAGAATAATGCAATAATGGCTAATTTTCATAAAATTTATTGCAGATATTATGGCAAGTGAAAACGCGGATTAAAGATCGCCATTAAATAAATTAAACCAGTTTATGACCTGATAAAGTTAATAATTGTAGCTTAAATATTTAGTATAGCGTTATGCTTTTAAAATTATGCAGCTGAGTTAATAACGTATGATATTAAACATACTGATACTGACCTCTATGTAGATGAATTATTATCTCTGAAAAAGAATATCACACAATAAAGAACCCCACACCAATATTCTGGAAATTGGATCCCAGTCAAATTGGCTGAAAACGTAGTATATATTATGCTTCAAGCCGTTCTGTTCAAAGGTGTCCATGGACACAAAATCCAAAAATGAATAGATTAGGAATTATGGAGCGTGGAATCAGTAAAAAAAACTGCTGAGAAAATGCTATTTTTGCGTTTTTTTAAGGACTTATTTTGACTAGAACATAATTTTACGAAAAATTCCAACTGGATTATATATTTTTTGGGTTTCTACTTACGAATACAATAATTATTTTGACCCATTTTGCCCCTATTTTCGAATATTAACCATTTTGACCATTTCTGGAGTCTTTTTTCATTTAATTCGTCTAGAACATAATTTTGCTAAAAATTCTAACGGAATTTTTGGTTTTGAGTTAATAATTACGAATATAATAATTATTTTGAGCCAATTTGATCCTACTTTCCAATAGCGTTGATTTTTTGCGAACTTTTGGCCCTTTTCTAGATTCAATGAGACTAGAACACATAAAAGTTATACTCTATTTTCAACAACTCTAAGGAAATTGTTAAGAAAGAATGGTGAAAGTTATATGGCCAAAAATAAACGCTATTAGAATTATTATATTCGTAATTATCAACTGAAAAAACATAAAATTCCGCAAAATATGTTCTAGACGAATTAAATTAAAAAAGACTCCAAAAATCGCCAAAATGGTCAATATTAAAAAGTAGGAGTGAAATAACGAGCGAAAAAAATTATTATATTCATAATTAGCAACCTAAAAAATATATAATCTCGTTAAAATGTTTCGCAAAATTATGTTCTAGTCAGAATAAGTCCTTAAAAAAAACGCAATAATAGCATTTTCTCAGCAGTTATTTTACTAATTCCACCCTCGATAATTCTTAATCTATCCATTTTTGGACTTTGTGTCTATGGAGACTTTCGATCAGAATGGCTTGAAGCATAACATACTTCATTTTCAGGGGATTTGACCGGGATCGAATTTCCATAAGATTAGTGAGGGATTCTTTAAAAAAAATTACACTTCTTAACAAGAATTATACTAAGCGGGCTTAAAAAAATATTTAAATATGTTTTTGTAGTGGCGTATTAATACTTTTTAAAAAGTTTTGCCAATGTTCTCTTATTGAAATTTTTTAAAGTAGACTGAGTGGTTCAAATCGACAGTGAATGCCAAAGTGCTACTGGTTTTATGCTATTTCAGCGAGAGAGTAAATTTAATGTTGTAAAGAAATCAAAACAGGAAATCAAGAAAAAATTTCTTCATTAAAAGGAGACATCAGTGAGGTTAAGAAAATAACTTTTATTTCAATAAAGTAATTAAGTACCCAATGTTTTGATACCTTATAAACCAAGCAGTTAATATGAGAAAGGAAACGAGGGCAGCTAGCGAAGTTAGAATTATATTTAAGGCAATAATATGCTAAGGACTGAAATTATCAGCCTTTTAAAGAGCGAAGAACCAAACCAGTATCTAGGTTATTTTGTACTGATCAGAAATTTTAAGTTATATCTTAGATCAAAAAATTTTGAATTCACACAAGGTGGTGTCCTAGTTTATCCTAAAACAAAAGCTCAGAGTTTGCAAATCATTTAAATTATATAAACGCGTAAGTGTGATGAAAAGCATGGAGTAAAAAAGCTTACTCAATCCATAAAATTAAAAAAAGAACCAACATGTTCTTCTATAACTGTGTAAAAAGAACACCAAAGATCTATTCCTATGGTAGGGGAGATGAAGTATGGAGTACCTGGTCTAAGTATTCAATAATGAAAGGCAAGAATTCATCAAAGCAGACGTGGGGCTATGGACGATGAAACCTGATTTTAAATAAGCTATGAATGAGTACAGTATTAAAAAATTCCGACGAGAGGTACCAAAAGAATGGATAAAAGTAATCGTGCAATGATAATACTTCTCCCTAAAGAAGGAAATGGACCACAAGTATTTTATAACTTTCGGTCGCCTTGAACTTTCGTGCTGATGGGATAGCTTTCACCTTCTTCGGAACAGATTGTGCGCTAGCCGCCCACTCTTTCGACTCTTCATTGGTTTCTGCTTGATAATTCTAAATCCAAGTTTCATCTTTACGTTCATGGTCGATAGAAAGAAATCGCTGAACCCAGAGCAAGCGTTCTCATGTGTAAGCCTTTATGGAAGATGGTCACTAGAGGATACCCAAGGCCTTAGCGATTTCACGCACCTTCAATCTTCTGTTGTTTAACATCATATCATAAATGTTGGTATGTTTTTTGGCATAATCTTCTGGGACGTTCCTTGTCCTCTATGCTTATATGGTCCATTCGAAAGGAACCAAAACATTTATAAGCCTTCTTAATCAAAGATGTAAATTCACAATAGTGTTTGTCAAGCTATACTTTAATTTTGTAAATCTTTTTTTTTAGAAAATAATATTCGATCACGACAGGAAACCCCTTTTTGTCGATGTTAACCAAATGGAACTTGGGACACTAAAACCCGCGCTACGTTCAAAGCAACTTGATTGCAACAAGATAATTGTCTGATGAAAGACTCTTGGATTTTGTATGGATTTTTCGAACGGCCCTCCTATATAGCAGACAAATAATATATGAAGTTAATATTTTTTTAAATAATCTGGCATAATTTTAACTAAATTATCTTTAGAGCTTTATTGTAAGCTGAGTAGAAAGAACCACGTAGAAACCACTATATTCAGTGCTAACGACTGTAGCATTTATCCCAACTGAGTGGTTGGAATATTACTATTTCTTCTTTGCTTATATGAAAAAATAGACGAATAATCCAGCTTCTAGCGTCATTCACGGATTCGAAAAATATAGAAAGATTTTATTTTTAAACAACGCAAGCCACATATAATTAAGCGAGGCTAATTACTAAACTACACTTTATTATTCTTCACTTGAGGATATGCGGGTGTCTGCCACTATAACAACACCGAACTTGTAAATCTGTCAGTATCCTTCAAAATTTTATAGGAAAATAACTAATTTAGAAATTATGCTTTAATTGAAGATAATTTGGGAATTACAAAGTCGTCGAACTAATAAATAAACAATTTATTTTTGTGACTTTTATTAGGAAGGCCTCATTTCTTTTTCAATAAGCAGATTATAAAATTCAAAGGTGTGACTAAGAATGCACTCTAGAAAAATTCAAGAATTGACTTCCAATATGCTTTAATTATATGAATGAAAATTATAGAGTATTTGTTTGGAGTTGTTAGCAGAATTCTCTCGTTGTATATGCAAATACATGTTGGGTGCACCCAAAAAAAAAAAAATATTTCTTATGCATTTTACTGGATTTTGCTACCTGATTTGAATTATTTTTAAGGGTTCGCCCTATTTTAGGCAGAAAACATCTGCTATACAATAGAGTCATAAAATGTAAATGAGGGTTCATAGGTAGCATAGTCGTCCGAGCGTAAAATGCTTTTAGTGTTTAATAAATAAAATTATTTTAAAAATAGAGTTATAGAAATATAAGATTTATTACCAAGATTTTTTAATATATATATATATATATATATATATATATATATATATATATATATATATATATATATATATATCTATGTATATATACAATATAGATCTATGTATATATACAAATTCACAATTCAGGATATATAAGTACTTCAATTACAATTAAAAACAATCATCGACTTCAAAATCTAAAGACTGGATTTCTCTTAAATTGCTAATTAAGGGTTCTATTTCCACAGTTTTTTCGATGTATTCGTCAAGTTTCCACATTTTATTTTCTTCTTCTATAACATGTCTAATGGCATTTTTCCAATTATCCTCTTTGATCCTCTCTATTCCGGCGAGTAATAATTGCCTTACGTCTAGAAGTTTAAACGTGGTATTTTTTCTTGCAACAAAACCTTTCATTTGTGCCCAAAATAGCTCTATGGGATTCAATTCGCAATGATATGGAGGTAATCTAAGGACTGTTATATTCCGTTTCTTTGCCATCTTATCGACTGTGTATTTCTGGAACTGTACCTTATTTTCCGCTTTTAACATACCATCTTTATCTTTGATTGTGTTAGCAGATACTTGTTGGAAATTCATAATAAAATTATGTAAAAACAACACTATGTTTTAATTTCCAATATATTTAAAGTCACTTGACAATTGTTTCACCATATAATGGCTTCTTCAGAAGTAAATAAGAAAGAAAAATATTTGGTAGTAATCCTGGTTAAATAGTGCTTAAAACTATCCTTAATTACCTAAGATTATGCTAATCATTTTATTATATTATTTACGGACAGAATTATTTTAAGAATGCAAATCTGTGGTACTATTTCCGAGAACTAATAAAGATTAAGTAAGGGTGAATGGTTTAAGTCTACCTGTTCGTTTAATAATTGATTGGAGTTTTTCCGTTTGTTAATTTCAAGACATTCAAGCAAATTTAATTTTTTAGATTTATTTTCTACATGTAGGATTTTTAACGTATCATCAAAATTATGGGATTCGTTTATTATATGAGTTGCGTAATGTGAATTGTTCTTATTTTTTAAATAACTATGTTTATGTTCTTTAATGCGAGTTTCAAAAGATCTACCAGTTTGTCCTACGTAGGTTTTATTACAAGATCCACAATTTAATAAGTAAACTCCTGATTTTAAGGAATTCTTAGATTTGGTTTTGTTATTCAATATTTTACTCCCTAAGGAATTACTGGTTTTGAATGCTATTTTATTGTTATTTTTTATTAAATGTTTGGAAATTGTTCTAGTTATTTTCCCTGTGTATGTGAGTGTACTAAATTTTCTTTTTTGTCATTAATTGTAGGATAAATTAGAGAGATTGCTTGTTTAACGGATTTTTTATTCAAGATATTATCTATAATGTTGGGGTCATATCCATTATTAATTGCTATTTGTTTGATTATGTTGAATTCTTTGTTAAAATTAGTTTCAGTCATAGGGATATGTTACAATCTATGTATGAAAGAGTTAAAAGCTGCCATTTTGTGAGGATACGGGTGGGATGAGCTATTGTGTATGACTGTGTCAGTATGTGAAGGTTTGTGAAAAATCGAGAAATCGTGTTTATTGTTCACTTTTGATATAGATATGTCTAAGAAATTTATAGAGTTATTGGTTTCTAATTTTATGGTAAATTTAATATTAGAATGCAAATTATTTAGGAAGTTAAGGAGGATTGTTAGTTGTCTATCTGTTCCCGTGAAACAGGAAATGATATCGTCAACATATCTATACCAGTAAACAATATTTTTGCTTACCGCGTTTTGATGAATTTTTAGTTTTAATTGATCCATGAAAATTTCCGCTAGTAACGGACTTAAAGGATTACCCATTATTAGACCTTCTTTAGATGTATAAAAGTTTTGATCCAAGCACGTCGTAAGTAAATCTAAAATATCCCGTTTAATAATTTCGTTTACTTTATTCTTGATTAAGAGCTTATCTACTAATTCTATGACTTCATATGGTGGGATACTAGGAAATAAGTTTTGTACATCAAATGAGATAATTCTAGAATTTTCCGGTAAGTTAATATTTTTAATTTTATCGATTAGTTCATAGGTATTGGCTATAATATATTTCGGTTTCAAGAATAAAGTAAACGAAATTATTAAACGGGATATTTTAGATTTACTTACGACGTGCTTGGATCAAAACTATTTTGAATTCAACGACAACTTTTATACATCTAAAGAAGGCCTACTAATGGGTAATCCTTTAAGTCCGTTACTAGCGGAAATTTTCATGGATCATTTAGAACTAAAAATTCATCAAAACGCGGTAAGCACAAATATTGTTTACTGATATAGATATGTTGACGATATCATTTCCTGTTTCACGGGAACAGATAGACAACTAACAATCCTCCTTAACTTCCTAAATAATTTGCATCCTATTATTAAATTTACCATAGAATTAGAAACCAATAACTCTATAAATTTCTTAGACATATCTATATCAAAAGTGAACAATAAACACGACTTCTTAATTTTTCACAAACCTTCACATACTGACACAGTCATACACAATAGCTCAGGCCACCCGTATCCTCACAAAATGGCAGCTTTTAACTCTTTCATAAATAGATTGTTACATATCCCTATGACTGAAACTAATTTTAACAAAGAATTCAACATAATCAAACAAATAGCAATTAATAATGGATATGACCCCAACATTATAGATATCTTGAATAAAAAATTCTTTAAACAAGCAATCTCTCTAATTTATCCCACAATTAATGACAAAAAAGGAAAATTTAGTACACTCACATACAAAGGGAAAATAACTAGAACAATTTCCAAACATTTAATAAAAAAGAACAATAAAATAGCATTTAAAACCAGTAATTCCTTAGGGAGTATAATTTTGAATAACAAAACCAAATCTAAGAATTCCTTAAAATCAGGAGTTTACTTCTTAATTGTGGATCTTGTACTAAAACCTACGTAGGACAAACTGGTAGATCTTTTGAAACTCGCATTAAAGAACATAAACATAGTTATTTAAAAAATAAGAACAATTCACATTACGCAACTCATATAATAAACGAATCCCATAATTTTGATGATACGTTAAAAATCCTAGATGTAGAAAATAAATCTAAAAAATTAAATTTGCTTGAATGTCTTAAAATTAACAAACGGAAAAACTCCAATCAATTATTAAACGAACAGGTAGACTTAAACCATTCGCCCTTACTTAATCTTTATTAGTTCTCGGAAATAGTACCACAGATTTGCATTCTTAAAATAATTCTGTCCATAAATAATACAATAAAATGATTAGCATAATCTTAGGTAATTAAGGATAGTTTTAAGTACTATTTAACCAGGATTACTACCAAATATTTTTCTTTCTTATTTACTTCTGAAGGAGCCATTGTATGGTGAAACAATTGTCAAGTGACTTTAAATATATTGGAAATTAAAACACAGTGTTGTTTTTATATAATTTTACCATCTTTATGTTTGAGATTTTTGTCTCTTATCCATTGAAGAATATCCGCTTTCTTCCATGAATTTGTCGGGAGTCGTTCTAATAATCGAGAATGCTATGGAGCATTGTCTAATACTATAACTGATTCTGCTGGTATACATTCAATCATGTGTTGGAAGTACTCCTCAAAAAACATCGGCCGTCATCTCCTCATGGTAATCTTTAGTTGACTTTGATTCGAATTCCAACAAGCCACCGTCGAGAAATCCGTTTTCACTACCGATATGTGCTATAATTAGCCCAGCTTGTTTGGCACTCTTAATGTTTTTGTCAATCCAGAATCTTTTCACTGTGTGTCCTTCATTAACCCAAGTCTCATCTAAATAAAAAATATTTCTTTCTTCGGCTCTAAATTTTCTGATTGCTGGTAGTTATTCTCTTCTGCAACAAATTATTTCTGTTTTATCGATAAGAATAGATTTTCTATTGTGTTTTTCCCAACGAAAATTCAGGTTATGAAGGGTTTTCCATAATTTCCATTTTTTAAAATCTGGTAAGTCCCGTCTTCTCTGATTTCTTACAAAACTTTATGTACTGTAGGTATTTCTTTCTTAATAAAAAAAATGGTGTACTTTTCTTCTTATTGCGTTTTTAAGGCTGCATCTACCTCTAAGAGCTCCTTTAATTTGTGATTCTGAGGTTCGTTGCAAGAACCGCGTTTTCTTTCTTTTAGAAATCTATAAATAGTTGCTGATCCAACTCCCGTCATGTTCGCACGGGTTTCCACAATTTCACGGATTTGGCTTGTTGGCCGTTGATGTACTAGGGCATCGTGGACATTAAATACCATTGTTTTTTCTCGCAGGGAAAATGCAGGTTTACAGACTGTGAAGTTTGACCGGGACAAAACTGAAAATTGAAGTCATCGCTGTTCTGATTTGAACCAAACATTTTATATTTTTTTTGCTATATTTTTATACCTACAAAAAATATTTCTATTGCATACTTAGACACTTGGGCACCTACCTACCGATAAGTACTTTGGTTAATTATATTCCAATAACTGCTAAAATTCCAAATAATTTTATTGCACCTATTATCTTTAAGCTTTATAAAACTGTAGATTTCTAATTCTTAAGAATTATTAATTGCTCGTTTAGGCCTTTATCATACAAATAAGAGTTTTAGTTTCATCATTTACTCATTAAAATAAACTTTGAAATGCGTTGATTTATATAGCTCATTGTAAAGTTGAGAAGGCATGTAATAAAATATTTTTCAGAAAAAGGTCGCACTGTTGTATAGAGATAGAAAATAAAGATGATTAAAACTAAAAATTGGTAGAGCAATTTCGGACGCTTATAGTTTATGACATTTTAATGTTTATAACCCATGTTGTGTGCTATCAACTCCAAAGAAACGGACTTTAGATATCTTTTTGTCAAGTGAGTTAGTCATAATTGCACCCTTCTCACAAAAACCTTTACAAATTTGGTTATGTGTTGAAAATATTGTAACTTTATTCATAAATGATGGGGTATCGCGGAAATGAAAAACTTGTTATTGTTGCCGTGGATAAAAGCAGCAGCAAGTCCTTGGGTACATTTTTTCATAATTTGTATGAATTGTTTAAGTTTTTACAAATAACATAATACAGAATACTACGTAAAATGAGCTAAACCTACGTAATTATATAGTAGTTTAATTAATAACGTCCGGTAGTAGTGTAAATAACAATTTTTGTTTTAGTCTATCCGAAATCTCACCGCAACATCATAATTTTAATACTATTACTTACAGGGAAAAATATCGTCATATTAAAAAAAAATGGGATAAGAAGGGATTAAACATTATTTTTAAAACAAAACAATATACTAGAAATAACAAACAAAAATAACCAAAATCAGAAGTTACGTATCTTAAACAAACGGAAAGAAAATTTCAAAAAAAGGATGAAATTACATTTTAAAAAAATAATCGGCCAAGTGCAAGTTGGACTTGTGTAATTAGTGTGCCGTACTTTGATTGCTTTTAAAATAACATTTTTTGTTTTTTTTTTTTCGATCTTTACTGAAAACTGATAACCTTGAAATTCTTGTTTTTTATATACCGAATAAATTATTAAAGGTAATGCACTAGTGATAATTTTCATTCAATTTACACTCTGTGGAAAATATTCTAGAATTTTTTCAAAAATTTTTGACAGTACTTTTTGAAATAAGAGGAGACAACGATTTTTTTAAAAATAATACAAAAAAATACAAAATACACTTACTGCAAGACGAAACGATTAGAGACATATATAGAGGACGATTAGATCAAAAATTAAATGAATTTAACTACGACAACCTCTAACAGAAGTATGACCACATAAAAGAATGCATCAAACAGGCGGCCCTAGAAGCATTAGGTAAAGAGGACAACGAGAATAAGAAACATAAATTAGAATCTGTCAAAAAACCAAAGAATATATAAAGGAGAAAAAAACACTACTATACGAAAAATGGATGAATACAAAATCTGAAGAAGATCTACAGAAATATAAAGAGAAAAATGCAGAAATGAGAAGGATGATAACCAAAGAAAAGAACGAGAGATGGGGAAAAGCGTGTGAACATGTAGAACAGTATATAGGAGGAACTAGGAGCACAGCAATTAAAGCATTAAGGACCAACAATAGAGAGAAGACGTATATAGAGTATATCCCAGAAAGCGAGTAGGAAGAATATTATAAAAAACTGCTAACAGAAGACAGACAAGAATTCCAAGAAGAGTATACTGAAGAAGAACAGAATAAGGAAAAAAAAAGAGATAGAACTAAGTTATGAAGAAATAAAGAAGAGAATAAAAATACTCAAAAATAATAAAACTGCAGGGCCTGGAGGTGGAGTAAACGAAATGATTAAATACGGGTCTAATAAATTACATCGACTGCTGAGAAACATGTTCCACAGAGCGATAAATGGAGAAAAAATATCAGAGGAATAGTCGCAAGCCTATATAGTATCTATATTTAAAAAGGGAGAACGCAGAAAATGCACAAACTATAGAGGCCTAAGCATAATATCGAGTATAGAAAAATTATTAAAAATATTATAGAGGAAAATATAAAAGGAAAAATTGGAGAAGACCAAGCAGGCTTTACGGCCGGAAAATCATGTATATACCACATATACACTATAAAACAAACAATAGAAAAAAAAACTGGCAAAGAATAGAGAAGTTCATCTAGCCTTCATAGACATAAGAAAGGCCTATGACTCAATGCCAAGACAAAGATTATGGAACGTAATGAAAGAAATAGGCATTGACAAAGAATTAATATACGCAGTAAAAGCTCTCTACAAAAACAACACAGTGAACATAAAAATAGAACATAAAATAGGGAAGAGACTCCAAACATCAAAAGGCCTACTACATCCCCAACACTATTCAAAATATATCTCGAACAAACGTTAAAAAAATGGAAGCAAAAATGTAATGGAATGGGAGTCCCAATACGAGAAAATTACTTATATAGTCTAAGTTTCGCAGACGACCAAGTAATCATAGTGCAAGATAAGGAAGACCTCAGTTATATAGTAAGAAAACTGAAAGAAGAATACACTAAAGCAAGATTAGCAATAAACTTTGATAAAACGGAATATCTAACAACAAAGCAGGGAAATGTGGAAAATCTAGAAGTCGATAAGAAAGCAACAATCAGAGGAACCCATAGATTTAAATATTTAGAAAAACATCATTTCAAAAAACGCAACATCAGAAGAAGAGATTAAAGCTAGGTTAGGACAAACGCGAACATGTATAAGACAATTAAATTCGATCCTGTGGGACAAACACATTACAAAGAGAAACAAAACACGCATATGCAAATCAATAATACAAAGCATAATAACATACGGGTCAGAATCATGGACGATCAACAAAAGAAGTAAATCTAAAATTACCGCGACAGAGATGGAGTGTTGGAGAATATGCTGTAGAGTGACACGTATGGAAAGAACACCAAATGAAGAAATAAGAAGCAGAATGAACATCAAAGAGAACGCAATAAACACTATTGAAAAAAAACGATTAAAATGGTAGGGACACATAAGACGGAGCGAAGATAATAGGTGGATAAAGAAAACAACACAGTGGAGTCCTACAGGGAGAAGAAAAAGGGGAAGACCTAGACGATCGTGGAGAGACGATGTGGACGAGGCTATGGAGGGCAGGGGTCTAACAGATGGAGACTGGGACGATAGAAACGGATGGAATCAAAGGCTGAGAGAAGGAAGACAGCGCCAGCTATAGAAAATCATACATACAAAAAAAGTGTGTGCAAGTATTATATTATATATATTTTCGAATTCGTGTTTTTGCAAACTTTCATTGCACACCCCACTCGATGACCTGGTAAATAAAAATTTTTCACTTCCAATTTTACCTCCCCAAAACTAACTCCTTAAGTCAAAATTTAAATTTCAAAACTACACGGCTCTGATGAGGCCATCACTATTAGCGACAAATTTCAACTTTCTATATCAAATAGTTTCGAAGAAAATCGGGTATGACAGACGGACAGACAGACGCACAGACCGACACCGAGGTGATCTTATAAGTGTTCTGTATGGAACACCAAAAATTATAGTTATGCTCGCACGGAAAATCATGACGTCGATCCAAATTTTTAAATATCCCATTCAGAGAACAAAAGTAATAAATTTAACTACGTTGAAATTCTTGAAATAAATAAACGTAAAAACCAGGACATCCTTCTTACTGACCAGTTAGATATTAATAATTTACCTTTATTGATCATTTATCTCTATTCGCCTATTGTTAGTTTATAGCTTCCTATATTTGGATCTTATAGCGTCGTGTTTTTAGTACATTTGTTATAGTGATGTTTAATTCAAAATATTTAATAGTTGCAAATCATCTGAAGAAGGCACAGTGTCGTCGGAATGATAGTCATGGCCTGCGAGTAATCATAATAAAGCAAAAGCCTTAACAAAAATTTGATTGTCTTTCATTAATTTAGAATTGTTTTTAAATAGATTATTCATGATTTAAGCAGGGATACGGGGGGGGGGGGGGAAACGGTGTCAGAAAACATTTGCTGGCTAGATACATTTTTTTTTAGTTTCTATCTGGGGTGCCTATAGAATAATTCCGTCTAAAGTAACATATTCTTACACATTCGAACTAAATCCGAAAAATAAACTAAAAGTATTGAAAATGTCATTCAAACCAAAATATTTAAGATTGATAGATAGTAAAATTACTATCTCCCTTGCATCCCAATATACGAGGGCTGTATGAAGACTACCTGGCCTTGGCAAGAAAAAAAACATTTTTATCTGTAAAATGTATGTTATTTTTATACATAATCTCCTTTTAGCTCGATACACCGTTAGTTACCTGGATAAAGGACTAAAAACATGTTCTCGTATTTGCTGAACCTAGCCCAGCTGATGAGCCGTGATACGGCGAAACGCGTCTTGGGTTGGTTCAGCAAATACGAAGAACACTTTTGGTAACTTCTAAAAGTACGATTCTTTTCGTTTCGTCTTTAGTTGTTATACCAATACTGCCATCTATGCCTTCGAGCAGTAAGCTCGAGAAAGGTGCGTTTCTGTAATAAGTGCCAGCCGTGCTGTGCCGCTCTGCTTGAATAGGCTTAGTAAGTCACCGACAGAGCGCAGTATAAGCATCTATTGTTATAGTTTTCTGTTAGTTAAAAGAGGATTAGTGACGATCTCATTAATGCCTATTGAGATAGTGGCAATCCCACTATAGAGTTGAGAGAGGATTGGTAACGATCTCATCAATGGCTATTGAGATAATGGCGATCCCACTATAAGGATAAAAATGCTAATAGTTTTGCCATCGGGATAGTGGCAATCCCACTATAAGATTAGAATACATCCCACTAAAAGAAAAATAATTAAAAAAAAATATTAATGGCAATCCTATTAGGTCTGAAAGAGATAACGACATTCCCACTATGAGGTTAAAAATATTAATGGCAATCCCATTAAAACTGAAAAAAAAAATTTTAGTGGCAATCCCACTAAATACAGCAGAGATACTGTTCGTTAATTTCTTTTAGGTGAAAATAAACTGAAGACGTCGCGAGGACGCTTCCTCCTCAGGACGGCCGTATTAGCTGTCAACATTTTCTATATGGAAAAGCCCCCGTTCCAGGCCTGGTTAAAAAAAATTACGATAGGCCGAACGATGCAATATGAGAAGGAGAATATTAATTATTGATAATTGGTTTCAGGCAGACTGACTTGTTTACATTACGTAGATTAAACTATACTTAAGTTACTGTTATTGATATGTCTCAAATCGCCAAACCCTTGAGTTTGTTTTATGTGACAGGTAGGCCATATCTGTCACACACATTATAAAAAGTGTTTATATAACCGTAATGAGATTTAGGTAACAGGGATATTTTGGTACGCACTATGAAATATAGTTTTAGAAAGAGCCGAAGTAGTCGGCCAGCTTTGTTAGATGTCTGATTGCAATTGTTAATAAAAGTTATTGTTGTTAAAATTGCCCAAAAGTGTTTAAATTATTTTTTTTTAAATAAAAGCTAACATATATATATATATATATATATATATATATATATATATATATATATATATATATATATATATATATATATTTAGATATATATAT
Organism: Pachyrhynchus sulphureomaculatus; assembly: GCA_019049505.1. Taxonomy (NCBI): domain Eukaryota; kingdom Metazoa; phylum Arthropoda; class Insecta; order Coleoptera; family Curculionidae; genus Pachyrhynchus; species Pachyrhynchus sulphureomaculatus. Next base: position 152,463,077 of record CM032449.1, on the reverse strand, counting down.
ATATATATATATATATATATATATATATATATATATATATATATGGGTGAAAATTGGAGGTGTATGTAACCCCTTAAGAATATATTTAAAAAAAACTCTACTATAATCTCAGTCTTCGTAAAGAAGAAAGAAACATTTACAGATTTTGTTTTAAGGTATTCTTATTATTTAGATATCTAATCAAATGAAAGGCTACGATAATAGCACTACAACGATAATATTCATGTTATGGTTATTTACTTAGAACTGATTACACAGTAGGACCCCGCAGTAGGTAATATACCTCAAGGCATTCATTTATAATGTAAATAACAGCATAATAATCTGCCAACTGATCTAATTTGAGCTAATCATGTTACTCTATAATTTATTTATGAGTAAATTTTAAATTGCTTATAAGACGATACATGTTTTTTTTCTTAGCAATTGTATACCGTTTGGAATAAACTATGAACAACACATGACAATTTGTTTTTTAAAATCTTATTTTTAATTGCTTCTGTTTATCACATCAAAATTTTTAATTAATTACTTCGGTTCATCGACTTTCATTACAGCTGTGTTCTGCAAATCGTTCTCTCTCCCTTTATAAAACCACGTGATAAAAAAATTTCAGAAAGAAAATTATGGAATGCATAAAAGTTTTAAAAGATAAATTTTATACTTTTTTTCTCTTACGGAGAACAATAGGTTTTAACGAATCTAATTCAGCAAGATTCACTTAACCAAATTAATCGCTTACACACGCTTTTATTCAACTTAGGTTAAATAGGTTTCTTTAAATTACACTACCCCTGAATTTATATATTAATTGGTTTACCTTGTATTTCTTTGAACCAACCTAATCAAACTAATAAATAATACCTTTTTAAATTTGTTTGACGTTACTTCATGTTAGTTCAGGTAAACATCTTTTAAAATAACTGAAAACATTTAATATTATTCTTCTTCTTACGATGCCGTCTCCTCACGAAGGTTGACGATCCATGTAGCTAAACGAACTTTAGAAACTGCTGCTCGAAAAATATCACTCGAAGCACATCCAAACCACCTCCTCATGTCTTTCAGTCAAGAATTCTGTCATCCTGCGATCGATCGTTTGCCCTTTATTTTGCCTTCAATAATCAGACGTAGCCCATCGTAGTTTGGGCCCCTCATTATATATCCGAAGTATTGAATTTTTCTTATATATGGATGTTAACAATTCCTTCATTTTGTTCATTCTTTCTAGTACCTCTGTGTTTTTTTATTTTCTATACCCAGGTGATGCGAAGGCGTCTATAAATGTACAATTCAAAAGATTCCACTCGTTTCTCTGAGCCAGGGTCACATCTATACAATAGCACGGAAAACACATACGCTCTCACCATTCTCATTCAGAGTTCGAGACTGTGCGACGGAAAAATTTATTTATATTCATGTATGTTACTCGGGCCTGTTCAATTCGGGAATATATTACCTTTCTTGGGCCCCACTCGTCATTTATATTGGTTCTCTAGTATTTAAATGTGAAAATCTGCTCTACGGTATTGTCTCTGATTTCAAAGTATTCTGGTGAGAGATTTTTCTTTGTTATTACCATCCACTTAGTTTTTCTTATATTCAGAGTTAATCCAAATCTTTCGACTCGATTGATCAGTTGGTGGAGATTTTTGATATTATTTGCTAATAGAACAGTATCAACAACATACCGTATGTTGTTCAGTGTACTCCCATTAACTGTTATTCCTTCAGTGGATTCATAGACGGCCTCATTAAACACAGCATCATTTTTAACTTCTACTGATTGATTCCAGTACAGATTTTTAATAATATTTAGATCTTTTTTGCCTATATTTGTTGTTTCTAGAATTTTTATTAATTTCTCGTGCTACACACAGTCGAAAACTTTGTTGTAATCTATAATACATCAACATTCATATCTTTACAACACTGGATCAGTACATTTAATGAGAATAAAGCTTCCCGTGTACCCATGTCTTTTTGGAATCCCAATTGTGTGTTATCTATTTTTGCTTCACATTTTCTATATATTCTGATATAGATGATTCTCAGAAATATCTTGAGAACGTGAGATATTAAACTTATTAAGCGATAATCGTCACATTTCATTGATTTTGACTTTTTAGGAATACGGATGAAAGTCGACCTTAGCCAGTCAAGAGGGATTTGTGCAGTTTCATATATCTTGTTAAATAAGACCTTCAATATGGCTTTCGTAAACAAATATCAACAGGAGATCTTCTTACTTATGTCATACATAATTGGAATAACACAATTGAACTTTTTGGAGTCAATACATTCGACCGTGATTGGTATAATGGATTATAGGCTAAGGCATGCTCTTTTGATATGTCCGAAAAAAATCATTTATGACTTTCGTGTTTATTAAAAGAGCATTTCGACAAATATTGCTCTCCTGTTTGGGATTTCACTCCCAAACGTACGCTGCTTTTGTTAAGATTCTGTTCAGAGGAAAGCAATTTGCTTAATTGGAGAACCAGAAATCACCTTAATTCCATAGATCATTGAAAGTTGGCAACTTAAGTCTATTTTATCAATACTTTTATGGAAGATTCTCGATGAATGTAGTCAGCTTAATTTGTCCCAGAGTAATATATGCTAAGAATACACGCCGCGCTAATACATGACATCCGCATGAAGTTAAGGCTGTACCATCAAGAATTCTTTTAAGTGGAGAACTTCATCACTAGAATGAGTTGAGCAAGATTGTGTTTCCCGCTGAGTAAAATTTACAGCGGTTTAATACCATCGTTAATTGCTTTTTTCGCACGTGCATCGTTCCTGTAGCGCCTTAGGGACTTCTCTGCATCACGAGTGCAGTATATATAAAGAAATAGTCTAAACTAAACTCCAAATTATGGTGACTGAATGTTGTGATATGTGATCGTATTTTTTGAGCCCTGTTGAAAATCTGTAATTATTATATAGAATTTGCAGTTTTTGTTGTCATTATAATCTTATTACAGCAAATAATAACACAAGAATCTAAACCCACTTAAAATAATAGGACTGATACGTTTTTCTTTAGTAATTAATCATTCTTTAAAATTACATATGAAGTTGTGGAAAAAGTAGCCCTTTAAAGTTAAAATTGAGGCAATTATTTTTTTATATTTTGAAAGAACTTTATTAAACCAAATATATGCCATTTTATTCGATAACTTTTGGCCATTTTTTTTAGTAACACCATAATTCTGTCACTACAGAACTTCTGCGGTCTGAACAAAATATAGTGACGAGTGTTTTTCCCAATCCTCTTTTCAAACTAACTTAACACCATTCAAAGAGCGCTGCAGAGATCGAAACAAATGGTAATATGACAGTGCAAGGTCCAGGTTATACGGTGGATGCATTAAAACTTCTCAGACAATCTCTTTCAATTTTTGCTGAGCCATCGAAAATGTCTAATATTTCTGATGACTCAAAACAAAAATAGTTTCCTTCCTCAATCTTATCAATTGCTGACAGTAGAGTCCAGAATCAATCGTTTGGCTAGGCTGCAGCAGCTCATCATGCACTATTCCCTTCCAGTTTCATCAGAGACACAGTATCATCCTTTCTGGCGTCCATCCAGACTTTGGCATCGTTTATGAAGCTTCATTTTTTTTCGACCATGATCTTTTTCCCATATTATTGTACTGCGTGATCCCTTTTTCATCACTCGTGATCAACCGCTTCAGAAATGGCTCTTTCTCAACTTTTGGCAAAATTCTATTAACTCTTCTGTCATTGATCGACCAGGGTGAAGAGTATCTTTGACATCGAGATTTTCAGAATGAAAGAGACTAAACTATATTTTGACTGTTGGTTTTGATAGCGCATCTTGACCATAAACAGCACAAATTTTTCATAGGTTTCGCAGCATTTGCGCCTTCATCGAATTTAAATTGTAAAATGCAGGAACTTCTTCAGAAGTTACACTCTTCTTCAAGGCGCTCTAAATTAAGTCCGAATAAACGAATTCCAGCAGTTTTTGCATATATATTACGGTCAAACATTAGCTTTTAACTGATGCTAAGGGTGATCCGATGCGGCTTATACTACCCGAGATATATGACACTAAAGTTACCTAACGAGAAAAAGGTTCAAGGCTTTTTCAACAACCCTGTATGATTGTGAAAAGATAGTCAAATGTACTGTACCCTTCCCTAAATCCAATCTGCTCGACCGGTTGGTATGTATCCATTTTTATGGTTAGTCGGTTATTAATAATCCTTATGAACAATTTGTAGACCTGAGAGAGGAAAGAAATAGATCGATAGTTTCCGATGTTGCTCTTATTTCCCTTTTTTAATATTTTAGTTTCTACTCATTCTGATGGAATTTCACTTTCATGAAGAAAAAAAAAAAGATTTTTAAGAGTCTTTATAACAATTTCCTTTCCTTCCTTAAGCATTTCTGCTTAGTTGCTGTTAAGATCTTTTAAAGCTTTTCATATTTCATAGTCTTCTATATCTGGTATCTCCTCGGAATTTATATTTATAATTTTGCATTGCATATTTTCGTTATTTTTATTGTCTGGATCTTTCTTTGAGATATGTAAAACTTTTTCACTATTTTTACTATTTTTGTTTTTGTTCTTTCTTCTTCTCTTGTTTGGTTCTTTAGAAAAATCACAACGGGTTGGCCCAGAGTACGTCTTAAGCATTTCAGACCTTGATGCCTCTCAATCACCTTCTCAATAACGTCCTCTTTGAGTTTTCACAGGTCTTCCCCAATCTTCTTCTTTATTGTAGTGCTTATTTCGGCATATTCAGGTGTATTTTGTTTGCCTTCGCTCACAAGTCCTCTTCTCAATTCCATTAGTAATCTTACCTCATCTTTCAATCTACCTTCCTTTGGTCTCTTTTTCCTAGCTCCTTTCTATCCTGCACTTGTTAGTTACTATCTTAAAACTTCGTTGATCTCGTTTATACTGTTGGTGCTGTAACTTATTTTTTTTTTTTGGGGCGAGCAATTTTAGTGTTTGTTTGAAATCTTCATTGTTTGTTCTTATCTTTTATGGGTCTATTTTTGAACTTTTTGTTTATACTTTTTTTCTTTCCTGTTTGTTGTTTAAACGAAAAAAAGCCAGCCAAGAATGATGTTTGAAAATCCTGCAAGAGCATGACATGCCATCGGAGCTAAAAAATATTTGTAGTAATTTTATCTTTTAACAAGATAAAAACCCAAAATACTCTATAACACAATGTCAAGAATATCGTAACCATAAAAAGAGAGAAAAACTAATAGATACAGAGTAATGGCCCTCTAAATTCCCCATCGAACTATTATGGGATAAGTTAGATCCGATCACGCTTTAGGAGTACCTAAAAATGCATGGGAAATCGCCGAATGTTTTAATAATTTAATACACAGGACGCCGAATACTTGTGAGCCAGTAATTAAAAATAAAGTTGGTTATTTTGACGAAAGGAAGATTTCATGTAAATACTTTTTGATGACTAGTGGTTTTGTAGATAACATCTTATTGTAAAATAGAGATTTATTTTACGATAACAAAAACCTTTCATTTTGTATTTGCAATTTTAATTAAAAATTTCTTAATTCTTTCAAACTTCTGAACACTTGTGTAAGGAAACCCTAACTATAGGTAATTATAAGAAAACAACTGCTGGAAAATGACTAGTATAGTATTTTTTCTTCTTCGCTTGTTGCATATAACCTTGCAATATTTTTAACTCTCCCTAGAAAAGTTTTGAACCTTATAGGTTATTGATCAATAATTATGATTATTAAGTTAAAAATAACAATGCAATAAATAATACATATTCGTTTTGCTGTTCTGTAATTTATCATATCCATATACGTAAGAATGCTATGAATAAATTTAAAAGTGTATTAATTTTTGTCAATAGACTATTAGATACAATAAGCCATTAGTAAAATTGATATGGGTTCTAGCTAGATATGACGATGGTAATTTAAAATGAAAATATAATCACACAACGCAATAAAAAAATAATTTATAAGGAATAGGGACACCGATAACACTGGTCAGCAAAAGTTAAATTTTTTTTGTAACATATAAATTTGTACCACATTTCGATAATATTAGTTGTTCTTAACAATAAATCAGCTTTAAAAATTGTAACGGGCGACATTTTTTTTGGAACATGAATTTTTTTTCGTTAAGTGTAGCCTCTTTTAAGTGTCCAACAGCAGTTCGCCAATAAACTGGGGCTTCATGCTGGAAATGTCTTGGAGAAATTTTTAGGCGAGTTAGTTGCTAACGGCATCGGAAAAGAATTCCAGATGAGAGTGCAAAAGGCGTGTTTTTATGTGAAAACTATTCATTATTTATTTACTAATATTTAAAGCCTTATTAATACATATGGAACATGTTGTCTCATTATAAACAAACCATACATGGCACTATAACAGCCTAATTACTAAAGAGATTCAATATTTGCACAATCTTCAAACCCTGTAACATAATTGGACAATGCTTGAGATCATTAAAATACACTATTTCGTTTACAAACTTAAGGGATCTATAAAATCTCCTGTTGTTATGGTACAAAACGGTAAAAACTGGAAGACCGACATCAACTAGAATTAAAGAACATGAAAGATGTATCACAAAGAAACAAACTGTACCATTTTCAAGGCGATACAGGCTATATTATCAAACCAAAGGAACCAAAGTCCCTGATTCTGTAATTCAATTAAAACTTACAAACCTCCAAACAGCATTAATCGAGGCTAGGGTTACGTATACAGTTTGGATTTATGAAAGGTTAATGAAACATATACAAAAATATTACGACCAACGATAGGATGTATTTATATGTTTTATTTGACAACATAAAGCATGACTTCCTGATGCAGCGGCTTCATGAGATTGGTATAGATGATGAGGATGTACAAATAATAAGACAGCTATACTGGAATCAATCTGCCAAGATAAAAATTTAAACGGATATTTCAACAAAACCTTTCAGTGTCTTAAAGGGTGTTAGGCAGGGGTACATACTGTCGCCAGTATTATTTAGTATCTACGTAGGGAAAATATTTCAACTTGCTCTAGAAGATGAATGCAGAGGGATAAAAGTGAATGGAAAGCCTATAAATAACAATCGGTATACAGACGATACCGCAGTAGTGCTCAATAACATGGAAGATCTGCAAATTCTAATCAATAAACTGAATGATATTGGCGAGGAGTATGATCTACGTATAAATATTGGGAAAACCAAAATGATGGTGATAGTAGACACCCCCAACAGGATGTATCCCTCTTTATAAAGAATCAAGAAATTGAGAAGGTTACTAAATGCAAATATCTTGGCTCTGTCGTGAACGAACAATGAGATAGTGATGAGAACGTTAAACTCCGAATGGACATGCAAAGGATACCTTTCTTAAGTTGAAAAATATATTACTTCAAAGACAATTACCACTCGCCCTGCGCCTACGGATAATAAAATTCTATGCCTGGCCGGTCCTCTTAAATATATGGTATAGAGATATGGTCGTTAAAATTGAGATCACTGAATTCTATCGAAGCTATCGAGCTATGGATACTGCGACGTTTGCTACGAATTTCTTGGACCCCTAATCAATGAAGAAGTGCTTCAAAGAGTCGGGTTGGAGAGGCAACTCTTAATAACGTAAAACAAAGAAAGGTGTTTTATTTGGGACTTATACTAAGAGGTGACCGCTACTCGAATCGAAAACATATTCTTCAGAGAAAAATGGAGGGTCTGCGAGGACCTGGTAGAAAACAGCACTCATGGCTCCGAAATATCAGGGATTGGTGTGGTATTCCGGATGCTGGTACAGAGACGCCGACGTATGTGAATACATCGGACATGAATAAGAAGACACTGGGTCCCGGTTTGGTAAACACCGGTAAGGTTTACATACAATTACTTGACTTGTGCGCTTTCGAGCTCGATCAGGGCTCTTTTCTCGGAGAGTAGAGATGTCTCGTACAGTGATAGACGAGATATTGGACCGTAACTCTAAATTGACATAGCCATGATTTCTCATAACTGTCTACAAAATTGTGAAAAGAAACTTTGCATATCTCAGGATAGTTATAGTAAGTTAGTATGTTAAGTGAATACCTTATAAGACATTCTTCACAGAACAAGTCACCAAAATTTAAATACTATAATTAAAAATCAGTATTAACAGCTAATAATATATTACAAAGCAATTACTTTTAATTTTCAATAAACATCATGAATATTCCGAACGAATTACGATATTAAATTTACATTATTCAAATTACTTTTAGAAGAACTTTCCATGGTATCTGGTTACTAAAAAAATTCAGGAAATTTTACCAGATCCTTGTTGACAGTGCGACTAGGAAATTAGAAACTTGAATTTTCATATTAGCATTTTACTTTTGCTTTTAGTCTATTGTCATATTTTATCTTCATTGATTAAATTTAATGTAAAGAAGTATGTCTAATATATGCAATGTTGAAAGAAGTTTTTTTCTGAATTTTTTGAGGGGGCGACTTTCATTACCCTTAAGATATCAAGGATAATACACCAGAAAGAAAACGCTCGGATAGACAGTCAGCAAAAATTACAAGTGAAGTTTGTTTTTATATCACAACGATTATTTTTGTGAGAAAGAACAATATACCACACCTCAATTTTTTGCTTGTTGGACCTTAAATTCACGGAGACAGCTTACCTTACTTTTAATCTATAAATTTTCTATTCTTGAGTGCATAGAAGAATTTGCCACTGGAATCCAGACGAATGATTCCAAAATGAATTTTCAGTAAAAATATGAATTCTTGTGGAAGGATGGATAATTAACTTTTCCTTCTTATGACGACGAAAACTGCCAAGACACAGAATTCAAATAGAATAACAACACTGAATTCAACAGTCATATATATTTTTTGGTTACTACAAGGAAACAGGAATATATTTTTTTTATCGTTAAATTACAGTGACGTTAGCAGTACATTTATTCAATTGCAATTCGACATACAGAAACAATAGCTAATTATTTTATTGTATTTTGCAGGAATAATCGAAAATCGAAAAATATTAATTTTAGCATTTTTGGAAGAATCTTGTTAGTAGAATGCCAGTGATGATTTCAAGAATTGGAGGCCTGATAGGGAGGAATTTTTAGTAATGACTATATACCTTGAAAGCTATCACAAAACAATAAATGAGCTCGTATGGGGTACGTGATTACCCATGCTAAATGTAATACTACCATCCACCGCTGCCTAAATAACCCAATCTAGAACCGCTACTGTTCAAACATATCCTGCTTTAGGAGATTTATGATTAATAAATGTCATACAATATTTTCTCATATAACTAAATAAATACAATTTATTAGTTTTTTGTCATTAATAAAAATTTATATTGCTAACCAATTTGCGTCATTCATTTTTAAGATTGTGGGAATATCTGTAAGTCCAAAAAGAAGCGTTTACTTCCTTTGACGCATCAGTTTCATGAAAAACATTCTTCGAGATTTTTGCTTTTCTCCACGTTTCAGGATACCTAGATCGCGAAAAGCATAGTTTCTAATTTCCGCCGGTCTGTCCACATGTTTTTCTATCTGTTGATTTGTCTGTCAGCAGAGTAACTCTCGAAAGAAATGAGATCTCGATTTCAAACTTGGTACATATACTTAAAAAAGGATATATATATATATATATATATATATATATATATATATATATATATATATATATATATATATATATATATATATATATATATATATATATATATATATATATATATATATATATATATATATATATATATATATATATATATATATATATATATATATATATATATATATATATATATATATATATATATATATATATATATATATATATATATAGGGTTACAGGGAAAGTTGTCCTAGATAATTAAGGACGTTATAGTTTAGGTCGTTTCTGACCGATTTGACTCTATGACATGATGTCCTAAACTTAACCGTTTTCGAGATATTGAAGTTTAAAGATTTTCTAAAAAAAACATGTTTTTTTTGCTTTTATATCGATTTTTTTTTATTAGAGGTTCTGGAGTGCGATTTTTTGGTTATTTTTAGTTAGTCTGTATGTCAAGTATCAAAAATCATCAAAAAAATTTGAACTAGTTACTAACAGTTTCAAATGGAGCCTTGTTAATGTTTCTAAATTACGAATTTTTACCAAGTGTTTCCTACTTTAAATCAATATAAAGAGAAAAAAAAAATATATGGAAGTATTCTGCAAATTATTTTAAAAACTTTTACGTCTTTTTAGCTATCAAAAAAGGTATAATACTAGGAGTTTAATAGGAAAACTGTACACAGAATGACACCTAAAGCGGGCTCGGGTAGCAAAAGGTAAATTTTTAGTTCTAGGTGAAAATACGAAAAATACACAAATAAAACAAAAAAACCTTGCAATTTAATATTTTTTATTAATTATAATTCAAGTTCTATATGGTCGCCCCTATTTCTAACACAAATTCTCATTCTTTTTCTTAAATTACTTTTCACGACGCTGGTTGTGAGGTGCCGCCTCATTTCGTCAGCCGCATCAATTATTTTTTGTCTTAGGACATCCACGTTTTCGATCCACGTCGTATACGAGACTTTTCATGTGACCCCACACATAAAAATCCATCGGTGTTAGGTCTGGGCTTCTCGCCGGCCAAGGTATGGGTCCGCCTCTTCCAATCCATTTGTTGGGATAATTGTCATTGAGCCATGCACGAACACTTCCTCTGTAGTGAGCTGGGCAACTGGGCAGCCATCGTGTTGAAAATACATGTTCTGTTTCAAACCAATAGGTAGGTCTTCCATCAAATTAGGTAAATCGTTCCGCAAAAAATTGTCGTATTCCTCGCCATTCAAATTATCTGGCAGGAAGAATGGCCCAACCAAATAATTTGAAATTATACCCATCCACACATTTAAGCTGAATCTTGTTTCTGATCCTTTCGTTCTTTTTTTGTTTGGGTTGCCTTCCTCTTTAGAAGCCCAATAATGAGCATTGTGGTAGTTTGTAAGACCGTCTTTGTCGAATTTCGACTCGTCAGTCCATAGTATTTTCTTAAAAAAAGATGCATCGGTATTGAGCATAAATCTGCAGAATTCTAATCGTCGCAACGGATCCCCTTCTTCAATGACTTGCACGGGCGTATAGTGGTAAGGGTGTTGCCCAACAGTATGCATTACAAACCATACCTTCCACTGCGAAATACCAAGCTGTTGTGCGACAACATTTGTAGATGTGGTTGGGTCCACCTCAAAGAGACGTCGTATTTCGTTTTCTTCGTCTTCGTCAAAGATATGTGGTCGTCCCATGTCAGTCCGCCGTCTTTGTATGGAACCAGTTTCTCGTAGTCTTCGATAAGTTCCATCAAATACGCTAACATCAGGTACACGACGAGTAGGATATCGCAGTATGTATTCATCACGTGCACGCGACGACACTCCTTCGCAAAATTCGTAACACATTAGGATGTCAGCATATTCCTCGTTGGTATACGTTGTCATATTCACAAGCAGAGATCAAAATCCAGTTACGAGCCAATTCACACAGTCAGAAGATGAAACACAAATATTTTTGAAAAGCACGGTATAGCACATCTACCACGGACGAATCGCATGAGCAGACTAAAAATCATTCAATAATGATTAGTGAACAGAAAATGTCACTCGCACAGAGAGTACCCCGACCAGAAAAAATGCTTACCCAACCCTTTTTATTGTTTGAAGGTGCAGGTAGTAAACCGGTAATTGGTAGTATCTAAATTCTATTATTATGTTACTCTACATTTGGGCCTATTGAAATCCCATTTTCTTAGAATTTTCAATAGATCCAGTAGATATTATACCGTTTTAGATAGCTAAAAAGACGTAAAAGTTTTTAAAATAATTTGCAGAAAAACTTCCATACATTTTTTTTTTCTCTTTATTGATTTAAAGTAGGAAACACTTGGTAAAAATTCGTAATTTAGAAAAATTAACAAGCCGCCATTTGAAACTGTTAGTAACTAGTTCAAATTTTTTTGATGATTTTTGATACTTGACATACAGACTAACTAAAAATAACCAACAAATCGCACTCGAGAACCTCTAATAAAAAAAAAAATCGATATAAAAGCAAAAAAAAAACATGTTTTTTTTAGAAAATCTTTAAACTTCAATATCTCGAAAACGGTTAAGTTTAGGACATCATGTAATAGAGTCAAATCGGTCAGAAACGACCTAAACTATAACGTCCTTAAATATCTAGGACGACTTTCCCTGTAACCCTGTATTATTTATAGTAAAATATATAAGGATTTAAAAGATTAAGGAAGAGACGCGCTTTAGGGGTTGAGTTAGAAAAGGTTTGTGTCAATGCTAGTATAATTGATGGTAAATCAAAAGTCTGTTTTCATTGCTAAGTTAATAATAAAAAAACTAATTTCAGAAACTGTTATAGCATTTCTGACATGTGTTTTATTTTTTAGGAAGCTAAGAAGTGGCTTTCTGTATACTATTTTTACCTGATATGACTGTAAAAGTTATTTTTTATTATCTTAGGATTACGCAAGACGCCTGCCTAATGTTATGAGAAAAAAAATCATTTGGTAGTTCTGACCCCTTATTTCAAAATGTTAAGACATGTTTAATGAACTGACGAAATTAATGAAACGATCAAGTGGTAAGAATTGTGTCAAAAAAATGAGTCATGTTTGAATTATTACACAAACTTAGCTATAAACATTTTTTATGAGGCAAAACGCTTTCAGTCCATTTAAAGTCAATTCGAAGCGGTTGTGGTGTGTTAGTTTACTTTACAACAAATAATACTTTTTAATAGGTTCTGAGCTAGAAAGTTTTGGGTTGGGAAGAACAATGAAAATTTAGATTTTAATCAATACCTAAATTCCTTTTTTTTATCTTTAATTGAAAATTTGTGAGGAAAAAATCAAAAATTTAAGTAATATTAACTATATTAGTCTTGAACATCTTAGGTTGTACCCAATAGTTGCAAAGTATGTGGTTCCGTAGTCAAGTCATTATTTAATATTAACTGATACTTTGAAGAAAGAAGACACCGAGAAGACTAAAAACGAAAACTTGCAAAAAACAATAAAAGTTAAACATTTAAGAAAATGTTCTAGAAGAACTGTCAAGCTCAGCAAAGGCTAAGTAACTGGGTAAAAAAATGAGATTAAGAATAAAAGTCAGAGAGCTACAGAGTAGAATAAGTTGTACACGATTCTAGTAATGTCGAAGTTACCGAATACTCTTAAAGAAACTTTTAATTATTCTGCTAATTTTTTCATACAGGACACTTGAAATAAAGTTGGAAAATATAAAAAAGCTTTACCTATTTAGGAGCTACAATAACGAGAGATAATAATGCTATGAAGAGATAAAAGGACTTATTCAAAAGGCGAGTAGTAGTTTGCGATGCAGAAGCTTTTAATATCAAAACAACTATCAGAAGCATCGAAGATAGGAATTCACAAAAACATCATCAGATCAGTCCTTACATATAGTAGCGAAACGTGGACTCTGATAGTAGCCAATAGGAAGTGGCTGTGACGATTTAAGCAAAAGGTTCTCAGGAAAATATACGGGCCAGTGCGGGATGAGGATGCAGAAAGGTTTCGCATCAGAACTAACCAGGAGATAAAAGATCTATACAATAGCCCCGATATAGTCCAAGAGATCAAAGCAAATCCGTTACTGTGGGCAGAGCACATCCAAAGACAAGGGAACGAAAGATTGATAAAACTGATATGGGAAGAAAATCCAATACGTAGAAGACCGTTGGGCAGACAGAGAATGCGCTAGCGAGATAAGATTGTACAAGCACCCAAAACCCGCCAAGGGTTGTAGGGCTACCAGAAGAAGAAAAAGAATATATATAGGGACTATTTCTAAAGGCAAACAATTATATTAAATTTAGATTATGACAGTGATACCGAAATAGACGAAAGTAAATGTTAGGTTTTATTTTTCTTTTATTCTTGTATGAAACATTTCAAATAATATAATAATTGTAGCTATTTTCTACTTTTACCTCTGTACTAGGTAATTAAATATTTCTTAAACTACTTTAATCTATAGTACCCGTTTAAACTTGCAACAACATTAAGTTCGGCCCTGTGTTACTATTCTCTTACAAAACATATATGAGGTAGGGTTGCCAGGTGTGTCAGATAAAATTGCCAACGCAATAAATTTAATGGATCTCAGGTATTTACAAGCCCAAAATATTTCAATTTGGCAGCCTTGGACTTTAAATATTATTTCAGGCATGTGAGATCCTAGACACAATTTTCTGAAAACCATACTTTTGGAAAAAATCAAAATAAAACAGACAAGTTTTTACAATATCCAGGATTGGTGTAATATCGCTAATTTTTCTAAGTGATTTAGCTGATGATGATGATGAAAGCCTATATGCTATTTTTTCTATTACTTACACAAACTTTAGTGTTTGTTATTTTGCGAAATATATTAGGGTACCGTGGGTACCTAAAGAATAATTTTATTTATTAGAATTATTTAAATATTTCATTAGGATATCTGAATCAAAATTAAAAAGATTTTCTGCCTGCATTTCTGAGATTTTATCCAAATAGAAATTACTCGAACCTCGCACATGAATTATTCAATTATCCCTCCTAGTGGGATGAATCAGTCGAAGTGCGTAAGATTTTAGACCTAATATTGGTAAGGTTAAACTGGCATGTCTAACTACTACTAAAAAGCATTAATATTGAATACTATATGCATTAGGTATACGAATTTGATCCTTTGAGTAAATAAATTTAAAATTCTTAAAATTAATCTAGACGTCCTATCTCCCTCTCTGTCGCTCTTTCTCCTACATCATTTTCAGAGTTATTACGGTCTAGAAATCATTATGTTATATGTTACACTATTTCCAGTTTTAACAGAGACAGTATGTAGAATAAAATGTAAATTTTTAGTAGCAATCATCTCCGAACCTTTTAATATTTCACTTCTTCTTGAAGTGTCATATCCGGTACGGACGTAGACGGCCCTCTCGCCCTTGCCTGTGGTTTGTGTCTTTTTAAGTATTTCCACAGACAAAGGGGACCTACAATTTAATGCCGGTTCCGAACGACCAAAGTGAGAAGGCTTTACTAGGCATGATACTCAAGTTGCTCTCTCTCTCTATAAAGTAAATATCATTTACAATATATTATTGTACGTTTTGGTTTGTTATTCTTTAGTGTAAGGAAGTCAAATTCAATATTTGTTTTTGAAGTACATATTTGGGTACTAGGTAATACAGGTTACCGATTTTTCTCTAATTAAATAAAAATTTACGGATTTTTCTCTAATTAAATAAAAATTTAAGCAATAAAATAATTTCTTCTTACCGATTTTTTTTTATTGAAATAATGGTGGAAGATTATTGATTTTCACTTTAAAAACCTTTTTTAACACATACTTAGGGATCATAGTAAACAGAATACAAAACCCCAAAACCAGTAACGATCTTATTTCACGATCATACACAAGATTAAGGAAGAATATTTCTGCACAAATTATACAACGATTAAACAAACTAATTTCATTTCATGTCAACAAACATTATTTAATATTTATAATTAGATATATTATTATGACGGAAAGAAAAACATTTAAAACTACAAATAAACTTGTCATTCGCTGATGCCATTATGAAATTAAAACTTTCGTAATTAACTACTTTTTAAATGTAACTAACAATTAAAAGACATATCGCGTGCAATGCGTAGCAGTGATACAGTTATAGTCTAACACAAGAAATCACTATCTTAGATTTAACTGATGATAACTTGGATGATAAGGTCACAAGACACAATATGGCTTATGCATAAATCACAATATAAATTCCCGTATATCCCGTGTTATGAACCCAACATCTCTGGACCCGTCGTAACAGGCTACGCGGCGGAGTTTTGTTTCATACTAACACCGACTTCCATGCGGTTAGGCTTTCAAGTCCACCTTTATTACATTATCCATACCACTTATCAGACTTTTAAACACCATTTGCCTTACTAATATGTTAATTGATGACTTTTTTATGGATAAATAATATCATTTTCTCGATGAAAAATAGTTTTGTCGGCATATAAGTAACAAGTTTATTAGGTGAATGGGTCTTTAACATTTACACGTTAATGGCACTTTTGTTTATAACAGATTGCAACCTTTGCATTTCGATTGTTTATTTGCATGATTCATATGTTTTTGAGATTTGTTTTGAAAACAGTTAAAAATATCACACAACAAAATATACTTTTAATAACTTCGAGCTATTGGGGAGTTTATGCAGGCTATTAGCATAAATTTTTAAACCCAAAAATTTTAATTGCCGATGTTAACTCCCTGTTATTATCCGGTTGTAAACTGCAAAAATAAAAAAATTTGTTAATTTTGAAGCAAACCTCGGAAAACTAGTTTAAAATTTACAAAAGTATCAATTAAAATTTATTGACACAGAGTGGGCATCAGAACATTTCTAATAATGATTTTTTTAATTTATTAGTTTTCAGATATTTACCAAATTTTAACTCAGTTTTATAAAAAGATAAAAAAACACTGATGCGATGACTATATTTATAATATATATAAAATGCAACATCTCTTTGTCTGACTGTCTGCCTGTCCGTTAGTGCGCTTATCACTCGAGAACCACTTATCCGATTTACGTGCTTTTTTTTTTATATACATATGTTCCCTGGCCACGTTATAAAATATATTTTATTATGTTAGGTAACATAAGGAATAAGAATAATAATACATACATATATATATATATATATATATATATATATATATATATATATATATATATATATATATATGTATATATATATATATATATATATATATATATATATATATATATATATATATATATATATATATATATATATATATATATATATATATATATATATATATATATATATATATATATATATATATATATAATGCAACTTCTCTCTGTCTGTCTGTCCGTTAGTGCGCTTATCACTCGAGAACCACTTATCCGATTTACGTGTTTTTGTTTTAATTTATACATATGTTCTCTGGCCAAGTTATCTAATAATAATAATAATCTATATAATATATATAAAAACGTAACGTCTCTCTGTCTGTTCGTTAGTGCGCTTATGACTCGAGAACCACTTATCCGATTTACGTGTTTATTTTTAATTCATACATATATTCTCTGGCCAGGTTATCTATAATATAAACAAAATACAACGTCTCTCTGTCTGTCTGTCTGTTAGTGCGCTTATCACTCGAGAACCACTTATACGATTTACGTGCTTTTTTTAAAAAACATACATATGTTCTCTAGCCAGGTTATAGGATATATTTTATTACGTTAGGTAACATAAGGAATAAGCAGTGACGATAATAGTGATTCACGTCGGAAAAAAGTTTGCCGCTGGCGCGTTCTCTTGCAATACGCTGCCTTAACCATCAAATATGGAACAACATCACGTAGCAAAGAATATAATATATATAAAATGCAACTTCTCTCTGTCTGTCTGTCTATCCGTTAGTGCGCTTATCACTCGAGAACCACTTATCCGATTTACTTGTTTTTTTTTAATTCATACATATATTCTCTGGCCAAGTTATATAATAATAATAATCTATATAATGTATATAAAACATAACGTCTTTCTGTCTGTCTGTCTGTCTGTTCGTTAGTGCGCTTATGACGCAACAACCACTTATCCGATTTACGTGCTCTTTTTTTAAAACATACATATGTTCTCTAGCCAGGTTTTAGGATATATTTTATTACGTTAGGTAACATAAGAAATAAGCAGTGACGATAATAGTGAATCAAGTCCACGCGAGCGGAGCCGCGGGCACGGCTAGTATTAAATAATTGAATTACAATATTAAATAAAAAAATACTTCGCGTTCCTTCAGTATAATCATAAATACCTTGACTCTTTAACTTATTAAAAATTGTGCCTTGTTTTCTTGTGACGCCATCTATTATGTAGAATCTGAACACTTATAAGCTCAATAATCTAATTTTTTTTTAGAAATAAAGATATTTAGTAGGTAGTTTAGAAACTTAAAAATTAATTTCACAATTCTCATATCATAAATCGTTGAATGGTTACTTTATTCGATTTTAAATTTTTTACTAATAGAAAAAGGAGTTAATGAAAAAATAATACTTATCATTCAGGAGTTGAACATCAACAACACAACAAGAATAAAAGCGAATAAAGAATTATCAGAAGAAGTATGTATCTGATGTGGCATAAGACAGGGTGACGGTTTGAGTCCTAGACTCTTTGGTATAATAATGGACAAGATAGTAGATCTAACAAAAGACGACAGTCATGGACACCGCTTAGGAAACAAGAGAATTAATATGGTATGTTATGCCGACGATGTCGCGCTAATTGATAAATCCGAAGACAGCTTACAAAGGCAGTTGTAAAGTTTCAGAAGTGTTGCAGAAATATACAACATGGAGATCTCCGTAAAAAAGACAAAATGCCTTACAATCTCTAGAGAATCGACTAGATGTAAGTTAATAATAGACAACCAGCCTATAAAACAAGTAATGCTGTTTAATTACTTAGGAGCCACGATCTCAAGCTTTAGAAACCTAACAACAGAAGTAAGAGATCAAGTGACAAAAGCAAATCAAATATCCGGATGCCTATGAGATATTGTGTGAAAAAACAAAAACATGACAACAAAAAGTAAATCACGCATCTATAAAACCTGCATCAGACCTATACTCACTTACACAGCCGAAACTCGTCTTAACGCCACAAAGACAAAAAGTGCACTACGAACCAGTGAAATGAGAATTTTAAGAACTATATGTGAAAAAACACTACTCGACAGGATACGGAATGAAACAATAAGAACGGAATGCGAAGCGGAAGACATTGTAAGATGGACAAGAAAAAGACGCAGGATGTGGAACGAACACATAAACCGAATGACAGATAATAGACTAGTCAAGATCGCACGGAATGGAAAACCGGAGACCAGAAGACCACCAGGCAGACCACCAAAACGATGGAGAGATAGCTGGCAGTCAACCAGTCAGTTACAGGAAAACGGTTGAATAATAGACGAAACAGGTCTTAGACCTAAAAATAAGGCGAAGAAGAAGATTTTAAGTGTTCCGTACGGAACCCTTATGGCAGGGGTGCTCAAACTTGAACTGCTGGCGATCTACCTCAATATTGTTAGACTACGATCGATCGACTCTGAGAGGCTGCAAGTAAGTGTGATGCAGGATTGTCGTCTAGGTAGGGTGTATCGTGGCATAGATATTAGTTTTCCGCACAATATGCATTTTTTTAGTCAAGGTAAGTATAGGTCTGCTCTAAAATGTCAATGAAAAAACTCATAATTATTCAAAATTGCGAGTTTATTGGTTCTTACAAAACAAACGAGTTCTAATGTCTAAACTTAACTAAAGGGTGACTTTGGATGTTGAAGCGTGGCACTGCATGTCCTCAGCATACTTTTCATAAGATGGTACGTAATTACCGAATGCTAATCGCAAGCATGATGACATATGTTCGTCAGTTAGTCGATTGCGACATTTTGACTTAATTATCTTCACTCTGTGACGGAAAATCTTTTTCATAGTTTTTATGAACCGTTTTATGATGCCTCTCTAAGTTCCCACGCTTAGGTATTGCAACTGACGCACGGCAAATGAGACAAATGCACTTATCCTTTACCATACAAAAGAAAAATTCTTCCTCTCAATCGTTATTAAGATGATAAGTTTTACTTTTCTTCGCCGCACTCATTTTGGACTATTTATTAATAAACTTTGTATCGATGTATCGCCTTCAAGTTACAACTCAGACTGACTCCTATTCCTGCAGCCGCAACTTTTATATCGGCGCGAACGAAGTCTCGAATGTTCCCGTCAAACAGGCCAGCCGAAGTTTCTAGAAAAAATTGGCGGGAATCAAAAACGCGGCTTTTCTTTGACAAGTACCGCGCGTTCCTTTGATAAAGCCGCCTTTTGCCGCTAGCAGGGAGTTATTACGATAAAAGAAAGTGATGAGGGGGTTATTCTGGCCTAATTGTGGATCGAATAAATTTTAGTAGTTTATTCATTACATTTTGTTTAAGTTACCTAAAACAAAATCTGTGAATATTTCTATATCGGAATTCTTTTCTCGAGATCGACTCAAAAAGCACTCGCGATCGACTTGTCGATCGCGATCGACCGTTTGAGCACCCCTGCCTTATGGGATCACTTCGGTGTCTGTCTGTCTATCTGTCACACCCGATTTTCACTGAAACTATTTGACATACAAAGTTGAAATTTGTCACAAATGTAGCAGTTGATGGCCCAATCAGAACCGTGTAATTCTGAAAGTTAAATTTTGACTTAGGGGGTTAATTCTGGGGGGTGAAATGGGAAGTGAAAAACAATTTTTTTACCAAGTCATCGAATAGGGTGTCAAATGAAAGCTTATAAAAACACGAGTTCAAAAAATATATATGACGTAATACGTGGGCACACTTTTCTTTGTATTATTTTTTAAAAAATGGCCAAAACTCGCTGCCCTCCCATCCTACCTCGAAAAGTACTGATTGAGCTAGATTAATTTATTGGCTATTAGGTAGCTAAGATGCTATAACTATTATACGTGAAAATACATATTGGATCTTAAGATATATACAAGTCAGGGATCTAAATAACTTAGCTTAGGTAAGAGTTTTATTTTATTTTAAAAGTAATCACCGTACGAAACACTAATTGGACAAGTCCGACTTGCACTTGACCGTTTTTTTTTTCAATTGGAGCGCGCATAAATATGGGTTGACCCTTTTGAGCTGATTAAAATTATGTACTGCTATTGGTTAAGAAAGTAACACTATCTATTATCGTGAGCTTTAAACCACCATTTAAATTGACACGATTGCAGTAAACGGAAGTGTTAATTCTAGATATGTATATTTCTTTGGTATAATAGCAGTGAGTAGTTTAAGCATTAGTACTTTAAATAAGACATTAAAATTTCCAATCTTTAAACGTATTCTAGATTAAACTATTATTACTTCTCTTGCTAAAGGGAAGTATTGGATTCGTGAGATTATTGCCTTTATTTACATATCAGAATTCTTAGATCACGAAAACCATATAAAAAACACACTTTCCCACATCTGTGGGCATGATAAATCTCGAAGAAAATGATACAGTCACCTATTTCAGATTTGGTATACATATAACACTTAAGTAGTAAGAGATCCATAGTTGTTGGGCGATATCTTTTCGGGAGAAGTGGGTGCAAGAAGTGTGAGTAATTATATATTATAGCTTTTTAATAGTATTATGAAGATGGATAAATATATATAAGGAGAATAAATTAATACGTTATTTTGCCGAAGTGTAAACAACATATTTTTTTTTTTTGAGCAGTGAATATGTCGAATTACGTGCCAACAAAACACCATTTGCCGGAAGCGTTACTTATTTAATTCGGAGGAAAACGCTGCTCAAAGTCATCGATTCCTCTCGGAAACCTATGGTGAATATATTTCATCGATAAAAACATGTGAGTACTAGTTTCGACACTTTACGGAAAACAAAGAGCGACACGGAAGACAAAGAACGTCCAGATCATCCGAAAAAGTTTGAAGATAAAGAATTCGATCATGACCCATGCCAAATGGAAAAAGAACTTGCAGAACCATTAGGAATTGAACACCTGACCATTCCGAAGCACTTAAATGCACTGGGGATGATTCAAAAGCAAGGAAATTGGCTGCTGTATGAATTAAAACCGAGAGACGTTAAAAGGCGATTTTTCACCTGTGAACAACTGCTGAAACTATCACTGGGAAACGTTACCGACAACAATTGATGCAATTGAGCCGAGCGTTGAAGGAAAAATGACCCCTATATGCCAAAAGGCACAACAAAGTGATTTTTCAACATGACAGCCCTTGACCACATGTTGCAAAACCCGTCAAGGAAACGCTAGAAGCGCTTGGATGGGATGTCCTACTTCACCCGTACGGCGCCGGCGCGCCGTACTCACCAGACATGCACGGCTTGTCTGAACAGCGCTTCCATTCTTATAAAGATACCAAAAAATAGGTCAATTCGTGGATAGCCCCAAAAGATGAGTCGTTCTTTCGACGGGGTATTCATATGAAGCCCCAAAAAAGAGGGGAGAAAGTAGTGGCTAGCGATGGATAATACTCTGAATAATCAATTTGTTACCATTTTTTTTACAATAAAGCGATATTTTTATTGAAAAATCCCTTAAGATTACTCCACACTCACAATAAGAATTTAAAGTAGTGGAAAAGATGGAGTTAAGGAAGTTGTATAATATATATATATATATATATATATATATATATATATATATATATATATATATATATATATATATATATATATATATATATATATATATATATCGGATTATATGTGCTTTTCACGGATATTGAAGTCGAGGAACCTGAAACTTCTTAACTTTTTTTATTCACGTTTCAAAATAGAGTACTGATTATTTAAATTATTGAGTTGTACTGCTAGGCTTGAGTTTTTAGTGTTCCGTACGGAACACGTATAAGATCACTTAGGGTGATGGGTCCGTCTGTCTGTCTCCGAAGCTAGTTGACATAGAAAGTTGAAATTTGGCACTAATATAGGAACTGATGGTCCCATCAGAGCCGTGTGGTTTTGAAAATTAAATTTTGACTTAAGAGGTTAGTTTTGAGGGGGGGAAATCGGAAGTGGGGTGTCAAATGAAAGCTTATAAAAATACGAGTTCAAAAATATATATAATGTATTATTTGCGCACACCTTTCTCCGCATTATTTTTAAAAAATTACGAAAAATCGCTGTCTTCCCCCTTATCTCAAAAAGTACTGATCAAAAAATTTTGAAAGAATTCTGGAATATTCTCCACAGGGTGTAGATTGAACGAAAATTATCACGTGTGCATTACCTTTAATAATTTATCTAGTATATATAAAAAACAAAAATTTGAAGGTCATCAGTTTTCAGTAAAAGTCGGAAAAAAACCTTATTGAAAACTCATTTGGGATGTGTTTCGTGAATTCATTGATCATTTTATACCTCCGTCACAAAAATTTTTATTTTAAAAGCAGTCAACCTACGGAACACTAATTGCGCAAGTCCAACTTGCACTTGACCGGTTATTTATTTTTACTGTTATAAAGACAAATTCCTTAGTTATTTAAGAACTACTTATTTGAGAGAGAATTTTTTAAAGGTGAATAAAAACCTAGAAATATTAATTGAAATTCAAAAATCCAGTATTACTACAGTAAGCGTGAATTAACAGATTTTAAGGTCATGTTTAATAATATTTTTTGTTTAGTTTACAATACGCACAACGTAGCTATAAATTGAAAAAAAAATTCTGATAATACTTCTATGATTAACGTAACCGTACGTCCCGTTTTGAACGGGGCAATCCCGTATTTAGGCAATGTGTCCCGTTGACCCCAACGAAGTTGTCGGGATGCAAAAATTTCTCGTTTTAACAAAATTCAACTCTCGACACTCGAAAAAGCCCGCAAAAACAATTGCGGTGCGGGCAGGCGGGATACCGAGCACTAAGCAGTGCGAGGTAAGGCGAGGAGGCTCATATGATTTAATGCCACCAATCACAGCCTACAGTGATTGTTGCTATTATGAAGGTAAAGAACGTACCTACTATTGTCTATTTTGTTTTACGTTCATTTGCATAATTATCTACCCAGACTATCTATTAGCTTTGTTGACTGTACTCAATTATCTAGGTAGGACTATACACGAATTATCAAAGTTTTGAAACCTAAAATCAGTTGTCCCGTTTTGAGGAAAAAGATGAATGGTCACATTATCTATGATTAAAGTACAAATAATAAATGATTTCTTAAAGAATACCCTATTTTATGTTCAAGAGGTAAACGAATGACGCCGACGTATCAGGTTGCTAATTATGCCGATGTTGTTATTTCATTATTTTGTACATACCCGTGAAGTTTCTCATAGTCTACTTGTGCTCCGAAAGATTACATACATTCCAGGATAAAGTATTACAAATTCTGTTCTCTTATTTGTCGATTCTAGCCCGACTAATGAGCCATGATACGACGAAACGAGTCTCAGGATGGACTGACAAATAAAATAAGACTGCTGAAATATGGACTTGGTCTGTTTTCAGTTGTTTTACATTAAACCATGTATGCCTGAGGGGATCCCTCGAAAAGTCGCGGTGCCTGCGGTGAGTGTTAGCTGTGTTCAAACCACTCTGTCGGCTGTGGCTGTAATCAAGACTAATTAACATCTAAAAAATAGAATAAACGTCGCAAATACGATAATAAAAATAAAATTGCTTTGAAACTCCATAGCGGAAAAAAAACAACACTCCTAATTTTAAAAATGTCAAGATTCTAAAAATTAAAAACAATGCTGGATGTTAGACTAGGATCGACAAACAAGAGGACAGGATTTCTAGTATTTGTGTCGGTACTTACGTAACATACAACGAAGATACAACGAATTGTCCCAAATTTTGCCGTAATAAGGCGAAACGATTCTCGGGATGGATTGATAAATGAGAGAACAGCGGGTAAACTGCTGAAATATGGACTGAGATGACTTCCTCAAAAAATCACGCTGCCTGCGATGAGTGTGGCAATTTGCTCACCACTCTGTCGGCTTCTGGCCGCAATCGGCCTCCGATGGAGTACTAGGTATGCCTTTCAAATTTAGTGCAATTGGTTGTATCTTACCACTAGAAAAATTAATTCAAATTCCATAATCCAATATTATTGCAATAACCATAACGTAACATTTATCGTATTTCTTAATTACTTCATGAACGTGTGTGAATTGATAAATTTTAAGGTTATGTTTAATAATATTTTTTGTTTACTTTGCAGTACGTATAAAGTAGCTATAATTTGAAAAGGTTTTTCTGATAATACTTCTATGATTAAAGTACAAATATTAAAGGATTTTACTTAAGAATACCGTATTTTAATGTTTATGTTCGAAAGGTAAACGAACGACGTATCAGATTGCTAATTATGCCGATGTTGTTACTTCAGTATTTTGTATATACCCGTGAAGTTTCTCACACTCGTTCTCCGATTACATACAGACTGTATAAGAAAAATACGCACTTTTTTGGTAAATTTGAAGAATTTTTTACGAACTAAAATTTTTACTATAATATTAAGGAATAATAACCGGCCAAGTGCAACTCAGAATTGCGCAATTAGTGTTCCGTACGTCGATTGCTCTTAAAATAAAAATGTTTGTTACAGAGGTATAAAATGATCAGTGATTTCACAAAACGCACCCCAGATAAGTTTTCAACAGTTTGTTTCCCATCTTCGTTGAAAACTGATGAACTTGAAATTTTTTTTTTTTTTTTTATACCAGATAAATTATCAAAGGTAGTGTACTCGTGATAATTTTCGTTCAATCTACACTCTATAAAGAATATTTCGGAATTTTTTCAAAATTTTTCGATCAGTACTTTTCGAGATAAGGGGAGGATAGCGATTTTTGGAAATTTTTAAAAAATAATACAAAAAAAGTGTGCGCAAGTATTACATTATATATATTTTTGAACTGTGTGAACGTGTTTTTACATGCTTTCGTTTGACACCCCACTCGATGACCTGGTAAAATTTTTTTCACTTCCAATTTCACCCCTCAGAATTAACCCTTTAAGTCAAAATTTAACTTTCAAATTACACGGCTCTGATGGGACCATCAATTCCTATATTAGTGCCAAATTTGAACTTTCTATAGTTTCGGAGAAAATCGGGTGTGACAGACAGACAGATAGACACCGAAGTGATCTTATAAATGTTCCGTACGAAACACTAAAAACTAATATAGGTACTGAAATTATTGCAGAATATAACTTATATACAACATGACGTGTTTTATTTCAACTGAATGGATTTCCATCAATGTTACAAAAAAAAATGTTCTAATATAATTAATACTGGATATTATATACACTACTGTCTACTACACTAAGTCTTACATGACTGAGTACTAAAGTCAATAGAAACATACGGAGACACTTTTGTCACAAAACAAGCGGGAGGGACAGAGTAGAGCAGAGATTGTGGAAGGCAGTGTTAAGGGCAAAAGACCGAGAGGACGGTCTCCCACACGCTGGTCGTACCATATTAAAACAACAACTGGCCTCACATTCCTGGAAGCATCACATCAAGCCCAAGAGAGAGAAACCTGGGCTAAAATAGTGGCACAAATACCATGATAACTCCACGTCGTTATGTAGGATGACGGATAGAGCAGGAGAGGAAGTCTTATATAAGACACTTATAATAACAGGTGATCGGTTATTGCCGCTACTGCCAAGCAGTTCGTATCTAAACGGGAAACAAACAAATTTGAAGATTTATAAAATTTGCATTAGATAGATCCTCACTAATGGAGATACCAAATATTTTATTTATTTTATACAGATAAATATTTAATTTTCTTTTCTACATGGAGAAAAAGAATACAAATAAATTGTAACAAAATGAAATAGTTTAGATATAATAAATAAAATGGAAATTAAATAAGCTACAATACAAAATATACCATATATCAAAATGCATAAATAATTAATACAAAAGAAATAGAGAAAATGCAGAAATTCAGTAACAAATTTTAAACAACCAGAAAGCAATACAAAGTTAAAATACTTAAAAAATTACATAAGGCAATGAGTTAAATATTAAATCTCTAGTACCCATCTAGTAATTGATATTATTCGTGCAGCAATTTTAAACCAATCAGAAGCAATATGAGTCGTGAGATTCAATCAACAAGGTGGTTTTGATCAATTTGATTGGCTCTGATTGGTTTCAAACTGGCTGCAAGAACAAGCTTGTTATTACGCTTTGAAAATGAGAAAATTTGATGTATAATAATGTATACAATTTCTACTTAATTTTGGTCTGACGAAATCAATGTTTATGCCCATTCGTCTTCATGTATTATAGTCGTATATGGTATCTATATACGATCTTTTCCAGCACAGCGCTGCTGTAATTGAGAAAAAGAATTGGAGACAGTTTGGAGCCCAGAAATATATTAGGGTTGATCGTAAAGATAGTAGAAAACACCAGCCAATTGCACGTAGTAAAGAGTATTCTCTGAGGAAACACGAGAGCTATAAACAAAACTTTTCATACAAAGAGTAACACGCGGTCAAATACTTTGGATAAATCAAGTGCAACCGCTCAAGATTCTCCAAAATGGTCAATTGCGTTGTTTCAAATATGTGTGACATATGTTAGAAGATCGCCTGTTGACATTTACTTACGAACGCCAAGTTGTTGGTCGGTAACAATTTAAAAAACCTTCCGAATTTTTTAAAAGATGCTAATTCATGCGCTTTTCTATAACTTTCAATATTACTGAAAACAATGACAATCTTCTGGATCTGTTTTTAACCACTAATCCAGAGATTTCCACCATCATCCTAAATCCGCCGTTAGGTTCTTTCGACCATAAAATGCTGTCGACATCAACTCTTTTTACCGATCCATGACAGAAAGGCGACTACATCGTATAAAATTTTGTGCTATAAAGTTGCTAAATGGGAAGAACTCAAGGAATATTTTCGAACTTTCTCTTGGTTAGACCTCTGACTGCTCTAAGGAGGTTTCTGATGTCATTTTGGCTGGTATGAAAGCTTTGATCCTTTTCTCAAAGAAATGCCCTTCCAGTGCAAACCTTGGTTCGATCAAAAATGCGCAGAATCCGTTGCTTCTAAACATCTTGTCTATCGACAATGGCGTGGAAATCCTAGTAGCATCATAAATCTTAACATCTATGTTCGTACCCGAAACAGATGCTAAGAAATTATCGACGAAATCAAAGAATTAAAAACAAACTTCTTGCCTGCCCTAACAATTCTAGCTATTTTTGGTCGATCACTAAAACTATTAGTCAAAGGATCACTAAATCTACTTTACTACCACTTCAGGGTCAGATAATACCATTGCAACACCACTTGTTGAGAAAGTCAACTTCTTAGCTTAACTTATTGTTTCACATTCTACTATCTATTTCCAAAGAAAAAACCACCACTATTACACTATAATCAAGGACACCCGATATTGCATTCAGACAACGTGTCAAAACACGTATTTTAATAAAGGTAGACACCAAAAGGGCTTCTGGCGCAGATGGAATACCTGCCATAGTAACTTAAATATGTGCGAGCAAACTAACATCAGTTTTCTCTAGACTTTTTAACATAGCCTACAGAAAAGGAAAATTTCTTTCCTATTGGAAATGAGCAACAGTTCATCCGATACCTAAAATAGGTAAGAAAACATTGCCAAACAATTGCCGACCAGTTGCACTGCTTCCAATAATATCCGAAATTATGGAAAAGGATGTCACACATGTTTGGAACAGCCCAATTGAACATCTCAAGCGGTCGCACTTGTTATATTCACAATATTACGTACTTGGCATGACGGATTATTGGATAAACACGGTATTCAATGTCAATTCCCTATTACAGAGAACTCATTTCATTCTGGAGAAGACAGCATCCTAGATATCTGAACTTGTTAACTTGCTCGAATGGCGTATAATTTATTTGAGTTCATCTATTAGTGACCTGATTTAGAAACTGCCATAATTTTTGTTTTACGAACATTTATATTTAGTCATATTCATTTCTCGCTTGGAAGATCCTGTTTACTTAACGCTGCAGAGATTCTTGACTCAGTAATTATGACGGTATCACCAGCGTATCTAATAGTGTACACGGTCTCGCCATTAATCTTTATACCTTCTTTACAGTCACTTAGAGCTTTAACAAAAACTCCTTCTTAGTATAAATTAAATAAGAGATAGTCTAACTCCTCTTAGTATTTTCACTTATTGACATGTACCCCAATCTGTCTTAACAGCGGCTGTCTTCTGTCAGTAAAGTTTTTCAATAATATTTATTAGGTATGCGTACTAGGTACAATTCGTTGTATCTTACCATTATGTTCCATAAGTATATGGATAAGAACTAGTAAATTCTGTGTTTGTCGCCCGAAGAAACGCGTCTCGGGATGGATTGACAAATAAAAGACTGCTGAAATACGGGCGTTGCCTGTTTTCAGTGGTTTTACATTGAACCACTTGATGCCTGAGGGAATTCCTCGAAAAACGTGCCGCCTGCATTGAAGTGTTGACTTTGTCAACTAGTCTATCGGTTTGTGGCTGCTATATCAGTCTACGATGGAGTATTAGATATGCGTACTTGGTACAATTTGTTAAATCTATATATATATATATATATATATATATATATATATATATATATATACGAGGATGGCTTGAAAAGTTCGCGGCCTAGTCAAGAAAACAAAATAAAATACGTACGAAGTGTTGTTTTAGGTTTGGAAACAGGTGAAAGTTCGAAGGTGCCAAATCAGGAGAATAAGCCGGGTGGGGTAGCAATTCGAAACCACAATCGTGAATTTGAGCCATAGACTCGACAGACGTGTGAACGCGAGCGTTGTCCTGATGGAACAAAACTTTCTTTCTCAGTAATCCTGGGCGTTTCTTTTTAATTTCTTGACGTAAACGACGCAAAAGGGTGCAATAGTAAATCGAGTTTATTGTTTCGCATTTCGGAAGGTAGTCCACCATAATAATACCTTTAGCATCCCAAAAAACTGACGCCATCACTTTTCCAGCCGACAGAATTGCCTTCGCTTTCATTGGAGTCGGTTCACCAGATTTTTTTCATTGCTTGGATTGTTGTTTTGACTCTAGAGTGTAGTGGTGAACCCAGGTTTCGTCTATTGTCACAAACCTGTTAAGAAAATCTTGCGGATCAGCCTCAAACATCTCCAAAGTCGAATTCGTTTTTGTTCAACTGAAAGCAATCTGGGGACCCACCTAGCGGAAACCTTAGAAAATCCGTTGGCAATAATGTTTTGTGTTCGGTCATACGAGATGCCAATAGTGTCTGCAATCTCCTTGATAGTTAATCTACGGTCTTTCAATATGAGATCACACACTTTGCCGATGTTTTCTTCAGTCGTAGACGGCGTGGGCCGGCCGGAGCAAGGGTCATCTTCAATGCTCTCTTCCGCGTTTAAATTCTGCAACCCATATTTTCACAGTGCTATATGACGAAGCAGATTCCCCTAGTGTTGTTTTCATATCATCGTGGATCTCCTTTGGTGTTAATCTTTTTTTAAACAGGTACTTGATGAGCTCACGTTATTCAATTATTTCCATTTTCCAAACGCTGCACTTGGCCTCACTAAACTCGTTCTAACCTAAAAACCGCAAATTCAACAGCAACAAAATTTTACACTGTGACAACTAAAGAAAGTATGAATTTATTGAGGGTACTATAATAGAAATATTATAATTATTTTTTGGTGAGGCCGCAAACTTTTCAATCCATCCATATATATATATATATATATATATATATATATATATATATATATATATATATATATATATACATCTATAATATCAATATAAATAAAACTGGCAGAACTGAGAAACCCCAATTAGCAGAATAAATTACTAAAAATCACATTCAAAGTTTTATTGGACTACCATCAATGTAATCCAATAATGTTTTTAGCAACTTTTTGGATCAGGACATAAATTATTATTTTTTTTTCATCACGTCTATAAATTGTTTAGTAAAATAGCACCATGAAAATTCATGAAATAATTTAAACACACCTTTTTATTTATAATTAGTAAATCAATTAAATTTTAGCACTTAATCTTCAGCGGAGATAGGTCTGACGAGTGATGCTCTCTACTATCTGCAGCAAAGAAGGGATAAAATAATCATGTAGATATTTTTGACGAAACAACAAACAGGTAAAGTACACTGATACTGATTAGTGAACTAATATGAGTATGATGGTTTAAGAGAGATACATGTCAGGAATGTCCTAAGATAACTATTTTGTAATAACAGAGAACAGTTACTTAAGATATCTTCACAAGATTGATCGCAAATGTAGCAATTTCAGAGTCAGCTTTCACAGACACTTAGAAGCATATAGGGTATAAAGGGCCTAACTTATTTAATGCTCTCCCTGGAAATATCAGAGTAATTTTAAATACACGCAGATTCTCTTTTAGTCTAGAGAGCTACCCTATCTGTATATTGTTTTTTTTTTTTTATTTTCGTGAATCTTGTATTAAACTTTATATTTCTATTTCCATCGTGAGTAGGTTATAAATTGTATATTTATTATTATATACTATCTAGAAATCCCTAGCACAGTAAACATAATAGGGACACTCCGATTTAGCAACTTTGATCTCAAGGGATTCGCACATATAATGTCAACAATCATGCTATTTATATTTCAGCGAATCTCGGTAATCTATAATATTATAATTATAATTAATATTTTAAGATGAAATCGTCTTTCTTCTGAACTTAAAAATGAAGCGAACACATTTTTTGCTCCATTTGATCATTAGTTAAATCTAATATAATAGTTTACATTCAACTAATAACGTTTCATGTCTATATACTATTTATATAAAAAAATTAAATCCATGCACTCATTTATTCAAACTCATTCGTGCTGAAGAATTACTTCTTTTGCATGCCCAGATTGAGTTTTGAAAGTTTGGTTAGCGAGTTTTAACAGATAATATAACTTAACTCTAGCAAATATTCTGCCCTGAATTCAGAAAAAAAAGTACAAGTGATATAACATGAACCAATATTTAACAATAATAAAACATCAACTGTTTTATAAATAAAACTGATATGAAAACAGAATTGTCATAATCTTTATATAATATATTGCATAATAGAAATAAAGAATTATGAATAAATTACCTTTTAGGAATTCTAAAAAAACTAAATCCTTTGAAGATACCACATATATTTTTACAAGTACTAAATGTATAACAAAAACTTCCTCTTGAGTGTTCCGTACGGAACACTTATAAGATCACTTCGGTGTCTGTCCGTCTGTCTGTCCGTCTGTCCGTCTGTCACACCCGATTTTCTCCGAAACTACTTGTCATAAAAAGTTGAAATTTGGTAGCAATATAGGAATTGATGGCCTCATCAGAGCCATGTAGTTTTGAAAATTAAATTTTGACTTAAGGGGTTAGTTTAGGGGGGTGAAATTGGAAATGAAAAAAAAAAAATTTACTAGGTAATCGAGTGTGGTGTCAAATGAAAGCTTGTGAAAACACGAGTAAAAAAATATATATATAATGTAATACTTGCGCTCACTTTTCTTTGTATTATTTTTAAAAAATCGCGAAAAATCGCTGTCCACCCGCCTTATCTCGGAAAGTACTTATCAAAAAATTTTGAAAAAATTCTGGAATATTCTCCACGGGGTGTAGATTGAACGAAAATTATCACG
Organism: Pachyrhynchus sulphureomaculatus; assembly: GCA_019049505.1. NCBI lineage: Eukaryota > Metazoa > Arthropoda > Insecta > Coleoptera > Curculionidae > Pachyrhynchus > Pachyrhynchus sulphureomaculatus. The sequence continues at coordinate 152,430,661 of CM032449.1, read as the reverse complement.
AGTGCATTACCTGTAATAATTTATCTGTTATATAAAAAAAACAGAAATTTCAAGGTCATCAATTTTTAGTAAAGATTGGAATAAACTTTGTTGAAAACTTATTTGGGGTGTGTTTTATGAAGTCACTGATCATTTTATATCACCGTAACATAAATTTTGACTTAAGGGATCGTTTGGAGGGGTGAAATCGGAAGTGAAAAAAAATTTTTTTTACTAGGTCATCGAGTGTGGTGTCAAATGAAAGCTTGTGAAAACACGAGTAAAAAATATATATGTAATGTAATACTTGCGCACACTTTTCTTCGTATTACTTTTAAAAAATCGTGAAAAATCGCTGTCCCCTACCTTATCTCGAAAAGTACTGATCAAAAAATTTTGAAAAAATCCTGGAATATTCTCCACGGAGTATAGATTGAACGAAAATTATTATTACCTTTAATAATTTATCTGGTATAGAAAAAAAACAATATTTCAAGGTCACCAGTTTTCAGTGAAGATTGGAAACAAACTTTGTTGAAAACTCATTTGGGGTGTGTTTTGTGAAGTCACTAATCATTTTATACCACCCTAACAAAACTTTTTATTTCAAAAACAATCAACGTACGGAACACTAATTGTGCAAGTTCAACTTGCACTTGACCGGTTTTTTATAATTATTTTCAATTGTTACGTCAAACGAGTCATTTACTTATTATAAAATTATTAATAATAAATTTCAGAGCACGTTACAAAAATATTCTCCTTGAAATCCAGATGTAAACACAAGCCACGACCGCGCTGGCAGCCATGTTGTTGGTATGATAGGCGTAATAAAAAACAGGACCTACTGCGTTTTATGTTTACTGTGTCCATAACTTCTAATACATAGAATATAGACAGACCGTATTTTGGATTCTTTACTACTTAATAACAAAGTTAATTAGAGAACTTTGGTATTAAGTAGCACATGTGTTTGTACTATCAGAATTGTAATTGTAAAATTGTAATTTTACGTTTGTAATTTTTGTAGATATTTATTTAAATATTAATTGAAAATATCCTTTTATGTACACTCAAGTAAGATAATAAATTCCACGAGCATTCTGTTAGTTATTGATAATACTAGTGTGTTATTCACTATGCGTTCTAAAAGTTCCGGGGCTGTAGCTATAGAAAAGGAACAAGGGACACTATCTGTCAGCAACCAACGAGTCACATAATTTCACCCTTCCTCCACAATATGATTCACGTCTATACATTTATTACCTGCTGTACGTTCAGCGAGCTTTTAAAGTTGGTTTCGTTTAACCCAACTTTCCTGTTCAAGCCATTACCAAAAGCTAAAAATTCACAAGATACATTATATACGGTATGTAGTAGATAATATAATAGGATAAGACAAGCCTTGTCTCACACAATTTCCTAAATGCTTCACCTTTTCGTCGAATACTTCGCCGTCCTTTACTCCCGTGTACTTTTTTCACCATTACAAGCATAAAATGATGGAACATATTTATACGAAATCGACAAAAACCATTAAATACGAGTCCACTTATCAGACGTCATAAATCAAGATTACTATAAAAAGCCGATCTTCCAAATTTAGAAGCTGAGATCGTAAATTTTCCTGCAGTCATAAAAAAAAATAACGAATTCTCAGTATGTCTTATACTGTAAAAATTGCCTGAGAGAGTTGTTTGCTTATGAACAATCAACTATAAATTAAACTATGTGACATAAATTAAAAGAACATTTGATAATGACAAAATAAATAAAAAAACTTATAAATCTAAAGTTTATTTAAATACAACTAACTAAAAATCGAAGTATTTGTGATCCCTAACTGTCATTGCATTTGCATTGCAAGTTAAACATTTAACGGTGTGGGATCCCAAATAAAGACTGCATGTATTTTTTTACATAATATTGCTTAAGATCAACAGTAAATGTTAACTATTCTTTTTTTCGTAAAAGGTTTACAAAACCTGTAATAAGAATTGCAAACCGCAATTAAAATCTAACCCTTTTACAATTATATCTTTTTCTTGTAACCAATTCGAAAATTTATTGCTTAGAAACAAAAAAAAGACTACCTTATTTGAATAAAACTTTCTGTTTCATAGTAAACAATTTTTTAAATATATGATACACATTTATTAATCCCTATCTATGGCACATCATTTCGCAAGTGGTTCATTATTTTCATTTAAAAAATCAGGGCTACAATTAGAAATTTATGACCATGATAGATGTTCGGAATATAGGATCCAGTGATACATTGTAATAAAATGCTTACCAAAAATGAAGTGGAGCCCAGGAGATAAAATGTCGGATGTCAAATCTACCATATATGTACTTTGCAAGAGGAAAATGAACTATGAAATAACAAAGTTTTTGATTTATTATGGAATTCGATTTTGACAATTTTCATACTTCGGTCAATATCTCAGAAACTAAAAAACAAAAAATTGCAACACAACGTATTTCAAGTCAACCCCGAAAGTGACAACTTTTATATATGTGTATATATATATATATATATATATATATATATATATATATATATATATATCATCTGTAGCGTAGCCAAATAGAAAGCAGGGGGGATGTCGCACCTTGGTCCAGGAATGTTATTTTTCGTTCAAAATTATCTACAGGTTTTAATTTCCAACCCATTTAAATATTTTTTTTTTTTAAAAATACTCGTAACTAAATTTTCTCTCGAAGCCGATTTTTGAATTATGGCCAGTTTTTGGTTATTTTCCTACCGTTTTTGGATAAATTCTACCATTTTTGGATAATTCAATAATAATAAAGTAATTTTTTCCCATCCACATCCACATCTGAAATTTGTTATTTCAGGACCTAAAGGTCTCAAGGTGAATTAACATAGCCATTTTTCGGCCATTATTTGAAAATATTTTGACCATTTATCGTAATTTCTGGTTGATGATAAAAGTGGTCAAAATATGTCCAAATAATGGCCGAAAAATATCTATGTTGCGACCTTTAAGTCTTGAACTAACAAATTTCAGATTACGTAGATCGAGAGGTTTGTTCATTCAAATGGTAGAAAATAACCAAAAACTGGACGTAATTCAAAAATCGGCTCCGAAATTTTTTCAAAAAAGTTATCCAAATCGGTTGAAAATTAAGACCTGTAGATAATTTTCAAAGAGAAATAAAATTCCTGGACCACAGTGCGTCGCCAGCATAGCATTATTTTTTTACTTTCAATTCCATAACACAGTTTGCAAACATCCAATTAATTCCTTTATTATTACTGACTTTATATTAGACAAAAGGGAAGATATTTCAAAAAATATACTGAAAGTTATATTAATGTTAAATTTGACTCAATGTGAAAAAATGAAATAGGGAAAAGTACGACTATGATCCAAAATAAAAAAACTAAATTTAGAAAATAAGGGATATAAACCGAACTACCTGGTATTCCTAGAAATAAATAAACGGAAAAACTGGAGGTGGATGTCAGCAATTCCCCTTTATTGAACTATGGAACCGTGGATAGTATATTGTTAGTCCGTAGCTTTCTATATTTAAATTTCATAAAACTTTGTGTTATTTCTATTAATTTGGAATGGATTTCCATAAAGTATTGGCTAATTCCATAAATTACATAAATATTAATCACCTTAGCTACCTTAAACAATTACAATAACTTTTTACGCGCTCTTCTTAGAATTTTTATTGAAATAATACTGACACACCAAAAAACAAGCAGGCAATTTACTTGCTGCTGGGAGCATATACTTTCTTTTAAGTACTACCTTCTCCGGTAGATGACTCGCGACCATTGATATTTTACGGACACTAGATACAGTTTCCTCCTACCACTACAATCTGATACTCTATTTGCATAAGATAACATTATTCTCTGTAAGTAAATAGCATCTTTAACTTGTTTTATTCATTACAGTTGTATTGGTGATACCATAATATAAATAGATGAATGGGATTCACAGTAAATAATGTCTCTAGGAGAATTTAATGTAATACTATAATTTAGTATTATTGCCGTGATTGCCTTTAAAATAAAATAAAATCCTAGGCGAAGTTAATTAGGTCCCTGAAATATATATATATCTTAAGATCCAATGTGTATTTTCACGTTTTTTCTTAGTTAATAATGTATAATAGTTACAGCATCTTAGCTACCTATAGCCAATAAATCAATCTAGCAATAAAAGTGTAAAACGAATATTTACTATCTAATATTTGTTTAAGTATAAACAAATAAAATTATTTCCTCTCGGTGCAGCGACGCGTAACTTGGCAGCAGTAATGTACTGAAAACTAGATTAACAAAGCTTCTACCAAAGTGTCGTTGCGCGTAATTTTCATAGTTTCTTTTATACTAAATAAATTATCAAACGTTATGCATTCCAGTTCCAATTTTCGCCCAATCTACACTTTATGAGGAATATTTCAGAATTTTTTCAAAATTTTTTAATCAATATTTTTCGACATAGGGGGAGGAACAGCGATTTTTAGCCATTTTTTAAAAATAATACAAAGGTAAATGTGCGCAAGTATTACATTATATATATTTTTGAACTTGTGTTTTCACAAGCTTTCATTTGACATGATCCAATGACCTGGTAATTTTCCTTTCACTTCCGATTTCACCCCCCAAAACTAACCTCTTAAGTTAAAATTTAACTTTCAACACTACACGGCTCTGATTCAATCAAATCATATATTTGTGCCAAATTTCAACTTTCTATGTCAAATAGTTTCGAAGAAAATCGGGTGTGACAGAGAAACAGACGGATAGGCGGACACCGAAATGATCCCATAAGTGTTCCTTACGAAACACTAAAAACTGACACATTGTTTCAGCCAGTACTGACTAGCAGGAAAATCAGCTACTTCCTGAGACTTTTTGTTATCAAAAAGTTGTAAATATGAAAGTAATACAAAGCAATAAATATTCTTCAAATATTAAATATAACTAAATATAGATTTTACCACAAATATTTTTGTCAAGTTCCGTGTTCTGTTGATTTACGTTAAGATAACAAACAAGTATTTTACGTGAAAACTAGAAAGGTTAGAAATACTAAGAATGAGAAGCATTTTAAACCGTCATACCATCTCAACAAGCGATTAGAATCAACAAAAGTGTACCGACTTAAGCAATCTGATAAATATCACAAGCGTATTGTAGAACGAAAGTAAACAAATTATTTCTTTCTCAGTTAATAGGTTAAATATTTCAACGTAAGTGCCCACGAAAATGTTTTTATTTTTCTTTTAACCATTAATCTCATGATTCAATTTGGAATTGTGTTGTGAAAATACTTTTTATTCTAATAATAACAACGTGGGAATTAAACTATACCAACAGCATGAACCACGGTATTGCAGGAATTCTTTTGAATATTATGCATATGAGATTTTTAGTGAGTTCCAGATAGAATTCGTCTTCTTACGATGCCCTTTCCTCACGAAGGGTGGCGATCCATATAGCTAAACGAACTTTAGAAACTGCTGCTCGAAAAATATCACTCGAAGCACATCCAAACCACCTGCTCATGTCCTTCAGCCAAGAATTCTGTCGTCTTCCAATCGAACGTTTGCCCTTCAATAATTAGACGTAGCATTCGTACCTTGGGCCCCTCATTATAAGTCCGAAGTATTTGGTTTTTCTTATTTTTATGATTGTCAGTGATTCCTTCATTTTGTTCATTCTTTCCAGTACTTCTGTGTTTTTTATTTTCTGAACCCAGGAAAGGCGAAGAAGGCGTCTATAAATGTGCATTTCAAAATATTCCAGTGGTTTCTCTGCGTCAGGGACAAAGGTGCAGCACTCACATCCATACAGTAACACGGAGAATACATACGCTCTCACCATTCTCATTCGGAGTTCGAAACTGAGACTTGTGAGATGGAAAAACTTATCCATATTCATGTAAGTTCAAGCCTTTTCAATTCGGGAATATATTTCCTTTGTTGGGTCCCACTTGTCATTTATATTGGTTCCCAAGTATTTAGATGTGGAGACCTATTCTACTGTGTTGTCCTTGATTTCGACAGACTCTGGTGGTAGATTTTTCTTTGTTATTACCATTCACTTGGTTTTTCTTATATTCATAGTTAATCCAAATCTTTCACACACCATATGTTTTTCAGTGTACTCCCATTAACTCTTATTCCTTCAATGGATTCATAGATGGCCTCATTAAACACAGCATCAGAATAACAATTGAGCAAACGGGGTGAGAGAATGCATCCCTGTCTTACACCTTGGATTATTTTTATATTTTCGGACTTTTGTAGCCCAATTTTAACTTCCACTACAGATTTTTAATAATATTTAGATCTCTTTTGTCTATATTTGTTGTTTCTAGAATTTTTAATAATTTCTCGTGCATCATACAGTTGAAAGCTTTATTGTAATCTATAAAACATGCATATACATCTACATTCATATCTTTATAACGCTGGACCAGTACATTTAATGAGAATAAAGCTTCCCGTGTACCTCTGCCTTTTCGGAATCCGAATTGTGTGTTATCTATTTCTGCTTCACATGGAGGATTCTCAGGATATCTTGAGAACGTAAGACATTAAACTTATTAAGAGATAATCGTCACGTTTTATTGATTTTGACTTTTTAGGAATTGGGATGAAAGTCGACCTTAGTCAGTCAAGAGGGATTTGTTTAGTTTCATAGATCTTGTTACATAAGATTAATCGTCGATTAATGAATGGATTTTCATCCGAAAATATTTTGCGGATTTTCTCCTTTATCTGATCTGGACAACTGCTAAGATAGAATTACACGAATGAAAAAGAATATTACATAAAATCAAATTTAAATTATTTATGCACGTAAAATACATGTCATAAAAATGATTACGACAATATAACTACAAACAAAATTTAAAAATTCACATAGTTTCCTCTACAACAGTAAGATTACGACCTTAAATATAATACTGCGCTAACACATGATATACATACGTATTTGCATGTTTTTGAATAAGTTTTTAATGTCATAGTAAATCCATCGATAAATCCATCGCGACGTCACTGATAACCTCGATGAAAGTGCGATTTATAGGCTTTTCAAATGAAGGTGAAGAAAGTCAGGATAAGTTTCTGAAGGCTGATTATTTTTTTTTAAATAATCCCCTTTTAGTATTTGAAGCTTTTTCTTTTAACTACTGGACGTCCTATTAAAAAAAAAAACAACGGAACATTTGGAAGGGCGGGGGTAAAACATCCTCAATCAGTACCCTTTGCCATGTTTTTACTTTTTTTACAATCAAACTATTTCGAGTTAATTAAGATGGTTATTCTTTGATGGGAAGTCCTGTGTATTATTTGAAAATAATGAGAATATGAAACTTTAAAAAATAAATGCTGATACAGAGCTAACTAGTCGAAAATGTGATACAAAAGCCATTTCTACCATATAAGCTATTTATTACAACTCCGAGAATTTTGATGGCCTAGTTTCCTCCGAATACGGTAAAACTATTAAAATAAATATAAAAATATGAAAACAAAATTAACAAATTGTTTCAAATAAAATAAATAAATTTTTATTTACAAAATAAATTTAGAACTTAACCCCATAATTTAGCCAGAAAACAAAGTGATGGGGATATCTATCGGACTCATCAGTCTTTAATTTCGATTAATTCGCATTATCGCACACCGATTATTTCGACAGATATAAATACGAACGCTCAGATGGCTGGGTTAAGATAGACTTACAAAACACTTTAGTGGCACTCCGATTATATTGATAGATCCATCGAAACTATGACGCTATAATATAGCACAGATATTCAACTTCAGTAACTTGAGAATAGTGCCAGATTGCTTGTATGTTGTGGCTAGTGCTTGGTGAACTACTTTGTCCGCTGAGTCATGTATCGCTTTGTATTCGGGTCCGCCTATTATTTTACATTCGCTCGTTATGTGTTCGATCATTTCTTTATGCTTGTGTCATTTCCTACATCTATCCTCTTTAATGGTTGGGTTTTTGATGATATGTTTTTGGTAGTTTCTGTTTGAGATGACTTTATCCGCGATGGCAAGTAAGACGCCTTCTGTTTCAGCGAACAGCTATTCTTCTCTCTCTATCTTAGCAATGAACATCTGAGTTAGCATCAATGTCTTAATACCAATGGGTCAATGAGATCAATAGCGGATACAAAATCAGAAGAAAAACTCTAAAAATACTGTTGCTGATGATGTAATATTAACAGCCGAAAATGAAGATGGCTTACAGCGACTAATACATCATTTCCAAAAAAAATCAGGAACTTATAACATGGAATATGGGCGGAAAAACAGAATATGCACTGCACATACCTGAAAGTAGAGCTATCGAGGTCAAAAAGTCTACATCACGAGGTACTCAATCAGGCAAATAAAGCATCGAGAATATCTGGTTGTTTGAGGGACTTAATACGGAAAAATACCTATAGGTTTTAAATATATATATATATATATATATATATATATATATATATATATATATATATAATGACAGAAACATAGGTATTAACATAAAAAAAGTGACGGACGTACAAAACAAAAAGGTATAAAAACACAATGAATTAAAATATTCTCGAAGGATATGATGCAGGTTGTCAAGCTAGGCATCATTACGGATGGATGTTTAAGTTACCTAGCCACTGCAGAGCAGAACTCTCAAGGTTGTACAGTTCTCGAAAGGACCCGTTCAATTTTCTTAGAGGGCACTCCATCGCAAGATGATGCAAAGTTTGCGTAGGACATCCACGGTCACAGCTACGATCATCCACAAAGCCTCATTTATACTTCCAGTATTGACACCTACCATGGTTGGTTCTCACCCGGTTTAGAGTTGTCCAGTTTTTCCTTGGGTGTTCGAAACCGGAGAGGCGTTGTGTTGGATCGGGTCGGTTGAAAATGTTTGGGTTGGAAATAGCACTCATCGCGCCAGGCTGCGTCAATAGTGAAGTCCTCCCTAACCAGCTGCTGTCCAAGTCGCCATGGGGGCTTACGGGATCTCAGTCTCAATATTTCATTATCACAGTCGTCATGAAGCGGCAGTCGTCGATTTGTCTCGCATTTCGTTCATTCCCTCTTCAAAGCTAATTGTCTTCTGATGTATGGGAGAGGTATGTTGGATACTACAGGAAGCCATTGTTCCGGTATAGATTTAATTATGCCCGATTTTAACCTCATTGTCTGTTTTAATTGAGTATCAACTAGACAGGATAACAATATTCAGCTACAGAATACACCAAAGCAAAGGCAAATGTTCTTAGAACATCAGCATATGTTCCCAAGCTGCTATCAGAAAGCTTATGTAAAACGTTATTCCTGGACTTTAACTTATCGGCTGCCTTTCTTAGATGTTCCTTGTACGATCAAAGTATTATCGTATGCAGCAGAAACAAGAACGGAGACATCTAAAACAAAAATCCTCGTGAGAGCTACAGAAATGAAAACATTACGCACTATCAAAGGAGTAACCCTGAGTGACCAGGTACGAAGCACAACTATACGAGAGGAGCTTAAAATTCAAGGCATCGTCCGTTTCACAATATTTAAGGGATTAAAAGATGAAAAACCAGAAACGAGAGGATCTTCCAGTCGACCACAAAGGATGGACATCTACGTCATACGAGGCTTAAAAACGACAAAACAAAACCTCGTCTTATAAGAAGAAATATTAATCTCATTCAGCAAGAAATACTTAAATCTTACACAAATCATATATTAGGAGCGTTTGGTTTCTATGGTCTCTCTGCTAAATTACTTACACTAGAAAGTTGAAACTTCTGTTACTTCTCATTATAATCTTCCTGTGGAGATACACATTTTTTACAATGTCGCCACCATGATCCCACTCAAGTATAGAAAACGGATGATTACACGCCATTCTTTTACATTAAACGTTACCATTTTATGTACTGAAAAGGCTTCTCATTCTAGCGGCAGCTATATGAACTCTGTGGGCTGTACGATGCTGCCATCTATGTTATGCGGTCACAAAGAAGCCTCAAAAAAATATTTGAAAACTTTAAAACTTGAACGCATCTCGTATATTTAAAAATAACTACACTTAATGCTTAAGGCCGTTTTTTCACCAAATGATACATAAAAAATGTATAAAAAATACAAATGAGCGATTTTGTTAAAAGAATGTTGAAATTTTATTCCCGAGATGTTCTTTTTATGAACTTTCTGGAACATGAAATGTAACGTAGTATTTTTTATTCAACATTTATTAGCTTCCTTCCAAACCCTTCATGTGGTAATTTATCACCACGATGTATATCTTCGAACAGTTTATATCTGTTTCGAGATAAAGCCTCACATTCATATAGGATGTCGATAAAGATATCTTCACTTCACCAGATAGTCTGCATTTCCTGTAGATGTTCCCACAGGTGCAGTGGCCGGTGATCAGTCCCACCACTACTTTGGTCTGAGCTCTTGTGAAATAAAAGACTTCAACTGTTAGTTCCTTTGCGGGAGCCGCCAATTACGCCCCTCGTCATTGGCCAGATGTTGAAAGACAACAATCTAGATGCGGCTGATATGATCATCTTTTAATTGGCATTTTTACCACCTGTTTTGCTGAAGTAGTTTCTTAAAAGTATAAGTGTGAAGGGTTGCTTCAAACAGCAGTAAAGCTGGAAAACCAAAAAGATTCAAATTTGTATCACACTAATAACAGGAACGAGGGCTCCAAGAAGAAATATTTCTAGACCAAAGTGTGCCCATAGTCTTGATTAAGTGCAATATTAAGAAAGAGTTTTCCCCTGCATCTTCTAGCATATTTTAAACTATTAGAAGTTCAATCAAAAAATACCGAGGTCGTACGCAAGATATAGGGCAGAGGTTTTACAAAATTTAACCCCTTGGAAATGATGGCTTTTAGGTGTAAAGTAAAATTTATGCTATGTTTATAATTAGGAGAAAAGCAAATTATGGCTTTATTTTGTTTTTTTTAAGTACTTTGAGGTATTATATTTTATTATGTTTTATTAGATTATTTTAAAAAGTTTTCCATTAAAGAGATCGCCAGAAGAATTTAAACTTTAAAATAAGACGAAGAATCAACTGAGAGATTCTGTATGAATTCTTATTTATACTAATAATAATAATTATAATAAAAAAAGCGATAATATGCCTGTTCATATCAAATATTTTAAAATGAAAACGTTAAAATTTATAGTTAAATTTCACAGCTGCTGAATGTTCCGACTTAACTATATAATTTGTAATATATTAAAAGAATATTTAGTAATTTTATAAAACAGTGTTGCCAGACGTATCTGCATAAATTCTTAAAGACATTATTATAAAATGGTAAACGAAGAAAACCCGCTGGTAAGAAGAATTTAAGAAAGAGAAAATAGAAAAAAAAAACATGTTTTATTGCTGCTTGGATCTTGGCCCCATCGAAACGAAGAAAACCCGTTGAAAAGAAAAATTTAGGAAAGGGAAAATAAAAAAAAAAAACCTATTTTATTGCTTCTTGGATCTTATTCAGTCGTTCCAAAAACAGGACTGACCTTTCATAAGGATGTCCTTGAAACGATCGTTACTGGTGAGGAAAATTTCAAAGGATACTCATTCACATAGTATTTTACTAATTCCCCAATGAAAATACAATTTTACCAAAATTAGGTTCACAGTATATAAAGAGAAACGTAATAATTCACACTTGTTTTGTTTTCCTTCTAGTTTCATAATATCATTCATACTTGAAAATAATAGTTATTTACTTGTCAAAAGCAATGAGATGAAGACTATTTTTGAGACAAAGTAGGGCACCAAAACATTTAAATATCTTAGTTTTACATTTCCCAATTACTGAATTAGAATTTTTCAACTGTAATATCCCAACTGCATCTAAAATTACCAATAATTTTGTATGCAAGTGACATTTTTTAGCACTGTATGGAAATTCAAATAAAAATTGAAATACTCGAACATATTTTATAAATACAAGACACCAGAATACATATTTTTTACAAAAATAAGCACAAGTCCAATATTCATATGAAAGGCGTGTTGAACCGCTCATAACTAGGATAACAAAAATTTATCAGTAGATAAAACAGTTGTTAGCCTACATACATGACGCTATAACACAATCAAATTACTAAAAAGATCCAATATTCCGACAATATTCAAGACTCGTAATATAATTGGACAATGCTTGAGATCACCAAAAGACACAATTCGGTTACAAAAGGAAGGGGTCTATAAAATTTCCTATTCTTGTGTTACAGTGTATATAGGAAACACCGGAAGATCAATATTAACTAGAAATAAAAAACTGGTCAAGTTCAAATTTCCCTTGCGTAGTTAGTATTCAGTACCGTGATAGAATTCCCAAAACACACCCCAAATGAGTTTTTAACAAAGTATGTTTCCGATATTTGTTAAAAACTGATGACCTTGAATTTTATCAAAGGTAATGTACTCGTCATAAGTTTCGTTCAATCTACACCTTGTGGAGACTATTGCAAAATTTTTTCAAAGTTTTTTGATCAATACCTTTCGAGATAAACAGGGGGACAGCGGTTTTAGACAATGTTTTAAAAATAATACAAAAAAATCTGTGAGAAAGTATTACATGATATATATTTTTAAACTCCTATTTTTACAAGCTTCCATTTGACACCCTACTCGGTGACATGGTAAATTTTTTTTTTTACTTTCAACTTCATCCTCCAAAACCAATTCCTTAAGTCAAAATTTAACTTTCAAAGCTACACGGCTCTGATGAGGCCATCAATTCCTATATTAGTGCCAAATTTCAACTTTCTATGTCAAATAGTTTCGGAGAAAATTGAGTGTGACAGACGGACAGGCACCGAAGTGATCTTATAAGTGTTCCGTACGGAACACTAAAAATCATGAAGGATGTATCAAGAAAAAACAAATTGTAAAATCTGCTGTAGCGGAACATCAACATTACAGGTCTTATCAATGTAAGAGAAAGCGATTCTTGTTTCTGTCTCTAATTTCATTTAAGAAATCAGTCGAGATTTACGAATACCACAAAAACATTAATAGAGACTTAAGTTACGGTTTGCATTACACATGGAAAATGATCATTACACACACATTGGTGGTTCGTCGAGCTCATGCACTGTTCTAATCTCGCAAAGTAAAGATCTCTGAAGAGACCTCGTGCAATCGTAGCTTAAAGATGTCGGAAAGTTATCCCAACTTGACACAGTCTAATCTCAAGAAGCGCGATTTCTCATTATTATTTTCTTGTTCAAAAGGTTTGAAATATGACCTATGAAAGTTGATTTTTCTTATGGCTTTTTTATATAGAATAATTCCTTAAATAAAATTAGTATGAAAACATGTGAAAACTACTTTATATTTGCCTTAATTTAAATTTTAGTTTAAGTAAGTTTTTTTTGTCGGAAATATTAAGGAAAATTTTATATTTTTCAAAGATTGGCAAAACCCAATACTTTTAGTTTTATTAAATGACCAGCTTGTTTTGTTCCAGCATCCTTATGTGCCCGTCTATTGTCACCTATCTCTTTTCCTCCATATTAATGATACCCCAAAAAAGAAAACTATTGTTAAAGTCTTCTTTAGAGGCTTGTGCTCCAGCCGATTGTCGGAGTCTCATCTGCATTGAGTTTGACCTCGTCCGTAAACTGTGTACAGCTGTAGATAGAATCTGCACAAATCATGGGCAGTGTGCGGATGCAATATATCAGGTCAGTCAATAAGTTTTGAAAGCAACACCTAGGGAGCATCACTTGAGCCAAAGATTCAACACCATTTTGAAAGTTCATCTGTCGTATGAACACACCCTAAATTTCAAGTCGATTTGTCAAGACATTCGTTGTTGATCAACTGATTAAAGTAGAGGTATATTTTTAAAAATGGAAAAAAATCGAATATCATGCAGCGATAAAATTCTTTGTTTTGGAAAATTTATCGGCAATTAAAATTCATGTAGAGTTAGTGAAAATGTTAAAGGAGTCTGCTTCTTCATTTCTAACTGTTCATAGATGGACTCTAGAGTTTAAACGTGGTCGTACAAGTGTCAATATTGATGATCCACGTCCATGACGTCCAAAAACTGCAACAACTGAAGAGACTGTTGTGCAAGTACAAGATATGGTAATGGAAGACCGTCGATTAACCGTGGATGAGTTAGCTAAGGCTATAGGCATCTCACATGGATCAGTACATGAGATTATAACTAATGTTTGGGTATGAGAAAGCATTTGCTAATATCAGAACAAAACCGCATTCGAGAGAAACTTTCTAAACAACATTTGGATCGTTTCACAAAGAATAAAACTGATTTTGTGGGTCGATTTGTAACTACAGATGAGACTTGGGTGTACCAGTATGATCTTGAACTGCGCCAATAAACCGCACAGTGGACTGAGCTCGATTGTTTTGTTCAGTTCCAAAGCAGCCAAAGTGGTTAATTATGGCATCAGTTTTCTGGGATGCAAAAGGAATTTTGTTAATTGATTACCTTCAGACCGGTAAAACAATTACAGGAGAGTATTATTGTAACCTTTTGGACCAGCTAGACGAGAAAATTTGTGAGAAAAGGCCCGGTTTGCAGAAGAAAAAATCATCTTTCATCATGACAATGCACCTGCTCACAGAGATGCTTTGGCAACGGCAAAACTGGTCGGATTAAAGCAGGAATTGTTGGAACATCCACCCTATTCGCCAGATCTGGCTCCATTTGACTGTTTCCAACCCTCAAAAGGTTTTTCCGTGGAAAGCATGTTTCAACAAATGATGAGGGGATAGCATCCATAGATGGGTATTTTGAAGGTTTTCCGGAAAACCACTTCAGAAATGGGGTGAATGAATTGGAAATTCGCTGGAAAAAATGTATTGAGCTTAAAGGAGATTATACTGAAGAATAAATGTATTTCGACTTATTAATTTATCTTGTTTCATTTCCGCTTGCAAAACTTATTGACTGAGAGTATCTATAAGTGGGGAAGAGCATCTTCACCGAGCTGCGATAGCGAAGCCAATAAACAAACTAGCCGCCACACTGTTGAGACGTGCCCCTTGAGATTTTACCCCTGCCAAATGATTGACCTCCTGAGTGCAACGGACAATGTAATTGATTATATATTTAATCTAGATGTTTGTTTGAGATATATTTAGACTCTTGGACTTAAATCTACATTTTTTATTTATCGTTAAGATTGTAATATATACATGTTCAGTGGAGTACCCAAAGAACAACGAACAAAACGCGGATTATCGCTTCTTGTACATAAAAAATATAGAGGAAACATTACAAATTGGGAACCCATAGACGAAAATGTGGTGAAACTTAACATTAACCTATGGCGTAGATGAATTACATTCATTGCAATATATGCACCATCAGACGATAAAAAACACAAATAAAAGATGACTTCTTTGAAAAACTCAACGATCTTGTTAACAAAATTGGTAGCAATCTAGAACTAATTCTTCTTGGAGATTTTAATAGTAGGACCGGACTAAGGATAAACGATGAAGTGATAGGACCCTATGAAGAACCTAACGTTAATGACAACGATGAAAGGCTTATTGATATTCGTCGACAAAACGAACTAAAGATCACAAATGGCTTCTATAGGCACAAACGGATCTATAAATATACCAGGTGTACAAGTATGAAATGCGGATTTTATTTTCTAAAAAAACATGTTAAATTCGAAAGAATGATAAAAAGTGCTTTATTCAAAGTATGCTCCATCGCTTGTTATATATTTTTCCCATCTTTCGGGCAATTTGTGAATACCACGCCAGTAAAAATCTTCCCCTTTTGCTGCGAACCATTCATCGAGCCATTTTTTCACATCTTCGTACGAACCAAAGCGCTGCTCAGCAAGTGCGTGACCCATCGATGCAAACAAGTGGTAATCGGAAGGAGCCAAGTCTGGTGAGTAACCCGCATGGGGTAGAACTTCCCAGCTGAGTGCTTCCAACGTATCGCGAACTGGTTTTGACGTATGTGATGGAGAATTGTCATGAAGAAAAATGACTTTGTGTTGCCTCTTTCGGTATTCTGGCCTTTTTTCAAGCAGCGAACCGTTGGTATTAACCGTTTCCCCAGGTTTTAACAGCTCATAATAGACCACGCCCATCGGGTCCCACCAAACACAGAGCATCGTCTTTCTGCCAAAGCGGTTCGGTCTTGCGGTCGATGTGGATGGTGCGCCTGGGTCTATCCATCATTTTTTGCGCTTGGGATTCTCAAAATAAATCCACTTTTTATCTCCTGTAACTATACGATGCAAAAACGACTTCCTTTTGTACCGAGCGAGCAAAATGTCACACGTGTTTTTGCGCTTTTCCATTTGCCTGTCGTTCATCTCATGTGGTACCCATCTACCGGTCTTCTGAATCTTTCCCGTCTCTCGTAGCCGATTGGAAACAGCTTGTTGACTAACGCCCAATTGCTCGGCGAGTTGTTTTTGTGTTTTGCGAATCATCTTCGTTCAACAATGCTTGGAATTCCACATCTTCCTATTTTTTTGGCGGTTTTCCACGTTCTTTGTCTGCAACATCGAAGTCACCACTTTTGAAACGCCGAAACCATCGTTCACACGTATCTTGCGATGGAGCATGTTCACCATAAGCTTCTCGAAGTAATCGGAATGATTCAATAGCAGTTTTCTTCAAATGAAAACAAAAAATTAATGCTGTCCGCGAATGCTCTTTGTTCGGTATAAATTTCGACATATTGAACACATCAACACAACACTATGCACACACTTTTCCAATTTATCACTCGTGCGCGTCTGACCCTTGTTGATGACACAACAAAATGGCGCAGTGTCAAATCTTTATAGCACAAACTGCATTGGTTCACCATCTGTTGTCTGAAATCCGCATTTCATACTTGTAGACCTGGTACATGGGAACAACACACAAGAGGTATAAGATCGATTTGTCCATGTTATTGTACGCCAGAAGACAACATTAAAAATAGAAGACGTAAGGACTCACCGAGGAATAACATGCGGATCAGATCACTATCTTTTAAAAGCCAAGATAATCAAAACGTTCACAAAGGATTACCAAAATGGAGGATAAAGAATACGACTCTGGAAACTCAATTGTCTACCCGAAATACAATCTTGAAAGCCTATTACAAGAGAGCACTAAATATTTATACCAAAGGAGAATGGATAATTATTTGAATGATCCAGAAAATAATGCTACACAAGAAATATACCAAAATATTATTCAAAGTATTCACCAAGCGGCGAGAGAAGCCCTCGCATGTAAAAGAAATACTAGTAGTAAGAAATTATGATGGTCAAATGAAATAGAAGAAATAATAACACAGAAAAAGAAAGCCTGCTTAAAATGGATTTCCACTAAATCACAAGAAGATCGAGAAACATATAACAACTTGAAAAGAGAAACCAGAAACAAAATAAATAAAGCAAAAAATGAAATGTGGGACAAGAAATGTCAACAAATAGAAACATACACAGGTGGTAAGAAGTGTTCAGAAATATGGAGATTCATTAAAAATGTGCAATCGACAGACAAAGAGAATGCAAGGATTACGGTAAAAGGTCAAGAACAATGGATACAACATTACAAAAGCTTGTTACAAGAACGAAGACCATAATATTAAGAAGTAAAAAACATCATCACTATACAAGGACAACAAATAATAATAGATGAAGAAGCTAAAAACTAGAAGAACTTGTGGACCAGAAGGGGTATATGCAGAACTTCTTAAGAATGGAATAAAGAAACTGTTCAGATTGCTAACAATAATTTTCAACAGATACGTCAACGGAGAAGAAGTTCCACAAAATTAGAAAGTAGCGTATATTTCCTCAATACATAAAAAAGGAACAAAAGACTGCTGCTCTAATTACAGAGGTATCTCCGTAACAAGCAAAATTAGTAGACGGTACGGCAGGATCTTAAGAAATATGATAAAGGAGGAGTGTAACGATGAAGAAAAACAATGTGGATTTAGAGCCGGAAGATCTTGTGCCGACAATGTGTTTTGTATGAAGTAAATAATTGACAAAATGCTTTATTTGTAGACTTAACCAAGACTTACGATTCAATACCTTGGTGCAAACTATGGGACGTTCTTCAAAGTACGAACATTAATCAGACTCTGATAACAGCTTTACAAAACCTCTATAATGAATCGGCGTCTCAAATTAAAATAAGTAACAGATTGTCAAGGCCTTTTTTATAATAAAGATTTATGTTAAACATGCACTAATGCAATGGAAACGAAAATGTTTTGGAATGGGGATACCTTTGAACGCAACAACGATCTACACTTTGCAGATGAACAAGCAATTATTGCTGGAGACAAAGATGACCTACAGTATATGATACGTGAACTGAAAGACACGTACGAAGGCTGGGGGCTAGATAAAAATACAGACGAAACGAAATATCTTTGTATCGGGGATAAAATTAGTGACCTAGAGATTGACGATACAGAAGATACAAAAGCATGCGGAGAATTTGGCTATAACGTTCGACACAAGTGGTACAGATGAAAAGGAAATGAGAACAAGAGTAACAGAAGCAAGAAAAATAATAGGATGTTTGAATGGGATTCTATGGTGTAAACACATAACACAAAAACGAAAATTTAATATCTACAACACAATCATAAAGAGAAATTTGATATATGGATCTGAGACCTGGAGAATTACTGAAAAAAACAAGAAAAGAACAGAAATGGATACTTTAAGAAAATAGGCCAGAATATCGAGAATGCAAAGAATAAGAAACGAAGAGATTCGCCAACAAATAGGACTTGTGGACACAGTTATGAAGGATATTGAAAGGAAGCAATTAACCTGGTATGACCATGTTCAACGAATGGAATAAACACGACTACCAAAGGTAACAATGGAATGGGTACCGAATTTGAGAAGGAAAATAGGAAGATCGAAGAAAAATGGGATGGAAGGAATTAGAAAAGCTTTGAGCGATCGAATTCTAGAAAAAGGACAATAGGAAGACCGAAGATAAGGGAATCTAGACATCGGACAACGTCGTCGCACGTTTTAAATATAAATATATATATATATATATATATATATATATATATATATATATATATATATATATATATATACTACCGTCAGAAAGTATTTCCCCACCTAGTTAGTTCAGTCCCAAGACAACAAAAACCCAGATAATATATTTTTTTTTATATTAATGATTTAATATTTATTTTCACATTATTTACAGTTAAGAAAATTAGTAAAATGTTCATGATTTTCCAAGATTTTTCTCATCTATGTTTTTAATTACCGCTTTACAGAGCTTCGAGATTCTGTCCAGTAGTTTCTTCGGCTATTTTAACCCATTCTGCTTGTAAAAGTTCCCGCATGTGATTTTCTAATGTTGGACTGAGTTTTCAAACACACCTGTACAAATCGTCCCACATCAATTCGATGGAGTTCACGTCGGGTGATTGTGGAGGCCAACTCATCACTTCCAGGACGTCATCGGATTTCCATTGGTCCAAAAGTTCTCTAATTTGTTTAGTACCATAGAATGTTTAGAGTCGTTGTAATGCTGAAAAATAAATTTCCCCTGAAAAATATCTCTTCCAGAAGGAAGCATTTGAGTCAGCAAAATTTCTTGATACTGTTCTTATCGCATGATTCCTTTCAGCCGCGATTACGCCTGCTGAACATTGTTATAGCTATGTCTTCAGGAATCGTTTTTCGAGGCATTCTTGAAAGTTTTTGGTTGGGAATTCCATGTCCTACAGAAAATTTTTTCTCCTTAGCATCCGCATATCACTCGCGATTTGTCGACTCGAGTGACCATTTTGATATCTCGCAATTATCAGAGCCCGATTTTCAACGGAAACTCCTTTCGTCTTTGGCATTTTCACAAAACAATTGAGCCTCTATCAATGACGAAGTACTGTTTGCAAATGGTTAATTTCCAAAAGGGCAATGGTATTTATAGCATAGTTTTTATCATAAAATGTCACTAGGAATTTCCACAATACCTAGAAACTTGAAATCGCCTCAAAACGATTATCATGCAAAACTTGGAAATCTGTTCTAATTGGTATTTAATTTGTGATTTCAGCAAAAAGGCATATCTAAACAATTTTATGATAGACACGTGTTAAGAACAATTAAATTTACTTAATATAATAAAAGGGTTTAATTAGATATTAAATGTGAAACTTCTAGCTGGGCAAATACTTTCTGACGGTAGTGTATATATATATATATATATATATATATATATATATATATATATATATATATATATATATATATATATATATATACATATATAATATTGTAATTTATATTATATATTAAATTTTGGCAGTTACATTGAAATTTCTAGGTGGGCAAATACTTTCTGACGGTAGTGTATGTATATATATATATATATATATATATATATATATATATATATATATATATATATATATATATATATATTTCCTGCCAGACGTTTCGAAAACCGAGGCAGAAAAAGAGGATCAGAACGTTTCCCAAGTTCTTACCTGTTTTAGCGATAACTGAAAACCTTTGATATATTTTTCAATTTTAAGCTTTTACCGTTGATTTGGACTCCAATAATGTAATTCAATCTTATCGACTATGTTACCAGTAAAATTACTCCGAAAGAAGTTTGGTAGGAACCGTACTATGCGGTAATTTAATAAAAATAATAACCGGCCAAGTGCATGTCGAATCAGTCCAATTAGTGTTCCGTACGTTGATTGATTTTAAAATAATAATTTTTGTTACGGAGATACAAAATGATCAATGACTTCACAAAACATACCCCAAATGAGTTTTCAACAAAGTTTTTTCCCGATCTTTACTGAAAACTGATGACCTTGAAATTTTTTTTGCACTCTTGATAATTTTCGTTCAATCTACACCCTGTAGACAATATTCCAGATTTTTTTTCAATTTTTTTTGATCAGTAGTTTTCGAGATAAGGGGAGGACAGCGATTTTTCAAAATTTTTAAAAAATAATACAAAGAAAAGTGCGCGCAAGTATTACATTACATATATTTCTGCACTAGTGTTTTTACAAGCTTTCATTTGACACTCCACTCGATGACCTGGTAGAAACATTTTTTTTCACTGCCGATTTCACTCCCCAAAACTAACCCCTTAAATCAAAATTTAATTTTCAAAACTAAACGGCTCTGATGAGCCCATCAATTGTTATATTAGTGCCAAATTTCAACTTTTTAAGTTAAATAGCTTCGAAGAAAATCGGGTGTGGCCGACGGACGACAGACACCGAAGTGATCTTATAAGTGTTCCGTACGGAACACTAAAAATCACCCTTTCCTATAATAAAACTATTCTAAATTATAAAAAAATCTGTAAGTTCATCGATTTTAAGCACAACTGACAATTCTGCTGTACATTTATCTCTTACCTACCGCCTGTATTTAATCCCGTTGACCTCCAAAGCAAGTCAGTACCAACGTCATCATTGACGTCAAATGCTCCTCTTATCGACATTTGTTTAGTATCAACAATACCGATGAAAGTTAGATGCATATTTACAAATGAAAAAATATATTAACAAAACATTTTTTTGAATTGTGGTTGCGGTTGAAGTCCTTCAAATTTAAATATTTTGTTTACATTATCAGTCTATATAAACGAAAGAAAATTGAGAATAATGTTTATTAGATCGGTAAAGGCAGGATAGGACACTCGGAGCCAGATTCACTAAAACGATCTAAAACTTAGACTCGATTGAGTCGTCTCAGTTTTCGAGAGTTTTAGATGTCCAGTTGTTTTGTGGTTATATGTCATTTAGTAATGGTCACTAACGAAACGTTTTTATACGAGAATTTGTACTAAGAAATTAGAATTTAAATTCCAATTTTGGAATATGATCTAAGAATAAGTAGGAAAATTAATAATTTTTAGAATTTCAAAGTAATTTCTCACTGCTATAGATTACATTATAAATAAAAACGATTTTCTGGTTTTTCACTGCTCAACTTTAGAAGTTTTATTGGCTTACAGGTGCGAAACCACGATTTCACAGTCTAGCCACATTATCAAATGCAACGAATTAAAACTGGCAGGCATAAAAATACAAAGGCCGTTAAATTAGCCTTTTATAATAGGTTATATAATAAGGAATATATATATATATATATATATATATATATATATATATATATATATATATATATATATATATATATACAAGTACGTATATGTCCTGCCTCTAAACAATGACATATAAGTCCAAAAAGACTAAAACGTTATATTTGATAATAGTTATTGTATTCAGAACATATAGGTATATATATATATATATATATATATATATATATATATATATATATATATATATATACCATATATATACCAAACACACAACGGAACTTGGACATGATTTCAACTTTAATGAAACAAAGATTTTAAACAGGGACATTAATATTGGAAAATTTGCAATAAAAGATATGATCGAAATTAAAAAAAATGAGAAAGTTACAGTCAATGATAAAAGTGATATAAAAGGAATTAGCCATATTTATACAAATTTAATAAGGTAATATTTTAAAGTGTATACTCGTCCTTAATATATGAACAAAAAGACTACCTGCTTAATATTAAAAAAAAAAAAAAATCACTGATCAATAATACAAAATAAAATCTCCATCGATAAGAATGCCACTATGACTTGTCAGTAGTAAATAAAATATGTGAAATTCAAGGTAGGTCCCATGTGATTTTAATTTTTAAAGATAGAACTAAGAATTTATGTAAAAAATTTATGGTTGTGTGTGTTAAATAATTTATGTTGTACTAGTATACCTAAATGTAATTTATTTTTATATTTTGTATATTTTGTAAAAAATGAAAATGCCCTAAACCAAAGGGCGAAACGTCAATTTAAGTTTAATTTTGAATACCAAATATTCATAAAACGAACCCAAATCCCAAGAACTGAAAATAAATAAATAAATATATATATATATATATATATATATATATATATATATATATATATATATATATATGTATATATATAAATTTGGTAATATGGTATCGACCGTATGTCAATTAGATACGTGTTTGATTATCGGGAATCCTCTGGACTGTAAATAAAACTCTTTTCTTCTTTGGTAGTTAGTGTTTCGTTATCGTTTGACAACTTCTTCAGGAGTAACTGCAATATTAATACACAGATTAGATATATTAAAAACAATGATATTTTTCGTCTAGGTATTAAAATGTTGAAATATAAAACATATATATGTAAATATAAATATGAACAACCGAATAAATAAATAAAACAACATACGAAAATGCGAGTTAGTCCTCGAAATGAAAACTCAACATCTTGATTTTTCTACACAAACTGAGAGTAAACAGCCTCGGTGCATATACACTGACGTGAATTCCAAATGAACGAAAAAAAAACGGCAAAAGAAAAAGACTTTATTTACTTACTTTATAATAAAAGGGGGCAATTTTGTTAATTATTAAGGTTGTAATTGTAAATGATTAATAAGCATTGATTATGTTGCTGTAGATATCACTAAGTTGATTAGTTGATTGAGTTGGGGCCTCTGTTCATGTGGTACATTTCTTTAAAAAAGTCTCTCTTCACATTAGTGATGATAGGTTTCGAAAAAGAAATCTGTAGAACATATTTATTAACAATGCCTATTCTAAGCACATTTTACGTAAGTTAATGTATAACTCCAATATTGTTGATGACCCTACTTAAGAGGCGCATGCGCAGCATACGATATACAGGAAGCTTCAATTTATAAAGCCAATTACAAAACTCAATCGTCGGCTTATTCAAAGACTTTCCAAATATAAAAATTGCGAACTATAACAGCATACGAGGTTCTGAACTGTTTTCAAAAATAAACGGTGGAACGCCTGTTTTGTACAATAACTACGTAGTTTATAGATTGTCTTGTTTGGAATGTGAGTCTTGTTACATTGGACAGACATCGCAGTCGTTAAAACAAAGGCTCACACAACACTGGGGTGACTTCGAAATGAGAAGAATTCATGTGCCATAGTGCAACATCATTTGACTATAGCAACGTTAAAATTTTAGTTCACAACTATAAAGGGAGACTGTTTTAAAAATGAACTACAAAAACAGGGACCCTAACTGAATCAGAAAGAATTATAAATCAGACACTAATCAACTTAGTAATATCTACAGCAACATAATCAATGCTTACTAAACATTTACAATTACAACATTAATAATTAAAAATTTGCCATCCCTTGGTATAAAATAAGTAGATAAAGTCTTTTACTTTTGCTATTTTTTTCATCTGGAATTCACGTCAGTATATATTCACCGAAGCTATTTACTCTCAGTTTGTGTACAAAAATCGATATGTTGAGTTTTGATCTCGAGGATTAACTTACATTTTCGTACGTCGTTTTATTTATTTACTCGTTTGTTCATATTTATTTGTTTTATATTTCAACATTTTAAGACCTAATCGAAAAATATCATTGTTTTTAATATCCGTGTATTAATATATATATATATATATATATATATATATATATATATATATATATATATACACACATATATGTTCTAAATTCAATAACTATTGTCAGATATGACGTTTTAATCCTTTTGGATGTTATCAACATTTTAATACCTAAACGAAAAATATCATTGTTTTTAATATCCGTGTATTAATATATATATATATATATATATATATATATATATATATATATATATATATATATATATATATATATATATATATATATATATATATATACACACACACACATATATGTTCTAAATTCAATAACTATTGTCAGATATGACGTTTTAATCCTTTTGGATGTTATCGTTTAGACATATACGTACTAGAACACCTCACAGGAAGTTGTAGGTTGAGAAAGACTTACTAGGGGTGGACGACGACTCGACATGTCCGAGATGTCTGGAGAACCCGATTTACTCTATCTGCATATGTGAGTTGATGGCTACACTCAGGTATGAGATCTTTGGACCGGCAGTGCTCCGTAGGGAGGACACCGGTACCCTGACGTGTAGTGACAGCCTAACAGTTATGGTCAAGTTCGGGAGGTTTTGCGACAATTGTGGTTAGATTGTTCTGGAAAAAGTTTCTACCAAGTTGGCAAAAAGAATCACTCTATCTGTTTGCTATATATATATATATATATATATATATATATATATATATATATATATATATATATATATATATATATATATATATATATATATATATATATATATATAAATATATATACAGTGAAATTGTCCTTCGAAGACACCCCTCTTATTCGGACACCTCCCTTGAATGGATAGTTTCTCATGGTCCGACCGACTCAATTTGCATTGTGTTAACTCCCTCTTGGACGGGCGTCCTCTTGAACGGACGCGGACACAAAAAAATGTTCTCTTAACCGGACAAAAAAACAATAAATAATAAACGCATTGTCTCATTTTTCTGAAGCGAGTACCCCAGTTGCGTTTCCCAATCGCGCCCCGCGTTCCATGTCGCTGCCTGCCTTCACTGAAGGACTTCCCCGAGTAAACCGGGGATTTACCGATCTCAATTTTTCCGTACAAGCCAGGATTTAATATTAATCTGACGCCTAGGCAAAAAAGAGACACAGTGGGCGACACATTCATTCTAAAAATGGCTCCAAATAGAAAAATTCTCACGCTTAAACAAAAAATTGAGATTGTTGAAGTTCACAATAAGGAAAAGTTAAGTGTAAGGGACTTATCCAAGCGTTTTAATATAGGAAAATCCCAAACTTTTGATATAATTAAACATAAAGAAATCCTTCTAAACAAGTGGATGTCGAACAACAATTTGAATAAAAAAAAGAAGCTTTTTGACGGGTAATGGTACCAAAATTGACAAATTATGTCATAACTGGTTTATAGCAGCTCGCCATAAGGAGATTCCTTTGACAGGTATGCACATGAATTATTTTTTTTATATAAGGTTTTCTGAAATTAGTGCGTCGATTTTCTTTTCATATCAATTCAAAGAATGGATAAAAGGGGTGAGAGTATCAGTAGGGTTATCGTGACAAAAATACAAAAAACTTATTGTTAATGTTTTTTTCTGGTCCGCTAATACGATGCAAAGTCTCTGGGACATTCTACAGTCAGTGCCTCTTCTGGTTGGCTTAATAAATTTAGAATCCGCCACCACATAAGTTTTAAAGCGATTTTAGGAGAAGGAGCTTCGGTTATTGCTGAAGATGTTTCATCATTCTGGGAAAAATTACCTTCTTTAGTTAAGGAATATTCACCCAGAAACATCCATAATGCCGATGAGACAAGCTCTACCCAACAAAACGCTAACATTAGAAAAAGAAAAACGTGTTGGTGGTAAATATCCCAAAGAGAGGTTTACAATTTTGCATTGTGCAAATATGGCGGGAGAAAAAGAAAAACTCTTAGTCATGGGCAGCTAAACCCAGAGCATTTAAAAATATTAACATAAACAACATGCCTGTAACTTGCAAATATAATAAGAAAGCTTGGATGACAGGAGAAATTATGACAGAGTGGTTGCAAGATCTTGATTAGAAAATGGCAAAAGAAAAAAGAACCATTTTGTTATTTTTAGACAATACAGGATCTCATCCAAAAGACATCCGCTTAAAAAATATAAAAATCTTGTTTCTGCCCCCTAAGAAGCAGCTTGTCAACCACTTGACCAGGAAATCATAAAAAATTTTAAAATTTATTACCGAAGTCTAATACTAAAACACCATTGAAACTGCTGGTATAGCTTTTGAGTTAATTAAGAAAATTACGCCATTGGTGCAGTTAACTTTGCAAAAACCACTTGGGAACAAGTAACCAAGGAAACAGTTAAAAATTGCTTCCGTAAAGCGGGATTTCAGCATGAAAATATGCAAAGTAAAGACCAATTAACTGAATCTGTTACATCTGATCCAGAAGATGACTTATCACTTAACATACTTGCAGATATCCTCAAAAATAAGAATTTGTTGGAGTTGACTGAGAATGAAAATCTTAAAGATTTTTCGAACATAGATGAAAATTTGTATGTTGAAAATACAGATTCAGAGCAAGAAATTGAAAATTCAGTTGAAATACAAGGACTTTACGAAGATTCTGATGTCGATGAGGTTCCAGTACCAACAGATGCTATCCGAAATTATGGTGAAGCTATTACCCTAACCAAGCAGCTTACAAGTTTTGCCGAAGATCACGGAGAGTCTTTAGAGCTTCTTTCCAAATTAGAAATACGATTTGTGAACGCCATTTTAAAGAAAAAGAGGAGACAAACAACAATATATGATTTTTTGCGTCATTAAAGTGACCTTTCATTTCATAAGTATAACTCTATCCTATTATATTTTGTATGTATCTAAAGGTAACCAATTTTGGTTTTAAGTTATTTTGTTTATTTTAAAAATATGTATATACGTAAGTATACGTTTTAAATGTCCCCAATTCTTCAATTATAGTTTTCATTAAAAAACTGTTTTTTTTTTGTATTTTTTTTAAGCGGACACCCCTCTTGAACGGACACTTGCGGTCGTCCCGTTGGTGTCCGCCCAAGGGAGATTTCACTATGTATATATATATATATATATATATATATATATATATATATATATATATATATATATATATATATATATATATTGGACTGGACAAATTTAACGCAACAATATATTAAATCATACAAACCTCTATAATGAATTAATTTTAATAATTTTTTATGAACATTGGTTACACTAAAAGTTAGAAAAAACTTATTCGGATACTTTAAAAGTCAATTAGCTACCAAAATTCCCTATAAGATTCGAATTAAAATTATTCTTAAAACCTAATAACAAAATCGTTGAAATTATGTAATAATGAAAAAAATAAACTGGGACACTAGTAGCAAAATTAATGGTGTAACTGGGACACTAGTAGCGTGTGTTGCCACCTCTACTTCGGATGACCGCGTTTATGCGCCTAGGCATGTTTCTAATTAAATTTTGGATAACATCTTGAGGAATTTGCTCCCATTCTGTGATAACTGCATTTTCAAGTTACCTCAGGTTTCTAGGTGCAGATATATGACGTTTCACATTTTTCTTAAGGTAATCCCATACATGTTCTATCGGATTCAGATCCGTGGTGGCCATTGCATAATCGGTATATAAACTTGATTAAGATAATCGAATACCTCTGTAGCCACGTGAGGTCGAGCGTTGTCTTGCATAAACAGGAAATTGGGCCCCACAAAACGACCGAAAGGCATCACATGTTCTATTACAATATTCTCAAGATAGTAGTCAGCATTCATGGATCTCGTACGGACAGGAACTAACTCTGTGCAAGCATCAAAGCAGATGCCACCCCAGAACATAACAGAGCCACCGCCAAATGGAATCCCTGCAGAGATATTGCAAGGAGCAACCCTCTCTCCTGGTCTTCGCCATACTCGCTCACGACCATCTGGATGTTTTAGACTAACCCTAGTTTCATCTGTGAAGAAAACTTGTTTCCAATCATCCACAGACCAGTTTTCGTGATTTCGAGCAAAACGTAACCTGGCAACTCTGTTCTCTCTAGTAAGCAAGGGCTGGGCCCCTACTGTTTAATCCAGCTTCATTTAACCGTCTTCTAACTGTTTTAGAAGAAATTGTGACATTGCGAACAGCTTCGAGTTCGTTTCTTATTATAGAACTAGTGACAGTCCTGTTTCTTAAAGCATATTGTCTTATAAAACGTTCATCTAGGTCGCTAGTGCATCGTTTTCGCCGTTGCCCTAGCCTTCTAGAATAAGATCCTACTTCATTCAAGCTTCTTACCATACGACTTATTGTGGAACGATGTTTGCCTAACAAATTGGCAACATAACTCTGACAATATCCCTCGTCCAATAAAACTGAGGCTACCTCGTGTTCAGTTAAATTCCTTGTTCGATTCATTTTTCTAATTCTTCGGGGTCAAAAATAAAACAGTCTACGACAAAAACGTATTACTTTGAAAAAGGGAAAAATTTATAAGCTTACTTTTAAAGAAAATCTATGGCATTATTACAGAAAATTGTTTATCTTCTAAGAAATTCTTTAAAACTGTAAATCTAAACGAATTGTTTTGATTTCTGTCATGAACAACGAAACAAAATATGCATAGCCTACTATTCAAATACTCGATAAACTTTAAAACTGACATAAGAAAAAGATAAATTAATTTTCAGATTGTTGCGTTAATTTTGTCCAGGAGTTTATATATATATATATATATATATATATATATATATATATATATATATATATATATATATATATATATATATATATATAAATATATATATATATATATATATATATATATATATATATATATATATATATATATATATATATATATATATATATATATATATATATATATATATATATATATATATATATATATATATATATATATATAATATATATATATATATATAAATATATATATATATATATATATATATATATATACATATATACATATATATATATATATATATATATATATATATATATATATATATATATATATATATATCCTTTAATTTTAATCTTGGGTGTACGTTCGTTTAATTAACACACTTGAGTTTCTTTGTTTTAATTTTTTTTTTATTTGACGTTTCGCCCCGGGGTTCGGGTATTTTCAAAAATTTTTTAAAATGCCCGAATCCGGGGGCAAAACGTCAAATATTTTTTTTTAAAACAAAAAAATCAAGTGTGTTATTTAAACGAACCTACACCCAAGATTAAAATTTAAAGATTTATATACATAGGAAATCAATTTATATATATATATATATATATATATATATATATATATATATATATATATATATGTGTGTGTGTGTGTGTATGTGGTGAATGTGTGTATTTATTGACCTGGTAACCCCGTATGCAAGTTTGTATATGAATTTGTTTAATGAAGACGATTTGAAATCGAAAAAAAAAACATTTTTCCATTCCTGTCAACTGTCGAAGGTGGTGAATTTTCTATCAATATTTTTTAAATAACAGCCAAATAGGATTGTTTAACTCTTAGGGCTGTAAAAGATCTGATATTTATCTTCGATTAAAATAAATTCCCCTACCATACACTTGTTAACACCTTTTTTGGAAGATTTGTGATTTCTTTGAACACTTCTCTTAAAAAAGACACTGCAGTCGTATATTTTTTGATAAAACTTCTGTTAAACAAATTTTAGTAAACGACCAAGAAAAAATAAGTTTTATAATAGGATTGGCATTTCTTGGTGTCCCATTTTGCAAATAATTATGTAAAAACAGGTAAAATATTTCGGTATTGTTTGTCTGTTGTTTATTTTAAAGGACACAAAACGAAAACAAATAAATTTACTAAATATCTATTTCGTCCGATTTAGATGGGTATTACGACATCCTCGCCGATATCCTTAAGATATAAAAAAAATAATAAAATCTCTACTCAGGCGGGAAGGCGAACGATAAAAAAAAGTCCTTTAAAGCCCCTATGTCGCTTCTCTTTTCTATGGAGTAAAAAAATTACCAAATCACAAACAATACCATATCGTCCCAGATAAAGCACAAACATCTCATAACAGTTTAAGAAGTAAAGTACTGGATACCTCTCATTTATTGGGATTTACGTCGCACAGAATTGACAAAAAAGGCATTACAAACAACCGGTCGCATATTAACTAAAAGTTAATTACTACAATGAATCTAATATCTTGGTTGTTGTGGTAGCCATTTACGAGATTATTTTACTTTAACAACTCACGAAATTTAATCACCTTGTAAATGTAAGAACTAACATGATTTGACTACATAAATGAGTCTTAAATAGGGAACCGTTTCATCTCTTAAAATTTTGAAAGCATCTTAAATTAATACAATATCAAACCAATTCATATATAATACTTCGATTGTTAATAAATTTGGAAAATATAGTTCTTGTTTAACCTTTAAAACTAAAAATTGATGATAAGCAAAAAAATAAATAAAACCGGATTCGTATTAACTAACATATACAAAATTAATTAACCTTATTAATTATTAAACTAGTAACTTCATTTTTAAAACAAAACATAATATCTTTGTAAGGAAAAAATATTTCCTACTTCGAAACTGGACAAAACTTCTATAGGCATACTCCAGTTTGAATATATTAAGAGGTTTTCGTAACACCTATATATACATATATATATATATATATATATATATATATATATATATATATATATATATGGTATATATATATATATATATATATATATATATATATATATATATATATATGGTATATATATATATATATATATATATATATATATATATATATATATATATATATATATATATATATATATTAGTAGCGGGTATATGGTTCCAAAGGGTGTTTCTTTAAGGAAATACAAATATAATACTAAAAGCTGAGCTACTTATAGGAGGAGCGACAAACAAAGACCAACGGGCAAATCTCCTTGATCAAAAAACCCTCTTGTATTGAACTCTAAAGGTTTTAGTCCATCCTCCCAGAGTCAATTAAAAATTGATGAATATGACAATATCTCAGAAAAATGACAAAATTAAAGGCTCGATATAAAATGTCTTGTTTTTACCGCGTTATGCACGATCAGCTGATAACGCTTATAGTTTATATCTTTTACATCATGCAGACGCCCACTAGTCATCTTTATTTATATATTTTTTTAATTTATACCACTTGTTTTCGCTTTTTTTTCCTCATTGGATAAAAAATAAAAGTAATCTTACCTCTTTATGTTTGTACGGATGTAGCTTAGTCTCCGAAGCAGAATCCACGGGTGACTCTTGGCTTACTTCTTGTTCTTCGTCCCCGCTTAAAGTGGAGCACGTAGAACAGTTCGAAGACTTCCGATATGGCTTAGTCAACACATATTCAGAATCGAGACCACTAATCATAGAACCACAATAATTTAAATTACTACAAGAACTGTGCAAACTCGAATCCGGACTGGAGGAGGTCTCCTTACGACGGCTTCTGATATATTCTATATCTTCAAGGGTTAATCCCATTAGATCGTCAGAATAATCACTCACAACTACCGACGGTGTCCGCCAATACCGATACCGCGGTGTGTCGTCACCATCGTCAGTAAAACAACTTTGCCTGCGACTATCAGTCGTATCAAAATCAGTGTCTTCACTGACACAATCTACACTGCACTTACGATCGACTGGGTATAATACAGTTTGTGCTTCTATGATGATTTTACTTGGAACATTGGAATGATCTATGGAACCCCTTGGACTATATGGGCTTATAAGGGGTGGCTGATAAGGCGTTTGATTGCTACAGTCTTCTTTCTCTTCTTCTGTTTGAGGCGGATCATCGTCACTTTGACCTACTGCCGAGTCCGCACTACCCCATCTAGTGACTTTGTGTTTTCTGTGCCAGTTCGTTTTGTCGCGCTCATCGTCGCTAGCTCCAGAAGCTGAACTACAATAGTCGCTTTGCGGGGGCACTAACAAATTATCCTCAATAACTTCTTGTTTTTGCTCGGAGTTTGGAACTTCATCTTGTCTTTTTGTTACAGGTGAACTTAAAACTTTCGATGAATTTTCAAGCATTGCTAGGTATTGATCGCGCAACTGTTTAACACTTTTAAAAGTAATTTTGGCAGGGCCACCCCCTAAAATGTCACGTTCATAAACACCCTGTCGTCGTTGCCGTTTACTTTCCGACCCTTCAGGGCTACCTGGGTTGGTTTTCATTGTAGTACTTTTACTCTTCACGCTCAAGTTTATGTCGTCCGTGGTCGTACCAGCGGGAATTGACTGTTCCGCGTGAAGTGATACTTGACCCGCCATCTGTTTTTCAAGCGTCAAACTTTGATGTTGGTATAATGAGGTTCCTGCCAACGATTTGAAGTAATTCTTGTGTCGTTCAGCCCTATTCTTGATTATTTCCCGAAGATCTGTGTTGATTTTTTCTTGGCGTTTCGCCATATGCTCTTCTTCGCAGTTCCTAATATCAAGATGATCTTGGTAGTATCCGTTTTGTATATGTTTGGTTGATAGGTCCTGAAACACACCAATATGAGTGAGTGTCTTCCGGGGAGGTATTATCTTGACCTCTTCGACCCCGCCGAAAATCCAAGGCGAGGTATCGTCCTCTCCGATGGTTCTGCGGGACCAAAAGCCGGTAAAACTGAAACAAAAAAGAACTAGCTCACATCTTGTTGTATTGTGCATGCTACGAGATTTGTTTGACGACTGGTGCGTTATCATTACTTATCAAATAGCTCGGAACAGCTGGATTATATTAAAAATACACCATGCATGTATTGAACTAACCGACCGCGAGAGAGGTTTATTTTCCGTTGCAAACAATTTTAATGTGAGTGGCCTACCAGGCCTACGCGAAAAGTTTAAACATTGACTGCTTATTCAATAACAAGGTTTAACTTCAAAACTGCCCTAATTTCGCAATTACGAGTTTAAATTAACAAGAACACCACTAAGCCAACTAAAGTTATGACGCTTTGTGGTATAAAATTAGGTATATATATTTATAATTCACCATAAAAATAAACGATTATTTTGAAATTCTAAAAAGTATTCCACTTGTTCCACTTATTTCTCGATTTCTATTTAAATTCTCTTATATCAATATTTCTTCGCTAACGTTTACCATACGAATACAATAATATTAAGTCAACTGGACAGTTACAAGTTTTAAATTCCATGCAAAGGAAAGTCTAAGTTTTAAAACCACTTTAGTGAACCCTCTACCCTAAAAATGTTTCAGCCCAGTGAAAAATTTTAACATGTCTATAGCAATTGTGGCCCTAGCCCCGTGGTTAACATGCCGGCATACGGTATCAAGATTTCCGGGTTGCAATCCCGGCAGGTTAGTGTACTTATTTATTAATTTATTTGAGTATATTTGGCTCTGCCACATACATAGATAGTAATTATTGCAGAAATATAATAACGCCCGAGGCAGCAGTGCCTTGTCTAATAGGTGCCGTGAAATATAAATGTATGTTTCGGAACTTGGACAACGTTGACGATATTCTCGCCGATATGTATCCAAAAAAAGATTCAGGCAGGGATGTGACTGATAAAAAAAATTTTTAAAATAAATGTCGTTTCAATAGCTTTATTAAGTTAATTAAAACCAAAAATAAAACAACTGTCAAAGTAATCTCTGTTCTAAGTTTAATATTCTAATCAAAATGATGTTTTCTATTAAAATTCATTTTTATTTCTCTTACTAAAGCGCGTGGAAGAATCACACTCCATTTTTCCATTCTTTACAATTCAGGGTCCTTAGTTTGTAAAAAGCATAGTCGCTCGATTTGTCTGTTGGCAACTATAGAATAACCCTAGATAACGATATCAAATTTAATTCACACATAACATATACGAGTTAACGGGGAGGGGTAAAAAGGTCATTACATTTTTTTTAATTTCCACATTATTATGAGAATTTCTCCAGGTTTATAATTGAGATATAGTAATAAATAAAATTTAGGCTTAATTATTTGTAAGTAATCATTTAAAAGTACTTTTTGGGGATTCTTCGAGTCGAGAAATCTAAAAATTGTGTTATTTTTGTATTAGTTTCAATTACTTGTAAACATATAACGGGCTAAAGTGGTAGGAGAGGGGGATTGTGCAACTTTTGAACATTATTTTTAATTATTTATAGTCAATCATGTCAGCGGCTAAAGAAGTGATGTAGGAAGTGTAGGGTTGCTCGGTATATGTCCTGCTATACGGCCTTTTCTGGGTTCTTGAAGTCAAGGAATTTGAAAATTGTATTATTTGTATTCAGAGTCATACAAAAAAGGGTTAAAGTAGTGAGAGAAATTATACATTCCTTTCAGAATTGTTGCAGGCGAGGCATTTCAGAATTTTGTTATTCTTTCATTTTTCAACTATAGTCAAACAAGAAATTAAAGGGGAGGCTCTCCATATATCGTGATATACGAATCGTTCAGGGTTTTTGATGCAGAAAAATTTGAAAATTTTTGAACTTTTATTATTTAGGGACAAACATATAAAAGGTGTAAAAGATAGTTAGAGAGATTGCGCCGAATATATCGTGTATTGTCACTTGCAGAAGAGAGCTATTCCCCCAATTAGGTGAGTAGTTTTTCTGCCTAGAAACCAACAAATTCAGGAAACATTGGCTCATTGAAACATGAGGCTATATGTCCTTATTAGTTTCTTTTTTAAGAACTAATCTGAACTAACATGAAATAGTGTATCGAACAAGATACTAAATATTATAAGTTTTGTTGATACCTTCGTGCGTTCGTATTTATGGGCAAAATTATAGACTAGAAGGTGTTACTTCTGTCTGAAAAATATAAGTATAACTAGTCTGTGTGTCGCCCTATCCATTTATATCCGTTTGGTTGATAAAAACTTTGGAAATGGTTAATATGTTTCAATAGTATTATAAAAGTTTGTCCTGATTCGTAGTTGCGATAATGAAAATTAATTTTTAGTGAAGTTATTTAATTATTTAAACTGGTACAACAAGAAGAGTTGCTTCGATTACCTCTTCTTATAGGTTTCTTTCGGGGCTTTTAAAGCCGATGAATCCAAAAATTATATATATATATATATATATATATATATATATATATATATATATATATATATATATTAGTATTTCCAATTTAACCAAGAATAGTACAG
The DNA here is from genome assembly GCA_019049505.1 of Pachyrhynchus sulphureomaculatus. Classification (NCBI taxonomy): domain Eukaryota; kingdom Metazoa; phylum Arthropoda; class Insecta; order Coleoptera; family Curculionidae; genus Pachyrhynchus; species Pachyrhynchus sulphureomaculatus. The sequence continues at coordinate 152,394,946 of CM032449.1, read as the reverse complement.
ATAATATTAATTTTCAGTTATACGGGGTGGTCCAAATTGGGCACTTTTGAAGGTAAACCTCTTTATCTAAAGGAGATAGACGAAAACTGATATCTGTGTCTGAGACTCCATTTTTATGATAAACTCAATGGTGAAAACCGCATATCGATATCTAGTACCGTTTCAGATATACAGGGTGTTTTCCAAAAATCTGCATTTGGTAAAAATGTTTGTAATTCTTTTCCTATTGAAAATTTTTGATTTCTGTAGAAACATTCTCAAAGTACTTTTTCACGTGGATTTCAACAGTGTAGGTTTTTTACAACTAATATTTTAATAGTTATTAACGCAAAAATATATTTTTTAAATAGGGTACCCTGTATATCCGAATAGAGCTTTAAATTTTGCTTAAAACTACTTCAAAATATAAAGGTTTTCAGTTTTTACGCGAGTTTTAAATGCACATTTTGTGAAGTAGGCTTTGGACGGAGCGGCCATATCGTTTAATTTAATTGTTTACTCGTAGTTGTCAAATTTTACTTCAGGATCAGTTATTGATTGTCAAATAAATCGCAATGAAGTTTGAAAAGTACGAAAAATGGGATATTATAGTGTGTTTCATACAAACCAGAAAAAAATCGGAAGCGGCAAGTAATTTGTACCACGAACGGTATCCAAAGAGGCGTCAACCCTTCAAGGATATATTCGCTTCATTGCGACATAATCTAGTTAATAGTGGCCAGTTTGAAAAGAAAGGACCCCAAAAATTATGCATAAAACAGGGATAAGGAGTTAGAAGAAATAGTATTTTTAGGAACTATCGGAAATAACCCCAACACTTAAAAGAATCAACTGGACTACTAAGAACTAACGTAACTCGTACTTTAAAGAAGCACAAATTCAGGCCATATAGGGCAAGAAAAGTTCATCACCTTAGAGACGGAGATTTTCAACGCCGTATGGATTTTTGCGAATGGTTTCTGGAAAATTGTAACCATGTTCCGAATTTGTCATTAAATTGCAATTGGACAGACGAAGTTTATGTAAGCAATGCAGGTATTTTTAACCGTTAAAATTCTTATACGTGGGCACAAGAAATCCTCATTTAGTTGTGGAGCAAAGAAATCAAGGCAGATTTGGATTTAATGTGTGGGCAGGAATTTTTAGAGGCAAGGTTATAGATCGCGCCTCTCAGAGATATTTAGAAAATAAATAGAAGCAATTTTTTGTCGACCAATTTCGCCAATAATTGGATAGCCAACTAAGGTCCGAACCGTTGGCCGCCAAGGTCACCGGATTTAACACCCATGGACTTCTATCTCTGGGGAAGATTGAAAGACCTAGTTTTTAAATTGCTGACAACCAGGCAAGAGTTAGAAATCGCAGTGATACAAAGTTCTGCAGCTCTCACTCCTCTTGAACTAATCAACTTGGTAAGAAGTGTCCAGAAGAGCTGCCGCCTATGTGTAAAATATTTCGAACATCTCTTATAGAAAATTGTTTTGTTTTAGTTTGCTCTACTCGGAATAAATTGCTTTATTGTTGTTTTGTTTTATTTTCTACATAGTTTAAATTACTATTTCACAAAATGTGCATTTAAAACTAGCATAAACACTGAAAGCCTTTATATTTTGAAGTAGTTTTACGCAAAATATAAAGTGTGCTATATTTTTAGAATGGTAATTTAAAGGTCTATTCGAATAAGGAAAATATAGAGGATATCCCATTAAAAAAATATATTTTTGCGTTAATAACTATTAAAATATTAGTTGTAAAAAATGTACCTAACACTGTTGAAATCCACATGAAGAAGTGCTTTGAGAATGTTTTTACAGAAATCAAAAATTTTCAATAGGAAAAGAATTACAAACATTTTTTCAAAATGCAGATTTTTGAAAAATACCCTGTATATCTGAAACAGTACTAGATATCCATATGCCGTTTTCACCATTGAGTTTATCATAAAAATTGAGCCTCAGACACCGACATCAGTTTTCGTCTATCTTCTTTAGATAAAGGGGTTTACCTTTAAAAGTGTCCAATTTGGACCACCCTATACATATCACTTAAGCTCAATTTTGACTTTCCTTACTAAAGAAAAGCAACAGGAAAGTATTGTAATCGTAAAAAATCGCTTTCCGTGATTTCTTAACGTTTCTGGAAAAGTAGATTATAGAAAACATACTGCACCATTTGGATCAGTCTGGGGGTTTGGCTATCTGTCTATTTGCACTCGAGTTTAAATTTATTGCACATAGATTACTGGAGGTAGGAATTAAACTAAGTTATAAGAAAATGTATTAGAAGAGATGTAAGAAACTGTGATAATGAGAAAATTGAAGAAACTTTGGAGAACTGGAAAAGTATAAAACTGTTACCAAGATCACTAAATTAAGGACAACTGGAAATAACAAAATTAGTAGATGAGAACAACCAAATAATAACTCAAACGAATAAACTAAGAATGACTATAGAGAGCTTCTACAAGGATATTTATGAGAGTAAAGTAGAACCACCCCCATATAAAAGAGAGCCAGTTCGAATACGAGTAATGAGTAAAGGATCTGATGATATTCTCAACATCACAAAATACGAAATACAATATTCTTGAAATAAAATAGCAAAAGGAAAAGCAGCAGGTGGAGAGGGCATACTTGTAGAAATGTTGCAACAGGGCGGAGAACCCATAGTAAAGATGCTGGATATATTGTATAATAAGTGCCTCGATATGTGCGATATGCCTCAAAGCTGGTATGATGTGATGTATGTATGTGGTGGGTTTGTTGTTCAAAAAAGAAGATAAGTCTAAACTAAGCAACTATAGACCAATCGATCTACTATCCGTAATGTACATGTTATTTCCGAAAATAAGAACTGAGAGACTGACAGAGAAATTGGACGCCAACCCAGAGAAGAAGCTGGATTTAGAAAAGGCTTTAGTTCACTGGATCATCTTCAAACATTAAGAACTCTAATATGAAAGTCAAACGTCAAACTTCAAGGTTTCGGTGGCATATGTGGATTATGAGAAAACGTTTGACTCTCTTAAAATCTGAGCAATATTAAATAATTTAAGTAACTGTAGAATTGTGTTCAAAATATGTGTAAAAATACAATATGTCAGACTGTATCTCAAGAAAACACTAACAAGATATACTCGTAAATCAAAAGAGGTGTACGTCAAAGAGACACCATATCGCCTAAACTTTTTACGTTGGAGCTAGAAGATCTGTTCAAAAAATTCTCATGGACAAGTAAGGGTATAAATATAGGAGGAGAGTAACTGAATCATTTACGATTCGCAGACAATATTGTGCTTATATCTGCCAGCAAAGAAGAATTGAAAGGAATGCTGAACAATCTTAACAATAAATCCAGAGAGACTGGTCTGAATATAAACATCGCCAAAACCATGTTCATGACAAATGACAATAACTGCGTTAAAGAAGCAATACTGAACAATGAAGACGCGAAAATACAAGAACGGATACATTCATATATCTTAGACAAAAAATAATAATATGAAAAGGAAATGTGAGAGCTGACCTATCAAGGAGAATATCATTAACTTGGTCAGCATCTGGCAAACTACGGAACATCTTCCTTTCCAATGTTCCAAATACACTAAAAGTTAGCACATTTGACCAATACGTATAGCCAGTATTGACATACAAAACGGAAACACGGGCCCTGAATCTAGAAATTTTAAAACGTCTACAAGTAACTCAACGAACGATGGACAGGAGGATGTTGGGTGTATCAATGAGGGACAGGCTAACTAATGATAAAATTCCAACCAACTGGAGGCCCTGGAATGAAAAAAGAAGTAGAGGACGCCCACAAACCCGATAGTCTGACGATATCAAAAGACTGGCGGGATACAACTGGACGTACCTAGGGGAGGCTTATATCCGACAATGGACTACATAGCTAAAGTGATATGATGATGACGAGTGGAACCTATAATTTTTTGGTAACGCCACACAGGAGATGGGCGAAAAGGGCGCATCTACGGGAGACTTATATCCGACAATGGACTACATAGCTGAAGTGATGTAATGATGAGGAGTGGAACCTATAGTTTTTTAGCAACATCACACAGGAGATAGGCGAAAGGGGTGGATATTGATAAATTTTGTTTATTTTTCATAGCATTATTAGAATTTTTTTTTTTTTTTTGGTTTTTGGTTGGAATAATGAACAAATTTCAAAAATCATAATTTATAGCCAAAGAAAAACGGAGTTAAAGGGATGAGGGTTGGTGCTAAAGGAGTTGCTTCGTACATGTCTTGTTTTAACCCTCCTCAGGGTTCTTGAAGTTAGTGAAATTTAAAAATTGTGTTATTTTTTTTCATCATCTTCGATTTTAACAGGCATACTAAGTACCAGGTGTACAAGTATGAAATGCAGATTTCAGACAACAGATGGTACACCAATGCAGTTTGTGCTACAAAGAGTTGACACTCCGCCATTTTGTTGTGTCATCAACAAGTGTCAGACGCGCACGAGTGATAAATTGGAAAAGTGTGCGCATAGTGTTGTGTTCAATATGTCAAAATTTATACCGAACAAAGAGCATTAGCAGACAGCATTAATTTTTTGTTTTCATTTGAAGAAAACTGCTGTTGAATCATACCGATTACTTCGAGAAGCTTATGGTGAATATGCTCCAACGCAAGATACGTATAAACGATGGTTTTGGCGTTTCAAAAGTGGTGACTTCGATGTTGCAGACAAGGAACGTGGAAAACTGACAAAAAAATACGAAGATGTGGACATGCAAGCATTGTTGGACGAAGATGATTCGTGTTTGCGAAAAACTCGCCGAGCAATTGGGCGTTAGTCAACAAGCTGTTTCCAATCGGCTACGACAGATGGGAAAGATTCAGAAGACCGGTATATGGGTACCACATGAGTTGAACGACAGGCAAATGGAAAAGCGCAAAACACGTGTGACATTTTGCTCCCTCGGTACAATAGGAAGTCGTTTTTGCATCGTATAGTTACAGGGGATGAAAAGTGGATTTATTTTGAGAATCCCAAGCGCAAAGTCATGGGTAGACCCAGGCGCACCATCCACATCGACCGCAAGACCGAATCGCTTTGGCAGAAAGACGATGCTCTCTGTTTGGTGGGACCAGAGGGACGTGGTCTATTATGAGCTGTTAAAACATGGGGAAACGGTTAATATTAAACTTTACCAACAACAATTGACCGATTTGAACGGTTCGCTACTTGAAAAAAGGCCAGAATACCGAAAGAGGCAACACAAAGTCATTTTTCTTCATGATAATGCTCCATCACATATGACAAAACTCAGCTGGGAAGTTCTATCCCATGCGGCTTACTCACCAGACTTCGCTCCTTCCGATTACCACTTGTTTGCATTGATGGATCACGCACTTGCTGAGCAGCGCTTTGGTTCGTACGAAGATGTGAAAAAATGGCTCGATGAATGGTTCGCAGCAAAAGGGGAAGATTTTTACTGGCGTGGTATTCACAAATTGTCCGAAAGATGGGAAAAATGTATAACAAGCGATGGAGCATACTTTGAATAAAGCACTTTTGATCATTCTTCCGAATTTAACATGTCTAGAAAAAAAATCCGCATTTCATACTTGTACACCTGGTAAAGACGAATAAAATATAAATATCTCTGAAATTCCTCTTCTGCTCTATTGTTTTTTGGGGGATTAATATCTTACTATAAAGGATCAGTCCTTACAATATCGCCTAGTAGTGCTTGGTTCCAGTTGTTCTTTAGTAGAAGAGAATAAAATACTGCACTCATTTTAAAGTCACGTATTTCAGAGGAAATTACTGAATAAGTGGTTAATATCGCACCCTAAAATACCTAATATTTAAAATAATGTCATAATGATTGACGTGTGTGGTTTAATGAGTTTCATAGATAAGTTGTTCATAAATAAATGAAGTTTACTACTTTGTAAACACAAAGAACAACATAGTAATATTGGAATTAGATACGCAACAAGTCAGGACTATATTAAACCGTAAAATTGGCTATATTAATGGCCACTGTACGGATAAAAAAACTTTTGAATAATATATTTGCCATTTCTGAAAATTATTTTGGCAAATACTAATTAATATTAGTTTTTAAAACAAAGCGTCAAAGATAAAAATAAATATACGTATTGATGGATTCTGCATAAAAAGTATACACAAAGACAACGATAGTAGGCGAGAAGCACATTTTGCGTCAATTATTTGCAATAAATTATTATGTCGGCATTAATTATTATTTATAAAAATCTTAAAATAATAATACTTACAGTTGTGCACTTGTTTTGGATGACATAATACTCTTTTTAGTAAATGATTCCTAACTGCCATTTCAAAAAAACTAATGTAATAATTTTACACCATGTTAATTTTTAAATTGCTCACAAAATCAGTTACACCTTATAAACACACCTACTCTTACGTCAAGACCGAAGTCCTTTTTTCTTATTTTTACTTAGTCACTCTTCATATTCATGTCAGTAGGCAATGGTCAGCTGTACTAACTAACTAGACAAATATCTTTTATCTAGCAGCTTTTATCAAGACCCATCTTGGGGTGGTGGGTGACGTCACGTGCCGCCTAATTTCTAACCAATAAATTGGGTTTCAGAACGTACCCTACTTTCACAAATAGAACACCTTTTATAGCCTTTTTCTAAGGATCACCTACATTTACGACATGGAGGCAATTTACGTTGACATGATAGAAATACAAGAAAAGGCAGTTTTGTTTACTGACGTATAGGTTAGTCTAAGCGGCTAAAAAGTTTTCTTTAAACTCAACAACCATATAATTCGATATATTTTACGACATGGTTAAAATTGAAATGTTTAAGAACTCTCGAGTTCAGCAAGTATTTGGAAAGCCTAAGTACGACTCTGCGTGAGTGAGTTGCGCTTTCTATAATAGAAAAATTTTAGTGCAAGAAAACCGATCAAGTGCAAGTTGGACTTGCTCAATTAGTGTTTCGTACCGTGATTGCCTTCAAAATAAAAAATTTTTATTGCGGAGGTGATCAGTGACTTCACAAAACACACCCCAAATGAGTTTTCAAAAATCAAGATAGCGGATTCCGACACAAATTTGTTTATGATGGTGAAAAAAACTTTCTACAACATGAACTTCTACATCATTAGGAAAATTCCAAAACACATTTTCTATCAAGGTTCTATCTCTAATAGAACTAATATCTTTTATTTATAGCATCTTAGCTACCTAATAACCAATAAATCAATCTAGGTCAATCTAGAATCTAGTAATAAAAGTGTAAAACAAATATCTACTATCTAACTATTTATCTAATTATAAACAAATAAAATAAAATTATGTTTCGATACAGGAGCAGTAATATACTGAAAAGTATATTAAAAGAAGCTCCACCATATTGTCAAGTCGCATAGTTTCCACAGCTTTTTTATACCAGACAAATTATCAAAAGTAATGCACTAGTCACAATTTTCTCTCTATCTACACCTTATGGAGAATATTTCACCATTTTTTCAAAATTTTTTGATCAGTACTTTTCGAGATAGGGAGGTAGACAGCGATTTTTGATAATTTTTTAAAAATAATACAAAGAAAAATATGCCCAAGTATTGCATCATATATATTTTTGAACTCGTGTTTTCACAAGCTTTCATTTGACACCCCACTCGATGACCTGGTAAAAAAAATTCTCCCCCAAAACTAACCTCTTAAGTAAAAATTTAATTTTCAAAACTATACGGCTCTGATTGGCCAATCATTTCCTATATTTGTGCCAAATTTCAACTTTCTATGTTAAATGGTTTCGGAGAAAATTAGGTATGACAGAGAGACAGACAGACGAACAAACGGAAACCGAAGTAATCCCATAACTGCTCCGTACGAAGCACTGAAAATGGTTAATATCGTTAAGTACCAATTGGTGGTATCAATAACACAGGGGAACAGCTGTTTTGGTGTCGAGGTTTTTTGAGCTGATTCTATATCAATTTGATGTCCTGAATTCAAATAACGTATTCATTTGTACCTAAGAGCTCAAATTTTTAAGATATACAATTTTAGAGAAATATAAGTTACATTATTGTAACTCAAATCCGTAAGTGTAGTAAACAAAAGTAGATACGAAATTTTTATTTTAGTTATACAAAATACAATATTATGTCGTACTTACAAACAAAAAAAAACATTGAAGAAATGAAATAGTCGCTCAACACTTGGAAAGCTTCTTTTCCGCGACATTCTTGAATGTTTTTTTAAACAGTCCCTTTTTAAACTCCAGCAGTAATCTGCCATCATGTGCATGTCCCATCTTCCTTGGTAGCGGTCCTCCATAACTTTAATATCTTGGTGAAATCTTTCACCTTGTTCCTCACTCATGTTTCCTAAATTTTCTGGAAAACGGTCTAAGTGGCTGTGTAAATAGTGTATTTTAATACTCATATTGCACCCTAAGGATTTGGAACTATTAAGCATCTTGTTAACCATTTCAACATAGTTTTGAGCTTTATGTTTGCCTAGAAAATTTTCTACAACTGCAAAAAATGATGTCCAAGCTTCTCGTTCAACTTGATTCATTGAATTTATGAAGGCAGGATCCTTAATTAATTGTCTTATTTGTGGGCCGTCAAATATCCCTGCTTTGAGTTTTTCTGTGCTCAACTGATGCATTTTTACCCCTATATATGCAAAACAAGACCCATTTTTATCAAGAGCCTTTACAAATTGCTTCATTAAGCCCAACTTTATTTGTAAGGGAGGAAGTATGATTTTTTCTCTTTCAACCAAAGCGTCGTTAATGACATTCTTTTCCCCAACGTCCATGTTTTCTCTCTGAGGCCAATCTTTTCTAACCCAGTGGTGTGTTTTGTCCCTACTATCCCAGAGGCACAAGAAACACGGATATTTCGTGTAACCACTTTGCTGCCCAAGAAGAAAGTTTACCATTTTTAAGTCTACACAAATCATCCATTGATGTTCGTAATACTTTATCTTCTGCAAGACCAAAGCTATGGTATTATATTCTTCTTTCAGTTTCGTTGAGTGAGCTAGTGGTATTGAACCATATTTATTCCCATTATGTAGAAGGACACATTTTAAACTTCGCTTTGAACTGTCAATAAATAGGCGCCAATCATCTGGAATATATTCAGAAAGTCCCATTTCGTTCATGAGTCCCCTAATTTCGTGATAAAATACAAGATTGTCTTCTTGAGAAAAGAATGGTAGCAGATCTTTTTCTCTTGTACGGTAAAAGGTAATTTTGGTTCCTTGTTCCAGTAAATTTTTGTCGTTCAACCTAGAAGCCAGTACTTCAGAAGCTTTTTTCGATAAATTGAGATCCCTGGTGAGCTCATTTAATTCATTTTGATTGAAGCGTTGAGGAACTGATGACGTCCCCTCATGGTCACTGTTAGTTTCATTAGCATCAGAACTTTTATTAGCAACAGAAGAGCGATCAGAGGGAAAATATTCGTCATCAGAGATATGTGGTAGCTGATGAAATGTTGGAATCGGTATTTCATCTGAGTGCGGGATAGGGCGTATTGCCGAGTCTAAATTGGGATAAGTCCTCTTACTGCGGTTATTTCGATTGATTCCATTAGTATTTACTAAACAGAAATAACAATCATTGAAGTGGTTTTTTGGTTCTCTCCAAACCATTGGTACGCCGAATTTTAGACATTTTCTTTTCCCGGTAGTCCACTGCCGTAAATGCTCTGTACAACTTTTACATACGAGATGCGGGGCCCACGTTTTGTCCTGATCACCAAGCTTAACTCCAAAGTATCCAAGATACGCTCGCTTTACAAAGTCAGTAATAGTTTGTCTGTTTTGTTGAAACATGTATTCTCCGCATATATAGCAAAACACATCAGGTTGATTTACACAACTTCTTCTGGAACCTGAACTCATTTTAATTCTGTTCAATAACACAAAAACACTCTTTTCTTAACATAAAATAACACGCCGAATTCGATCTACTCTCATTAGTAAGAACGCACAAACTGACGAGACTTACCCGAGTTAGGTGATTAAAAGGGTCAGTTCAGGTTCCTGATAGGCAATGGTTCCACTATTTATAGATTTACCTGGAATTTACTCAATTACAGACTGACAATAAAACCATTGTACCTACATTAATGAATATATAATAATTTTAGAACTCTCATAAATGAATATACTGGATAAAAACCACATTGGTAGATAAGTTGATGTATCTAAAAAAGTAGAGCTGATAGAGAAAAACGGATTGCATGTATAGATTTAGCGTCCCAAATATAGTTAAAATCAGCTCTAAAATCCCAGGCACCAAAACAAAAATATTTTTTTGTTGCCCTGTGTAATTTTTGTATTTGAATACCCATATTGTCGGTGAGTATTTAAAAAAATTTACAGTATTACCTATTTACTTCTTTTTTAATTAAATTATATTTTTTACTTTCATCGCTAAAGAGAAGTACTTCCGAGATTTTTGCACCTCATTACATTTCTACTTAGATGCTGAATATATTTCCCGATTTGCCGGTCTCGGTGGCTTAGTGGGCTAAGAGCCTGCACAGTACACAGGTTGCCACCGGTTCGATTTCGATCATTGTTGTCTGTGTTTAGAGGTAGTGGTTAATGTATACTAGAGATACATTGATGGATATCAGAACATCCCCGCCAATATACTATTAAAGAGAGTAAAAAGAGTAAAAGCAGTATCGAGGCGGTGAACGATAAAATAACCTGCGAAGTGATTGCTTTTCAAATAAAATTTTTTACGGAGGTATAAAATGATCAGTGACTTTACAAAACACACCCAAAATGACAAAGTTTCATTCCGATCTTTACTGAAAAGTGATAAGCTTGAAATTTTTGTTTTTTTTTTATATACCAGATAAATTATTAAAGGTAATGCACTTCAGTTCAATCTACACCCTGTGGAGAATATTCCAGAATTTTTTCAAAATTTTTTGATCGGTACTTTTTGAGATAAGGGGGACAGCGATTTTTCACGATTTTTTGAAAATGATATAAAGAAAAATGTGCGCAAGTCTTACATTATACATATTTTTGAACGTGTTTTTACGAGCTTTCATTTGACTCGATGACCTGGCAACATTTTTTTTTTCACTTCCGATTTCACCCCACAAAAACTAATTCCTTAAGTCAAAACTACACGGCTCTGATGAGGCCATCAATTTCTATATTAGTGCCAAATTTCAACTTTCTACGTCAAATAGTTCCGGAGAAAATCAAGTGTGACAGACAGACAAACGGACAGACAGACAGACACCAAAAAATTGATGCATGTTATGTGGAGTGTTTTGGGTGATAAAGCGGGCTGATAAAATCATAAATTTTTCTCAATTTTTGTTTAAGATAATGACCAAATTTTAGGAATAATTATTTATGGCCAAATATAAAAAAAATTAAAAGAACATGAGAGGTGGTTTGAGGGTATATACGTCGTTCAAAGGGTTTTTGAAGTTGGAGAGTCTGAAAATTGGTTTTTTCTATTTTTTGAAATTATTTGTGGTTCAACATATATGTAGGTTAATGAAGTGTGGAAGTAGGTTAAAGGATTCGAATTCATATCTGACCAAAAATATCTCTGTCTTTTAAATATGGACTTTTAGCACTAGAAGTAAGTTATTCTTTATTATGAGAAAGACAAAAATCAGTATTTATTATAGAACTATTTATTTGAAAGGGTTGTTGTTGATGTTGGAAAAAAAGTTGAGAGGATTGTTCTTGAACTGGGTATTTAAAGAGGTCTTTGCAATAAAACTTATTATCTCGGAAATATTAGCTGACCTAGAAAAGGAGGAAACCAGAACAATATTTTTACGGAACACTAAAAACATAATAACTTCAGTTTCTCCATTCGTCCGTCTGTCACACCCGATGTTCTCCGAAACTGTTTGACATAGAAAGTTGCAATTTACCGTGTAGTTTTGAAAGTTAAATTTTGCGTTAAGGGGTTAGTTTTGGGGGGTGAAATCAAAAGTGAAAAAATTATTTTGTTACTATATCATCGAGTGGGGTGTCAAATGAAAGCTTGTAAAAGCACAAGTTCAAAAATATATAATGTAATAGTTGAGCACGGTTTTTTCCCCCCACTTATCACAAAAAATTTTGCAAAAATTCTGAAATATTCTCCACAAGGTGTAGATTGAAAGAAAAATTATCACGACTGCATTACCATTAATAATTTATCTGGTACATAAAAAAAAAAAATTAAAGGTCATCAGTTTTCAGTAAAGATCGGAAACAAACTTTGTTGAAAACTCATTTGGCGTGTGTTTTGTAAAGTCACTGATCATTTTGTACCTTCGTAACAAAATATTTATTTTAAAAGTAATCAGCGTACGGAACACTAATTGCACTTGACCGCTTATTTTGTTATTTATTTTTCTTCAACCATGGCCCTTAATTATTAAAAAACAAACGAATTGCGTAAAAACATTATTTATATGGCTTACCATTCTCTTTCAATTCTTTCAATTGTGGGATGTAAGCCTAGTTTCAAAAGCATATATGTCCTCTGTAGGGGGCTATTTAAGACTATAGATCGATAGAGGAATTATTCAACGAGTTGCTAACAATTACCGCTTGGCAGAGCCTTATAGGGTTCCATCTCAGTGATATATATATTTTTTTATGGGTCTAGCACACGTACTGCAGGAAGGTCCCAAAAGCGCTACAGAAGCGGCACGTGTGCGGAAAAAGCGATTTACGTTGCTCTTGAATCGCTGTAAATTTTACTCGGTGGGAAACACAGTCCTGGGCAAATTATTCCAAAGGGATGATGTTCTCCATATAAAACTGCTTGAAAAGCGTTGTACGAGGAGTAACAAGCTGAACCTCATACGGATGTGAAGTATCAGCGCGACGTGTATTTCTAACATGCACCGCTCTGGGAGGAATTAAATGGGCCACATCCTCCGAACACTTTTCATGGAAATACTTGTAGAATAGCCTCAAATTGCCAACCGTTCTTCGATGTTGCAGCAAATCAAGGCCGCCGGTCAGTTCCGGGTCTCCAATCAGATGATCAGCTCTTCTCTGAATAGAATCCAACAAATGCAGTGTATGTTTGGGAGCGGAGCCCCAAACATGGAAGCAGTATTCCATAGTTGGTCGAATTTGAGCTTTGTAAAGAATTAACAGTTGTTGTGGAGTGTAAAGCTTTCTGGTTCGAAATAATATTCCCAACTTTTGAGAAGCTCTCCTTGCTATGCCTGCAATATGCTCATGCCAGGACATATTTGCTCCCAAATAAACGCCCAACAAATTGAGTGAAGATGTTAGAGGAATGGAGTACCCAGCCATAACTATGTCGGGTTCAACAACGTTAACTTTTTTAGAAAAAACTGCCGCCTGGGTTTTTGTAGCGTTAAATTCCACTTGGTTATTGTCACCCCAAGATAGAATTTTTTCCAGATCTTTGTTAAGTTCAACAACTGCCCGTTCTCTGCGAACACTCGCCTGATATCCGAGCATTCAAAGTGAATGAAGCAAAGCTGTAGATTGGATTTCCGGTCTTTTCCAGCAGATCGTTAATGTAAATGAGAAAGAGAGTAGGAGATACGCACACCGGCGTTGATAGTGAAGGTGTTAGAAAGAAATCCGTCGACCACCACTCGTAAAGAACGCTCACTGAGGAAACAGGAGAGCCACAAACAGAACTTTTGAGACATATCATAAGAGCGTAGCTTAGCCAACAGTCCATCGTGCCAAACACGGTCGAATGCCTTGGATATGTCAAGAGCAACCGCTCGAGATTCTCCAAAGTGTTCAATTGCATTGTTTCAAACATGTGTTACATAAGTCAGAAGATCTCCTGTTGATCTAAGTTTACGAAAGCCATATTGGTGATCGCTAATAATGTTGAATTCTTCAAGATATTTTAGAAGATGTTAATTGATAACATTTTCCATGACTTTCGATATTGTTGAAAGCAGTGTGACTGGTCGGTAGTTATTTGGCAAGGTCTTCTTGCCTTTTTTAGGTATCGGCTGAACTGTGGCACACTTCCAGCAGGGAGGAAATATTCCCTTTCTGTAGGATAGGTTGAAAAGTCTACAGAAAACTGGTGTCAGTTCCCTCGCACAGTTTTTGAGAACTATGGCAAGTATTCCGTCAGCGCCAGAAGCTTTTTTGGTATCTAGCTTCATTAAAATACGTTTTATGATACAATGATGATGATGATATTAAATCGATATGATGATGATGATATAAAAATCAATATAAACCACTAAAATTGGACAAAGGTAGTTGTTCACTATTATAAGTTTATTTTATATATTAATTGGTTTTTAAGTTCGGCAAAAACTGATAAAGGTGTGTATAATTACCCACCATTGATTAAATAAGTGTGTACTAATTGGTAATGTCAACTAACATGGTAATAAAAAATAAGCAAATATTTTGTAATCGAAGATGATTTCGTAATATACGAGGGATACTCCGTTTTTATTTTTCCAATGAAAATAAATTTAAAAAAATAATGATTTTTTTTTGCCGAAAATTATTTCTATTATAAAAAACCTAGATTACCATCTATTAATTAGTTCGAACACATAGGCCTAATGGTACCAATCAATTTAATTAAAATCGCATATTTGGTTACAGATTAAACGCACTTAAAATTTGCATTTACTTAATTGTAACATATTATTTCCAATATTTCTCAACTGAAAACAATTCGACAGGGCTCCTTGTCTGAATTTGTTTTAAAATATCTCGCGAAAATAACAAAATTATTCCTGATATTTCCCAGGTTTCTCTTAAGAAACAGCTTTAAATTAAAAGAGTTATCTTGCAACCTATATGTCGCCATTACTGTAGCTTTTATTGCCTTAATTTATGATAAGCATACTCTGTAAAACTTCTAAAGTAACTTATTATAATATGACTTATGTATGAATATGAGTAACTTATTATAATATGAGTGGCAGAAAGTGGGCTTTAAATAAAATTATAATAAATAAACTCCAGGTAACCCAAAAAGTAATGGAGAGAAGAATGCTAAATATTAGACTCCAAGGTAGTATTGCTAACATCGAGATTCGAAGAAGATCAAAAGTGGCAGATGTGATACAACGAATATGTATATTAAGGTGAAATTGGGCGGAGCATATTGCAAGGATGAATGATAACAGATGAACACGCCGCATAGTTGAATGGAGGCCTAGAGAGCAAAAAAGATGCAGAGGTAGACCACACACAAGATGGACGGACGACATAAAAAGATTAGCGGGACGCGTCTGGATGCAAAAAACAAACAATAAAGCTCACTGGAGACAACTTGGGGACTTACTTCCGACTATGGATGAAATAAGCTAATGATGATGATGAAAATGACAGTACAGACATCAATTAATAATATGTAATAATCACTAAACCGTCAAAATTTAAAAAAAAAAAAATTGAAAGAAAAATACTGAAAAATGGAGATCTTCTGGAGCTTGTCATGAAGACTCCTCCCCCTACCCCGAGAAAGTAACACCAAACACCTGGGAGTTTATTTCGGTAATAAACTTAACTGGAACTACAACCTTACAAATACCTCGAAAAAATCCCCTCTGAATCTTTGTCCGTTGTATCCTTTATTAAACAAAAAGTGGCAATAATACCAGAATAAAGGTTCTCCTATAGAAAGTCCTCTCAGATCGATTCTTACTGCTAAAAAAAACGATACAGCCCTAATGAAAATAGAAACAATGCAGAATAAAATTCGAAAATAATAGTTATTATCGTCAGACACAAGATCAACAGGATCATTTACAGAGATTATTAAATTCATGGAGAAAAAAAGAGACGCATCGTTTATTTATTACCTCATAAGGTACAAACGTTTTTATTATATTTTTCCGGTAATTTTATATTTTCAATATATATCATAGTTTAAAAATTGTTTCAGTTAATAATGTTAAATAAATAAACAAAAAATAATATCATTTGGTCTATTTTTTGTAAATTTTGCTCAGAAATTGGTTAGGTTAGAATATGTGGTATGGTATTTATGACACTATCGGATCTTGAGAAAGAATCAACTCAGTTCGTCGTTAAGACACTCAAAAAATCTGATATTGAAATATCAATAGTCAACTCTAATGATTTCGTACGAATTATTATTTTAATTTAGCCTTTTTATTTGACAATTGAATCGCAAAAAAGAAGGGCTGCGTTTAAAACTTACCCGGTTGTGCAGGGGGAGGCGAGTTCTATTCCTTTTTCATTTATCTGATTCAAAGATGTCACATTTTATACAAAAAAGGAAAGTTGCTTTGACTCTATATAAAAAAACTTCAATACTTTTATATTTCAACTTAAATGTTTTCTAACAAGGCGCAACAAATAGTCTTGTAGACTATTTTTTGCCACTGAATGCGGTTTTAAGCATACCGAGCTTCAAGGGATGATGGTTAATACTAAGTAAAATATAAAAAAGTAAACCAACGCTAGTTATAATAGAAAAATTCATCACTAATTATTTTCAATTTTAAATTTCTATTATATACGTCATATGCCATTGTAAATTATGTGCAATATTATTGTTAATTTTTTGCTAAATTTGCTACTGTAATAATGCTAAATGGACACTTTTTATATAATTTAAATTGCGTATCAAATTACATGACGTCAAACTCGTCCACTGTTAATAGCAGCAGCTGGTGATAATTTTTTATCTACACATTAAAATGTTTCCGTTCGATATGTCATCATTTTCTATTTTAATAGCAACATTCTATTTTGGGTATTTTAAATAATTAAGTGTAAATAAATAAGACATAAGAAATTACGCCTGGTTTTCAAACGCCACAGTTTGATGTACTTTCTTGATAATTTGGTGAAGTAACATTTATGTGGAACAAGACGTAGATACCGTGGATGCTCGTACGAAACTACCTATTCAGTGTTCCGTACCAAACACTTATGTCTGTCATACTCGATTTTTTCCGAAACTATTTGACATATCAAGTTGAAATTTGGCACAAATATAAGAATTGATGTCCCGATCAGAACCATGTAGATTTGAAACCTAAATTTTGACTTAATTGGTTACATACACCTTGAATTTTCAAAAATTCGATTTTTTTAACGGATTTTTATTCTCTATACTTCTAAGAATTATTCAATAAAAAAAATTTAAAAAAATTCCATTCCAATACAAAGTTATAGCATTGAATGTGATCTGGCGTCAGATTGGGACCGCTACCTGTTTTCAGACACTGTCTACAATATTACTCAGTCAATTTTTAATAATTTTTAACATATTTTTTTTAAATTTCAAAAATTAAAGTATTTGAAGGCATTAATCAGCTTAAAATGAGTTATTCTCATGGCCCAGATGGGATTCCATCAACATTCCTGAGACAATGTGTGTTTTCCCTGAGCACACCACTGCACTATATCTTTTGTTTGTCGTTGGGGTCCTGCGTTTTACCGCAATATTGGAAGACTAGCTTTTTGACGCCCATTTATAAATCGGGAAATCGTGAGGATATAACCAATTACAGGGGTATTTGTATTCAGTCGGCTATACCGAAGCTCTTTGATAAGCTTGTCGCGGATCGCGTATATTAAATCATATTTCAAGAAACATATCGGTATGTTCAGGTGTCCCGCAGGGTTCCCACTGTGGGTCTCTCCTTTTTAATTTGTTTATTAATGATATTGGTGAGATGTTCAACCATCCTGAATATCTTTTATTTGCGGATGACCTCAAATTGTACAGAGGAATAGAAAGTGTAAAAGATTTTACGCGTCTGTAAGAAGATCTGAATCGACTCTATCACTGGTCAGAAAGAAATGGCTTAAGTCTAAATGTTAGAAAGTGTTTCTGCATTTCGGAATATCCAGCGTCACTGGTATAGTTTGAACGGCGCCCTGCTTGAGTCGGTGTCGGAGATTCGTGACTTGAGTGTGCTTTTGGACAGTTAACTTAATTTTCGTGGCCATATTAATAATATTCTGAGACTGGGTCTCAGAAATCTTGGTTTTGTTACCAGATATAGTAAGCAATTGTCGGCTAGCACGTTTAGAGTGTTATATTTTTCAATGGTCCGCTCTGGTTTGGAGTATGCTTCGGTAGTGTGATCACCATCTTACCAGTGTCATATTGCTGAGATTGAGTCAGTGCAGCGTAGATTTCTACGAACTTTAGCTTTTAAAGCTGAAATAAATATTTATAAGGATGCAAGTTTTCATATTGACTATGGGGTGATTATGAACGCTTTTGGTGTGGCTACTTTGGAGGAGCATAGGGATCTTGCAGATGTTTTATTCCTATATAAACTCCTGAATGGCTTTATTTCCTGTCCGCCACTTTTAGAGAGCGTCCAACTTAATATTATTCGCAGGACTCGTGGCAGTGTACTGCTCAGTATTCCATTTCACAGTGCTAATTATGGCTATTACAGTCCTCTCACGAGAATATGCCGATTATTTAATACATACAGCCTTGATCCCTTCAGTTGTAGTGTTAGCGAATTTAAAATGCTTGTAAGCGGAATCTGAGGTGTTGAACTGTTGTAATGCTTGTTTTTTTTTTCTCCTTTTTCACGTTATGAATTGTATACGTACATTGTGTTTTAACATTATTTTGTTTTTATATTACTATTGTAATTTTGTTTTTATATTACTATTGTAATTGGCTTGTCCGTTTAAAATAAATAAATAAAAAAAAAAATCTTAATAATTACTTTTCCTACAAATGTCGAAAGGTTTTTTTAGTTTTCCTAATAAACAATTTTTTATAAATTATTAAACATAAATTTTTTGGTCGGATATTGCATAATTTTTTTATTTTTGAAAAAAGAAAAACTTCGACAATTTTTAACTACTACGTTATTTTACAAGATTAATTTTTATTCTTGCGGATTGGATTATTTTTTGTGAAGTTATCTTGCAGACAAGGAGGCGCCATAGTTTTTATCAGTAGTCCCTTTAACTCGATAAAAAATAAAACTTGTTTTAAAAAAAAAAATTTCTTATAATTTAAAGTACAATAAAAATATATAATCGCCATTCTTAACCTTAAAAATATTTTTTTTTTTAAAATAGATATACTTTTTGCAGCGCACAGGTGAGGAGTAAAATAGAAAGTGAAAAAAAATTACCAGGTCATCGAGTCGGGTGTCAAATGAAAGCTTCTGAAAACACGGGTTCAGAAATATATATGATGTAATACTTGCGCATACTTTTCTTTGTATTATTTTTCAAAAAATAGCCAAAAATCGCTGCCCCCCCAGCATATCTCGAAAAGTATCTATCAAAAAATTTTGAATAAATTCTGAAATAGTCTTCTTAAAGTGTAGATTAAGTGAAAATTATCGCGAGTGCATTACGTTTGATAATTTATCTGGTATAAAAAAAAATTATATTGCATGACAATATGGTAGAAGTTTTTTTAATATAGTCTTCAGTACATCACTGCTATCCCGTCGCGCGTTGCTGTACCGAGACAAAATAATTTGATTTTATTTTATTTGTTTATAATTAAACAAATATTTAAGTAGTTAATATTTGTTTTACATTCTTATTACTAAATTTTAGATTGAGCTAGATTGGCTATTAGGTAGCTAAGATGCTATAACTATTACTATTGACAAAGAAGAAACGTGAACACTGAATGGATCTTAAGATGTCAGGAACTTTTTATCTTATTTCAAATAATTTCACGAAAATAAACCGACTTGATGGACCTAAGCAATGTCAAGCTAAATCTAGCTGGGGTTTTCTTGTATTAGTGCGTTCACTGTTATGTAATTCTGTTAATTTTACTAGCCAAGAATGCATAAAAAACGATAAAAACTCAGGACACTATGAATGCTTCTTCTTCTTCTTCTTCTGCCTACCTTAGGACCATGTCCTGTGTTCACTTCAAAGGTTTCCCAGAAACAATTGCGATGATGGAGACCAGCTCTCATACCATCTTACTGGTGGTCTTCCAAGCGGTCGAGGTGTATTTGGTCGCTTCTCTTTTGCAACCTTAGCTAACCGGTCATTTGGCATTCTGTCCACATGGTCTCTCCATTCTTTTCTCCTATTCTTTGCCCATCTCACCACATCCTGTATTTCGCACATTTCCTTTATTTCTTCACATCTCTTCCGGTCAAATAAGGTAGGTCCTGTTATCGATCTAAGTGTTCGCATTTCTATTGTTCTTAGGAGTCGTTTTGTTATTGTGTTCTCCACTCTAGTTTCTATCGCGTACGTCATGATCGGTCTTACGCATGTTTTGTAAATTCTTACTTTGCTCCCGGTGCTCATATAACATATTTGTTTCTCCAAATTATATCTCTTAAGTATCCTGATATTAATGATGCCTTTGTTGTTTGAGTTTTTACTTTCTCCTTAAGGTTCCTGGTACTTGTTATGTTTGCCCCTAGATATTTGAAGGACATCACTTGTTCTACACTCAGATCATAAATCGCGAGTTTGCATCTTTTCGGTTCTTTAGATATTGTAAGGGATTTTGTTTTCTTTACAGATATTTGCATATTAAACACTTTTGCTGTTTGTTGGAACTTATGTAGGAGTATCTGTAAGTTATCTTCGTCTTCTGGTATGATTATTGCATCATCGGCGCAGCATATTATTTTTATTTCTTTGTCTCCCAATCGATATCCTCTCCCAGTTTTCTTTACTTCGTTTATAATTTCATCCATTATGATGTTAAATAAGATTAGGCTTAGGGCTCTCCTTGTCTGATTCCTGTTGCCATAGGTATTTTATTGCTTAATTTATTTGCCACTGTTACATATATGTGGTTGTTGATGTTCAACTCTTCGATAGTTTTTATTATATTCGGGTGAATTCCCCTTTTTTGTAGTAGGGTTATGACATCAGTTAACCGTACCCTATCGAATGCCTGGGTAAGATCAATGAAACACATAAAGGCTATCTTATTAAACTCTATGGCTTTTTCGGTAATTTGGCGGATTATAAATATGGCGGCTATAGTAGACCTGTTCTTTCTGAACCCTTGCTGTTCTTCACAGATTCCGGTTAACATTATTTCTTCTGCTAAAATTTTAGTGAACAATTTTAGTACCCCACTCATTAAGCTGATACTTCGATAGTTTTTTAGATCTGTCCTTTCTCCTTTTTTGAAAATTGGTATCAAGATGCTTTCTTTCCATTCGGATAATCTTGGCTGTGAGTATTTTGTTAAAGAAAATCTGTAATTCTTCTAATAATTTATCACCGCCATATTTGATCATTTCGTTCTTAATTTCGTCCATGCCCGGGGCTTTTCTGTTTTTTAGTTTCGCTGCTGTAAATGCATAACCTTTAAATTTTTTAATATATGTTTCGTACTTATATACAAGTCCCCATCATGTTTAATAAAAAATGTTATTTACTGTACAGATAAAAATATAAACACACAAGCACTGAAAGGGTCTAAGATAATGATTGTGGAAGATTTTAACATAAATTTTTTGGAATATGTTAATAATAGTCTATCCACCTATTTGAATAGCATATTTGTGTATGAGCCCATACAAATGATAAAAAACACTAGTTCTATTAGAGACAGGACACTGATAGACAATGTCTTTTGTAATTTTCCTAATGATATAGACATTCATGTTGTAAAAGGTTTTTTTAGCCATCACAAACAAATTTGTGTCCGAATTCGAGATCTTGATTTTTGAAAAATCATTTGGGGTGTGTTTTATGAAGTTACTAATCATTTTATACCTCCATAACAAAAATTTTTATTTTAAAAGCAATCACATTACGGAACACTAATTGCGCAAGTCCTACTTGCACTTGGCCCCTTTTTTTTAATTCTTACTTCTCTTGTGAATGGAAGTATTATATTCGTTAAAAAATCACTCTCCACGATTCTTGTATTTCTTTCTGTTTCAAACTCCTAGATATGAAACAACATAGTTTCCAATTTTCATAGGTCTATCTTTTGGCACGATAACTCTCAGATTAAATGAGATATCGACGTAAACTTTTAGACCAAGAGGGTGACTCGAAATTTTGACCTGTCGACTAACCGTCTACCTAACACATGGGCTGAAAAGTCCCGGGCCTAACAAAGAAAACACGGTTTTTTTTGGTTCAAAATTAGCTTTATTCATCAACGTAATCTCCATCAAGAGCAACGCAATCATTCCAGCGCCGCTCTAACATTTCAATACCACTTTTGTAGAACGATTTATCTTTTCCCTCAAAATAGGCCTCAGTTTCAGCGATAACCTCTTCATTCGTGCGAAATTTCTTACCGGCGAGCATTTTTTTTCAGGTCTGCGAACAGCCAGTAGTCGCTGGGAGCCAAATCTGGCGAATACGGTGGATGTGGGAGCAATTCGAAGTTCAATTCATGTAGTTTTGCCATTGTTTTGATTGACTTGTGACACGGTGCGTTGTCTTGATGAAACAAAAATTTTTTCTTTGCCATATGCGGTCGTTTCTTTGCAATTTCGGCCTTCAAACGCTCCAATAACGCTATATAATATTCACTGTTGATGGTATTTCCTTTCTCAAGATAGTCGATGAATATTACACCACGCACATCCCAAAATACCGAGGCCATAACCTTTCCAGCCGATTGTTGTGCTTTCGGGCGCTTTGGACGAGGTTCACCAGTTGCTGTCCACTCAGATGACGATCGTTTTGATTCCGGAGTGAAGTGATGGATCCATGTTTCATCCATTGTCACATATCGACGCAAAAATTCCGGTTTGTTACGTTTAAACATGGCCAAACACTGCTCAGAATCATCAACACGTTCTTGTTTTTGATCAACAGTGAGCAAACGCGGCACCCACTTTGAACAGAGCTTTCTCATAGTCAAATGCTCATGCCATATAAAGCCAACACGTTCTTTTGATATCTTTACGATGTCAGCTAACTCACGCAACTTCACTTTTCGATCATTCAAAACGATTTTATGGATTTTTTTGATGTTTTCTGGTGTTACCGCCTCATTTGGACGTCCACTGCGTTCTGCATCATCGGTGTCTCTACGACCACGTTTGAAGTCAGCAAACCAACGTTTTATTGTTGTTTCTGATGGAGCGGAGTCCCCATAACACTTTTCAAGCCATTGCTTCGCTTGAACGGTATTTTTTCCCATCAAGAAGCAGTGTAAAATTAAAACACAAAATTGTTTTTGATCCATTGTTTTGAAAATAACAAAAGTAGCGTCACTCTTAGCACAATAACTCACAAACTAATGAATAGAATATCATGAAATTTTAACAGCTGTCTTTTGAAGGTTAGTATTAACTGAAAAAAAGGTGACTGCAATAAAACTAGCGCCATCTATGTGTTAGGCCCGGGACTTTTCAGCCCATGTGTTAGTTGTTCATTGTATCGGACGAGTCGAATAGAAGCATTTAACGTTGATTTTGCGTCCCGTGTGCCCTGGAATGCCCAGATAAGACCCAAAATGCTACATCCAAAAATGGAAATGTTTAACCACTTCAATCAAGTACCATAACATTTGTTGACATTAAAAAAGTCGAGGGCCCAAAGGGCAGACGTTGCCGAGACCGGATCCAACTTTAGGGCCCAACAAACGTCGATCCAAAAATGGACTGTCATTTAACCATATAAAATCAATAAATTTAGTTTGTAAGAGGGAACCTGCAAAAGGCAGACAACATCAGTACAGGAGGACGAAGCTGGACCCGCTTTTTCCAGCCAATAACGGTCGTTTTTCGAGTTCACTCGACACACTCGACGATTAGTCGACAGGTCAAAATTTCGGGTCGCCTTCTTGGTCTATTTAGTACATAAATAAAAGGGTGGATATTGCAACTTGATAAAACCACAACTGTCATGTCAGAAACAACCGTAGACAAGTCTGAAACCGTTGGAATCCGAGGCGATAGGGTCATAAATAAAAGCCTAGTTACTGATGTAAATACTCGGAATATTAATATGGGTGTTTATATATAAATGAATAGGCAAAGGAATTTAGATGAGGTAGAGATTAAGTAGAGTTATGATGGAGAGCTGCTCAATAACACTTTATCTGTATATTGTATATTGTTATTAATAGAGAGCTTACAGAAAATCACAATAGTTTTTCTTGGTAATTCTGATATTCGGTAATGATTTGAATTATGCGAGCTTTGTCTGCCCCGCAGTTATCGTATAATAGCAAAGTTTTGATTCTCCATGAATTCGGGCATATCATGCTTCCGTAATCCTCTTCATTAATTGTGGACCCTTCGGTATATTGAATATGCAAAATTCCTTTGCGGTCTCAAAGAACGGTCGCTATTAACTTTCTAGAAGGCGACTCTTTGTTGGTGATGGGAGCACTTATTACCCCGTTGCATCGACTCCTGCTCCGTTGAATAATCCCATTAGAACACCCAAGCCTAATAGCCTATAACAACACATATAAGATCACTTCAGTGTCTGTCTGTCCGTCGGTCTGTTTGTCTGTCCGTCGGTCTGTTTGTCTCTCTGTTCATCTGCCACACCCGATTTTCTCCGAAACTATTTGACATAGAACATATTTAAATTTTGACTTAAAGGGTTAGTTTTGGGGGGTGAAATCGGTAGTGAAAAAAAATTTACCAGGTCATCAAGTGGTTTGTTAAATGAAAGCTTGTGAAAATACGAGTTCAAAAATATATATAATGTAATACTTGCGCACACTTTTCTTTGAATTATTGATAAAAAATTGCCAAATATCGCCCCCCCCCCTGTCTCGAGAACTACTAATCAAAAAATTTTGAAAAATTCTGGAATATTCTCCACGGAGTTAAGTTATCGATTATTTTATACCTCCGTAACAAAAATTTTTATTATAAAAGCAATTAACGTACGGAACACTATTTGCGCAAGTCCGACTTCCACTTGGCCGGATTTTTAAAAATATATCGCTTTAAAGGAATGGAGCGAAAAAAGCGGAAGTCGTTAATTTGCCGGTTAGTTTTAATAGTATTATAAGAATTTTTGTTGGTGTTTATAGCGCTAACTAATAAATTTAAGGCATAATTATTTATAGTCAAATACCATCATCATCGTTATAAAACCTGTCAATCCTGTCGGATCATTAACGCCAAATCGTTATTCTCCATTTAATAAGGTGGATAAATACTCTTGCTCTTCTATTTTAAAGTCTGTTATGGATCCTGACTGATTATGTTATTTCTAATTTATCTCTAACCAAATATGTAAGGGTTTAAAGGGATGCGGGAGAGTCTTGCTTCGAATATATCATGTTAAATATCATGTTCAGGAAATCTTACATTACTTTCTTATTATTTCCAATTTAATATATAGGTTAGTCAATAAGTTTTGAAAGCAGAAATGAAACAAGATGCATTACTGAGTCGAAATATTTCTTCAGTATAATCTCCCTTAAGCTCAATACATATATTTTCCAGCGATTTTCCAATTCATTTACCCTATCTCTGAAGTGGTTTTCCGGAAGACTTTCAAAATATCCATCTATGGATGTTATCCACTCATCATTTGTTGAAAAACGCTTCGCACGTAGAAATCTTTTGAGGTTTGGGAACAGATGGAAGTTAGACGAAGCCAGATCTGGCGAATAGGGTGGATGTTCCAACAATTCGTACTTTAATCCGACCAGTTTTGCCGTTGCCAATGCCAGTTTGAAGGCAATCAATTAACAAAATTCCTTTTACATCCCAGAAAACTGATGCCATAATTTTTTTGAACGATTTTGACTACTTTGGCTGCTTTGGAGCTGAACAACCTTTAAACCTTTCAAAACAAAAAATTTTATTACTGCACGATATACCCAATAAAAACACTCAAACACGTCTACTTTAACCAGCTAATAAACAATGAATGACTTGACAGGTTGGTTTGAAATATAGAGTGTGTTCATGTGACAGATGAAGCACCATTTTAAAAAATGGTGTTCAATATTTGGTTAAAGTGATGCTCCATAGGTGTCAGTTTCAAAACTTTAACGTATTAAATATCTCTACCCCTTCCTGTGCGCATCTTTTATTGCAATTATTATCTAACTATAATCATTCTCATGGAGAGAGACTGGGTGATTTATTTTTTGGGAGTCCATTTCCGAGGAGATTAGGCCATGAACGAGAACGGGCTTCTTCCAGAAAATCTGTTTCTTATAGTGGAATTTGGCAAATTTGGACTAGCAGCAATAAAATTAAAAACCGTTAGGGACACTTGAAAAAAGAATTTCTGCAAAAAAATTGACGGCCAGAGGGAAGGAATTATCCTAAGAAAGAAACCTCTCTTACAAGAAAACTTTACCACCATCAAAAATTAATGACCGGGAAGAGGGGGAGAGATTTCAAAAGAAAAAGAATATTTCATATAATAAAACTTGACCTCTTCAAAAATTTTTAACCAGGGGAGGGGATTTTCCCAAGAAAATAACCCTCTCGTTTAATAAACTCTATCACCTACAAAAATCGGAGACCGAGACTGGAGAGTTTTCTAAGGAAAAAACCTTCTGTTACCATAAAACTTTCCAGGTTCAATCCTTCTCCGGAACCAAAAGAAAATTTTTAGATTTAATTTAAAACCATCTATACTGACTGTATACAAATGTTAAATAAGTAATTTACAACATTGCAGAAGAACCAAGTAGTGTGGTTTTATAGTATTTATGAAAAGGACTCTAAATATATAATTTTATAAACAGCACACGTGGCGGTTTAAAAAAAATTACCCGAAGACTAAATTTCGAGTTGAGACCCCACAAAGTTCCTGCGTCTCTCCAATCAGGGTTATATCAAATCTTTCAGCTATACTTATACCAGGTAGAAGCTTAAATTTGAAAGAATTGGGTTGGGGTTGGACCAAGATTACAAAATTGTAATATTATAAGAGCCATCGTTTATAAGACATAAAACTAATGAGATTAATTTACCATCTACACGGAAAATAAAACCCAAATGACAATCTGGAAATTTCTCTGTAGCCCTACGTAAACAAATCCAGATGCCAAAACTTTTCACTGGCTGTTTCTATTGCCAATTTAAAAAACCGGTCAAGTGCAAATTGAACTTACGCAATTAGTGTTCCGTACGGTGATTGATTTAAGCATAGAAACTTTTGTTACGGAGGTGATCAATAACTTTACAAAACACACCTCAAATCAGTTTTCAACATAGTTTGTTTCCCATCTTTGTCGAAAACTGATGAGCTTGAAATTTTTGATTTTTTTTATATACCAGATAAATTATTAAAAGTAATGCACTCGTGATAATTTTCGTTCAATCTACACCTTACAGAAAATTTTTTAAAATTTTTTTGGTCAGTACTTTTCGAGATAGGGTGGGTGGACAGGGCTTTTTGGGTATTTTTTTAAACTTAATACAAAGAAACGTGTGTGTAAGTATGACATCATACATATTTTTGAACTTGTGTTTTTACAAGCTTCCATTTGATACCCCACTCGATGACCTGGTAAAAAAAACTAACCCCTTAAGTCAAAACTTAACTTTCAAAACTACATGGATTTGATGAGGCCATCAATTTCTATATTACTGCCAAATTTCAACTTTCTATGTCAAAGAGTTTTTCGGAGAAAATCGGGTATGACAAACGGACGGACAGACACCGAAGTGATCTTATAAGTGTTCCGTAGGGACCACTAAAAAGTGAATTTACTTGACTATGTATTGTGAATTTTAAACATAACATTAACGTTGATTTGTAACGGAATTTTAAAGTGCTATTTTCGCTTTCACTAAAAGTTATTAAAACTAATATATAAACGTCAACAAGTCATCTTATAATAAGATTACTTATAATTATTATGTTTCATTACAGAACATAAAAAACGTGGTAATAACAAAAATTTGAATTTTTTGAAAATTTACCTGCTTACGTGAAATAACTTTTTTGAAAAAAAAACTTTTCCGAATTTTAATAAACAAGCCCATTTTTATGTAAATTTTCCTGAAAAAGTATCAGTTTTCATAGGTAATGGAAAGCACGTAATCTTAGTAGGTACATTTAAGCACTTTTTGAAGCAAAAGTTATTGCGAAAGTTAAGTGTCAACTAAAATATATAAAAAAATCATCTGATGAGAACTTCTGAAGTACACTGTATAAAACAAATATCTGTGTTTTCACAAGCTTTCATTTGACGCTCCACTCGATAACCTGGTATTTTTTTTTTCATATATTTTTGAACTCGTGTTTTCACAAACTTTCATTTAACACCCCATTCAATTACTTGGTATAAAAAAAATTTCACTCCCGATTTCACCCCCAAAACTGACCCCTTAAGTCAAAATTTAACTTTCAAAACTACAAGGCTCTGATTAGGCCATCAATCCCTATATTTGCGCCAAATTTCAACTGCCAAATAGTTTCGGAGGAAATCGTGTGTCATGGATGAACAGACAGATAGACAAACGGACAGGCACCGAAGTGATCCCATAAGTGCTTCGTAGGAAACACTAAAAATACCATTATCTTAAAAATTTCTGTTTTAATAATTATTATTATCACTGCTTATAAAAATTGGTAATATGATTTACCTAATACTTCCCTTGCCAACATGTATTTCTAAAATAAATTTCTTTCTCAGACTAAACAATAACTTAATACAATCCACTTTTGTGGTGAATTATTAGTAAAAAAAAAAATAGAAATTTACTTTGTTTAAATAATCAAAAAAAAATTTAATGTATAAAAAACTACAATCTTTTCATTAAAAATAACATCGAACTAAATATATGCTTTCCGCCAACGAAATACGTGCGTACGCTAGTGAATAAAATTTAAAAGTGAAAGATACACAAAAACAAATTGTCAGGTAAGCTAACAAAAGCCTCTCGATGTGTACATAACACTAAACTCTTGTTATGTGTTGCTACAATATTATTTTTGAGATATAATAATATTATTTATTAAGAAGTTGAAAGTTAAAGAAATGAATTTTTATCGTAATCTAAAAATCATAAAATCTGAAAGAAAAAGAGAAATTTCGGATTTTTTCATAAATACTTCCTGTTACAATACAATGATTTACTTGCTATTTCATAACTACATTTCCGCTAACTTAACCGTATTTCTAAAACTGGTTTTATACTCAAATCAACTTTTTTTCGGTTACTGTTATAATGAACAGACAAGAACACTGAAATAAAAGTATATTAAGACATACCTGCAATCACCCTTTTAACTCCCTACCTCATTCATTTCACATTTCATACATACGGTACACCCTATATATATATATATATATATATATATATATATATATATATATATATATATATATATATATATATATATATATATGTATATATATATATATATATATATATATATATATATATATATATATATATATATATATATATATATATATATATATATATATATATATATATATATATATATATATATATACATATATACATATATATATATATATATATATATATATATATATATATATACAGGGTGTACCATATGTATGAAATAATGATTCCACATGTTTTATTAAACAGTGTATCAAAAAAATGTTTACAATAAAATATTTTAACCTGTCAGTTCGAAGAAATTACGCCATCTTGATTTTTTTTAAACGGAAAGCCCTATATATTATTTTATTTTTGAGTCTTACTAAAAATTCTAGATATTACTTGTCTAACATACCGTATGTCTAAATTGAACTGTTTTGGAATTATTGTCATTTGAAATTTAAAATTAGAAAAAGACGAAAAACTAATAATAAATACTCTAGGTTTATTTTTAAGGTAACAAATGCTCAAAATGCCTACCATTAACAGCGAGGCAATGACCCAATCGTCGTATACTGAATAAAGAAAAATTTCATCCATAGAAACCCATTCTATTACAAGAGTTATCTGAAGATGACTACGATAGGCGCGTTGAATTTTGCGAAGTCATGATGGAACGAATTAATAATGACCCTAACCTGATTCATAATATTGTTTTTTCTGACGAGGCCACATTTTGTCTTAACGGAAGAGTTAACAGGTATAACTGTCGGTACTGGTCTACTAAGAAACCCCACTGGATAATCGACAGTCATTCTCAAAGACCACAAGAGATAAACATGTGTGCAGGGATTTGGGAACGTCATATCATTGGTCCCTTTTTTATCGATGGAAATCTTACGGACAGTGGTATTTTCAGTTATTCCAAGAGCAAATTATTCCAACTTGTACAGGAATCTGTGGTATCAACAGGACGGAGCACCTCCTCACTATGAAATCAATGTTCAAATATTTGGATGCGATTTTTCTTAATCGATGGATAGGCAGAAGAGGTGCTGTAGAATGGGTCATTTGAAAACCAAAGTTTACCGAAGTCGATCTGAAACTGTAGAAGATTTACAACAAAGAATTCAATATGAAGTAGCACAGGTCACCCCGGAATCTCTGCAAAACTCTGTTAAGGCTGTTTATGACAGATTGGATTATCACCTCCCTATTAACGGTAGCCATTTTGAGCAACTGTTACCTTAAAAATAAACCTAGAGTATTTATTAATAGTTTTTTTTGTATTTCTTTTATTTTAAATTTTAAATGATAATAATTCTAAAACAGTTCAATTTAGACATATGGTATGTTGGACAAATAATATCTAAAATTTTTAGTAGGACTCAAAAATTAAATAATATACAAAACTTTCCACTTAAAAAAAAATCAAGATGGCCTAATTTCTTCCAACTTACAGTTCAAAACATTTTATTGTCAACGTCAGCCTGTGCGTCGTATAACACCCTATAACCTTTATTTAAACATTTGTTTGATACACTGATTAATAAATGCTGTGGAATCATTATTCCATACATATGGGGTATGTATATATGTATATATAGAGTATGTACGTTTATATATGTATATATATATATATATATATATATATATATATATATATATATATATATATATATATATATATATATATATATATATATATATATATATATATATATATATATATATATATATATATATATATATATATATATACATATATATATATATATATATATATATATATATACATTTATATATGTATATATATATATATATATATATATATATATATATATATATATATATATATATATATACGAGGCTGGTTTGAAAAGTCCGTGCAAAGTCCGAGAGATGGCACCACCGGCGCGTATCGAGGTCATGTTTAGTTAGTAGCATCTCTTGAATGAACGCACACCAAGTTTCAGCCATATTGGTCTATTACTTTGTGTTTGGCATTCGTGTGAATCAAGGAAGTCGAGTGATTTTCAAGAAATGGACGAAAAAGAATTTCGTGTGGTGATTAAACATTACTTTATGAAAGGCAAAACGCTTCAGGAGACTAAAGAGAAGCTTGATAAGCATTATGGTGACTCTGCACCTTCGATTAGACCAGTTTACAAGTGGTTTCAAAATTTTCGGACTGGCCATATGGGCACAAGTGACGCTGAACGTTCTGGACGGCCTGTGGAGGTTACGACTCCAGAAATCATTGATCAAATCCATGATATGGTGATGGATGACAGAAGAGTTAAGGTGCGTGAGATTGCTAGTGCTGTGGGCATCTCGGCTGAACGGGTACATAATATTTTGCATAAACATTTGGACATGAGAAAGCTATCCGCAAGATGGGTGCCGCGATTGCTGACACTTGACCAAAAACGGAATCGTGTGAAGTGTTGCAAGTATGGTTTGCAGCTGTTCCAGAAGAATCCGGAGGACTTTAAGCGTCGTTTCGTCACTGTGGATGAAACATGGATACATTACTATACTCCTGAGACCAAACAACAATCTAAACAATGGGTTACCAAGGGGGAATCTGCACCAAAAAAGGAGAAGACCGTTCCTTCGGCCGGAAAGGTTAGGGCGACTGTCTTTTGGGATTCGCAAGAGATAATCCTCATCGACTGTCTGGAAAAGGGTAAAACTATTACAGGTGAATATTATTCATCGTTATTGGACCGTTTGAAAACCGAGCTAAAAGAAAAACGCCCGCAATTGGCCCACAAGAAAGTCCTTTTCCATCACGACAACGCACCAGCACACACCTCAGCAGTTGTGGTCGCAAAATTAATGGAAATAGGATTCCAACTCGTTTCACATCCCTCCTATTCTCCAGACTTGGGTCCCTCGGACTACTATTTGTTCCCAAATTTGAAGAAATGGCTGGCGGGACAAAGATTTTATTCAAACGAGGAGGTGATTGCAGACACTAATGGATATTTTGCAGACTTGGACAAATCCTATTATTCGGAAGGGATCAACAA
Organism: Pachyrhynchus sulphureomaculatus; assembly: GCA_019049505.1. NCBI lineage: Eukaryota > Metazoa > Arthropoda > Insecta > Coleoptera > Curculionidae > Pachyrhynchus > Pachyrhynchus sulphureomaculatus. The sequence goes on along the minus strand of CM032449.1, from coordinate 152,362,736 downwards.
ACTAGAACATCGTTGGACGAAGTGTATAAGCCTAAAAGGAGACTATGTCAAAAAATAAAAAAGGTTTACCCCAAACACATAAGTAGTTTTTATTTTTGCACGGACTTTTCAAACCAGCCTCGTATATATATATATATATATATATATATATATATATATATATATATATATATATATATATATATATATATTCAAATTACCAATGATAGGAAATTTTTTAGCCGAACTGCAGATAATTTTATGCCCGTAATTTTTGTAACAATTATTTTTTTCGTAAATGACAGGAGAAAGATACAAACAATTTGTTCGATATAGCTGCCTAATGAAGTCACAAAAGTGATATTTTATTAGAGACAAATCCAAAGCTGCCAAATACCATATAAATAATCGGCCAAATGCAAGTTAAACTCGCGCAATTAGTGTTCCGTATGTTGATTGCTTTTAAAATAAAAAATTTTGTTACGGAGGTCTAAAACGATCAGTGACTTCACAACACACACCCCGAATGAGTTTTCAACAAAGTTTTGTTTTTTTTTATATACCACATAAATTATTAAAGATTGCACTCGTGATAATATTCGTTCAATCTACACCCTGTGGAGAATGTTCTAGGATTTTTTCAAAATTCTTTGATCAGTACTTTTCAAGATAAGGGGACAGCGATTTTTAACGATTTTTTAAAATTTAACTTTCAAAACTCTAATGAAGCCATTAATTTCTATATTAGTACCAAATTTCAACTTTCTATGTCAAATAGTTTCAGAGAAAATCGAATGTGACAAACGGACAGAGGGACAGACACCGAAATGATATTATAAGTGGTGAGATGTCTAAATGCGGAGATATACAGAACAGCCACCTTCTGTTAAATTGACTGAAATTTCCAGATCTTTGCATACTCGACATAATGTATTCTAGCAATAACAATAACACAGTTGTTGGAACATATTGGGTAACAGCAGCCTTAAACGACATTTCAGACGCAAAGTAAAAGGAAGCACCAGTACACTACTCATGTAGCAACCAGCAAAACTATATTCTGTTTTAGTCTTTTATTTAACCAGATAACGAATTTGGGTTTTGTTTATTTCAAAAAACGTCGTATAATCTTACTTATATTAAATCAATAACTCAACGTCCTGTATATTCTATACCGATATCTCCATGCTATTAAATCTTACAACATAATTAATATATTGTTAGGCCATTAGGGTAAAGATTATTGATTAGCTAAGTTGTAAAACATATATACGATGATATTACATAAGGTATTTTTTTCTAAACATACATTAAATAAATAAAATAAAACTTTTAAAAACAAAGTCATAAAAACATATTATAAAAAGTATTTAAACCACAAGTAGATAAGTAAATGGAACGTCTTAATAATTTAAAATTAATAAAACATATTTATCAGAGTAAACTAAACCATTACTACATGGTTTACCTTAAACTTGATCTCTTTATACATAAAAATACAAGTTCAATGCAAAGAGAACCAGTGCTAAAAATCGAGACCAGACAGACATACTAAGGATGTTGCAATAGGGGAAAGTAGGGTATTCACTAGCCTAGCAAACATTTACTTGTAATTAGAAAGGATTATTCATTTAGGGGAGAAGAGGGACTCCAATCCACTAGAGATATAACTCTTCAGTTTCAAATTTTCACTGCGAAATTACATTTGGGTACCACCTCTAATACATTTCTGCCACCGTTTTCCAGGTAACGCCAGACGCTGTTATCGGGCTTTGAACTGTCGCCTATAATCTGCCGGTTTTTCAAGGTGACATAAATTAATAGTGCGAGTATAACGTTGTCAAGCCCTTTTAGAAATATTCATTTTAAATTATTAAAGTTTAGAGATTCTTTTACAAATTGTAGATATTTTTACAAATTTCTGAGGCGTTTTTTGATTATTATTATATAAAGGTAGACATTTTCCAAAAGGACCAGGAATCTAATCTATAGCTTTGAAGATGACACTACGTTTGTTTCTTCATTCAGTTAAACCCTTGAACATCGAATAGTCATGCAAATATCCGCAGGAAGTCGTTCAACTTAACAATGACCTGGAAGAAATTTTATCTTAAGGTGACAATAACCAAGTAGAATTTAATGTTGCAAAAACGCAGACAGTAGTTTTTTCTAAGAAAGTTAACGCTACTGAATCCGAGACACTCCATTGCTCTAGTATGGAAGTTAATTTGGAAGCAAATATGTCTTGGTATAAACATGTAACATAGCAAAGAGAGCGTCTCAAAAGGTGGGATTATTATTTCAAACTAAAAGGCTTTACACTCCTCAACAACTGTTATTTCTGTACAAAGCTCAAATTTGTCCAATGATACTGCTCTCGCGTTTAGAGCTATGCTGCATTGCATTTTTTGAATTATTTTCATCCGATTCGTCTGAGTGGAGATCATCAACTCACTAGCAACCTTTATTCCTTGGAACATCGAGAAACGGTTGGCGACTTGAGTCTTTTCTGCAAGTTTTTCATGGAAAGGATTCAACGAATGTACTCGGCTTAATTCCTTCCAGAGCGGCGTATACTAGAAATGCACGTCGGTCGCGTTATTATTTTAGATCCCTATGAGGTTCAGCTTGTTACGCTTCGTACAAACCTTTTCAAGCAATCTTTGATATAGAGAACCTCATCCCTGTGACACGTGTGTTATGCCCACAAAAAAATACGAAGACGAAGCCACCTCAACAGATAGAAACACTAGCTATGTTTTTTGTGATCTAAGAACCCGCAAACGTGAAGAAGTGCAAAAATCTCGGAAGATCATATTTTACAAAAACTTGCTTTTGGAAAAAGCGGTTAGTGCATTAAAAAAGGGTCAACATTTCCAACAAAACCTCGTTAATTTTAAACCGCGTACATACCTACTAAATTGAAAAAACAAGCAAAAAAATGTTTTTTTTCCACTTTATTGCACAGGTGGACTAAGTAAACCGATCGACTTAAAACTTTCAGAAAATATACCTTTTGTTATAGCAAAAATACCCCGAAATTTTGGTCCAAAAATATTGAACCCAGTGGGCACGATTGAATTTGTTATTTAACATTTTAATTGTCCGCCATTTTATGCCATTTTGTCCAAAATGGATCTTTTTTTTTCAAAATTTAGGTCTTGACGTCAGCTTTCCGATGTCATTAAAAAAATTTTTTTTGGAGTCCTTTTAACCTTTTTTTTATTAATCAAATAACAAGTGAGTTTTTCGGTTATTTAAAAAAAAATTGTTAACGAAAATTTTTTTTTTAAATAAACCAGATGTGATAAAAAAAAAATCAATTTTTTTTCAAAATGACCCAAAAAAACGCATTTGTTTTTATTTGATTAATAAACAAAAGTAAAAAAATACAGCTAAAGAGTCGAAAAAAAAAAATTTAACTCCATCGAGACCTAAATTTTGAAAAAAAAAAAAAAAAAAAATCCATTTTGGACAAAATGGCATAAAGTGGCGGGCAATTCAAATTTTAAATAACAAAATCAGTTGTGCCCACTGGGTTCAATATTCTTGCACTAAAATATTAAGGTATTTTGCTGTAAAAAAGGCATATTTTCTGAAAGTTTCAAGCCAATCGGTTCACTTAGTCAACCTGTACAATGAAATGAAAAAAAAAGTTTTTTTGCCTGTTTTTTTTTTAATTTGGTAGGTTATGTACGCACTTGAGTGACTTATAATTAATGAGAATTTACGGGAAATTTCATTACGAAGAGTTTGTTTTCTTTGACTCGATCCGGAGTTATTTGCATTTTAAGCTCAAAAAACGCATTTCGAAACCTTAAATTGTTTGTAAACAAAAGAGCACAAGTTTTTCGAGGTCAAAAACTCAGGACGATACTCCTAGTGATACCCGAGAGAGGATCAAATCATATTATTGCTGTATCTAGACTCTGCCATTTCAAATGATTTTTTTACTGCAGAAGATAAGAACATCATTGTTACCAGGTGTACAAGTATGAAATGCGGATTTTTTTTCTAAAAACATGTTAATTTCGGAAGAATGATAAAAACTGCTTTATTCAACGTATGCTCCATCGCTTGTTATACATTTTTCCCATCTTTGGGGTAATTTGTGAATACCACGCCAGTAAAAATCTTCCCCTTTTGCTGCGAACCATTCATCGAGCCATTTTTTCGCATCTTCGTACGAACCAAAGCGCTACTCAGCAAGGGCATGATCCATCAATGCAAACAAGTGGTAATCGGAAGGAGCCAAGTCTGGTGAGTAAGCCGCATGGGGTAGTACTTCCCAGCTGAGTGCTTCCAACGTGTCGCGAACTGGTTTTGCCGTATGTGATGGAGCATTGTCATGAAGAAAAATGACTTTGTGTTGCCTCTTTCGGTGTTCTGGCCTTTTTTCAAGCAGCTAACGGTTCAAATCGGTCAATTGTTGTTGGTAACGTTTAGTATTAACCGTTTCCCCAGGTTTTAACAGCTCATAATAGACCACGCCCCTCTGGTCCCACCAAACACAGAGCATCGTCTTTTTACCAAAGCAATTCGGTCTTGCGGTCGATGTGGATGGTGCGCCTGGGTCTACCCATGATTTTTTGCGCTTGGGATGCTTAAAATAAATCCACTTTTCATCCCCTGCGATGCAAAAACGATTTCCTTTTGTACCGAGCGAGCAAAATGTCACACGTGTTTTTGCGCTTTTCCATTTGCCTGTCGTTCAACTCATGTAGTACCCATCTACCAGTCTTCTGAATCTTTCCCATCCCTCGTAGCCGATTGGAAACAGCTTGTTGACTAACGCCTAATTTCTTGGCGAGTTGTTTTTGTGTTTGCGAATCATCTTCGTCCAACAATACTTGCAATTCCACATCTTCGTATTTTTTTGGCGCGGTTTTCCAAGTTCCTTGTCTGCAACATCGAAGTATATCATACGTATCTTGCGATGGAGCATGTTCACCATAAGCTTCTCGAAGTAATCAGTATGATTCAACAGCAGTTTTCTTCAAATGAAAACAAAAAATTAATGCTGTCCGCGAATGCTCTTTGTTCGGTATAAATTTCGACATATTGAACACAACAACACAACACTATGCACACGCTTTTCCAATTTATCACTCGTGCGCGTCTGGCACTTGTTGATGACACAACAAAATGACGCAGTGTCAAATCTTTATAGCACAAACTGCGTTGGTGCACCATCTGTTGTCTGAAATCCGCATTTCATACTTGTACACCTGATAAAAAAAAACATTGACGCAGTATCAAATATTAATGAGTATAAGGCAAATATAAAAAAGCTCTAAAACAGTGCCCAAACTGAAGTATTTTCTCGATGAGAAAAAGGTCTATCTTAAAGACTGAGCTTATTAGAACTTCTTGGTTTACACCAATGTTATCAAACTTTTTTTTGACTTTATTAGCAAAACGGATTTAACTCTTAAGTAGTAAGATTTGTCTCCACTTTCCCCTAAAGGTGAATAGTGAGTTATTACCAAAAATTTATCAATCTCTTGAGAAGTTGCAGTTGACCTTATTCGTGATCTTTTATGGATTGTTTTTTTTTCTTGTGGTTTACGCTAAGTATTCTGAATGATTTTGCTGATTATGACTTATTTATTTTACTAACAACATTTAGCAAGTAACAGTGGCGTGAAATAAATTGTTGTTACGTACGAATTATATTTGAAAATATAAAAAAAGGTAAATTACCGTACTACGGTGTAAAATCATTTTTTTTTTTGAGATGGCTTTATAGTCGCATCCTTTTACTTGCCGTTTCAGTCAAAATTTAAAGTCATGAAGAAATAATATAATTTTCCGATACTTCCAAGCTCACTGACGAGGACGAGTAACATGATATATTCGGAAAACCTCTCCATCCATTTGACTCTTTGCATATTTTACTGTAAATAATTGTACTTAAAGTTTGTTTATTCTAGCAACCCAAAAACCAGAAAATATTCTCATAATTACTATTGAAGCTATCCAAAATTTATTGATACCCCCCTTTTTCACTATCTTTCCAATACCAAATTTAATGTCAATCTCTCATATGAGACGAGAGTTATCGATCCAATATTACGAAAGACTGACGAATAAACTTAAATAGAATCATGATTCAAGGACCGTGAATCGTGAAGATATGAACAAATATCTGAGGATGATCTTTTCACATATACAACACTCTTCTTTAGCATCCAATAATTACACAGCCACAAAAAAAAAGTTCCTTACCACGAACCAAAATACATGGTAGTTGAAAAAAGCTTTATATCATGTCATTTTTTTTTTGCTCAAAAACATAAAGTAAACTATAGTAATAATGTAATGACTCATAATGAAATGTGAAAAATGACAGACATGTTATAGTCTAGAGAAGAGAATATGCATTCAAACCACAACAAGCTATTTCTATGAATTAAACCAAAATCCACCCTTATAGGAGGTGAAAAGTACCCCAAAAAACGCACGTGAGTTTAAATAATATGTACAAAGGACAAATTCTTGTAGCTCTTAGGACAAGATATCTGAATCTGGTGTGACAACCAGACATTACTCTTAAACGGTTGAGACTCACCCCTGTAGGGTGTAAAAATCACCCCCACCTACGGAGTTATCTCGTAAATTTAAATAACGACGAAAAAAGTTCAGGCTCTGCTGGAAAAGACCGGAAATCCAATCTACACCTTTGCAGATGACAGTACGCTTATCTCTTCATTCACCTTGAACGCTCAGACATCGGCTGCTCAGGCGAGTGTCCGCAGACAGCGGGAAGTTGTTCAACTTAACAAAGACCTAGAAGAACTTCTATCTTGGAGTGACAGTAACCAAGTGGAATTTAACGCTACAAAAACCCAGGTGGCAGTTTTTTCTAAAAAAAGTTAACGTTGCTGAACCCGACATAGTTATGGCGGGGCACTCCATTCCTCTAACATCGTCCCTTAATTTGTTGGGCGTTAATTTGCGAGCAAATATGTCCTGGCATGAACATGTTGCAGGCATAGCAAAGAGAGCTTCTCAAAAGTTGGGAATATTATTTCGAACCAGAAAGCTTTACACTCCACAACAACTGTTAATTCTTTACAAGGCTCAAATTCGACCAACTATGGAATACTGCTCCCATGTTTGGGGCTCCGCTACCAAACACATACACTGCATTTGTTGGATTCTGTTCAGAGAAGAGCTGTTCGTCTGATTGGAGACCCGGAACTGACCTGCGGTCTTGATTCGCTGGAACATCGAAGAACAGTTGGCGACTTGAGCCTATTCTACAAGTATTTTCGTGGAAAATGTTTGGAGGATGTGGCCCGTTTAATTCCTCCCAGAGCGGTGCATGTTAGAAATACACGTCGCGCTGATACTCTACATCCGTATGAGGTTCAGCTTATTACTCCTCGTCTTTTATATGGAGAACATCTCTTTGGAATAATTTGCCCAGGACTGTGTTTCCCAGCGAGTACAATTTATAGCGATTTAGGAACAACGTGAATCGCTTTTTCCGCACACGCGTCGCTCCTGTAGCGCTTTAGGGACCTCCCTGCAGCACGTGTGCTAAACCCATAAAAAAAAGGCTTTTATAGTTTTAGGCAGGGTGAACAAATATGGAATAGATTCACTTGACCCACCGATACGCGACTATAAACTACCCTTAGAGAGTGGTAGAAACTACCCCATGCTCCAATGATGCACATGGATGTTACTGAAATTTGAAAGGATCAAGTACTTTTATGTCATTGTGTCAAACATTCAAGACAACTAGATCATCTTCCTAATAGGGTCGAAAATCATCTCTAGGAGGAGGGGGAACTACACCCTGGGATTGATGGATCTTGGAAGTTCTAGCATCTGAGAAAAAAATACAGGCTATATTTCCATTCTGCCTGAGACTACGAAAGCCGTCGTTATTTAAACTTATGAGATACCTCCGTAGGTGGGGGTGGTTATTACACCCTATAGGGATAAGTCTCAACCCTTTAAGAGAATGACTGGTTGTCACACTAGATTCAGATATTTTGTTCTAAGAGCTACAAGAATTTGTCGTTTGTACATGTTATTTAAACTCACGTGCGTTATTTCAGTTTTAGGGGTACTTTTAACCACCTATGAGGGTGGATTTTGGTTTAATTAATATAAATAGCTTGCTGTGGTTTAAATGCATATTCTCTTCTCTAGACTATAAAATATCTACCATTTTTCATGAACAGTTATTACATTATTAGAATATTCTTATCCCATTTCAGTAAATGTTTTTGGCAAAAAGAAATTACACGATAAATCTTTTTTAAGTACGGATTCCAATTCAGCGTCAAAAAACACACTAGGTGGTAATGACCTTTTTTTGTGTGGCTGTGTTATCTAAAATAGAAAATAAAAACATCAGGAGTATTCTTAGGTTTTTCTACAAGAAATTATATCAATTTCGTAGACCCGCAAAACTCATTGTTGATTCCATTGTTATTTATTATTTATAACAGATCGTATCATTTATTAGCGACAAAATTATGGACTAACACAGACAATCTAATCCTGAACAATGATATTTTACTTTTTATAATAGAAAGACGCCTAACAATCGCTTTATCATTTTAAGCAATGACACTCAATTCTTAATTAGTAGTGAAAGTAATTTTTCAGGATTAATATTAATCAATGATTTAAAATGGAACCGTAATATAGATTTTGTAAGTAAAACATAATTAAAGTAGATTATATAATAAATCAATTAAAACCAATTTTATGTCAGAATTATTTGATCAGTATGTACTATAGCTTTGTTTCCTGTCATATCAGAAACATTAGGATTTAGTGGATATCAGCAACCAATTTACATAGAGTATTTGTTAAATAAAAATTATATTTATTTTCAATTTGAAATTACGAAAAACTTGTAAAGCAACCTTAATCAGGAAAGGTATTCTGTCATTGACGTGTATATAAATAGTATTTATTTTACTTTAAACTCAGCATAAGCCATCAAGATAAACCACATATTTGCTATCATGAATTTCATGGACAGTCATTCAATTCGTTTAATGGGTTTTATTCTGCCTTTCCAAAGGCCTAAGATATTGCACTTACTTAAGAGGATTTTCTCGAAAAACCAAACATTCCATAAATAATGTAAACATCTCTTCAAGATCAAATCCATTACCACGGTCAAAAATGATATCGGTTCCAAAGTCAGCTATTTCACAAACTGAAAATTTTTTAGAAGAAATCCAAACCGATCCTAAATTTGAATCGCCTGCTATTTCTGATGCATCACATTTAATCAGGCAATCAGAAATTAATGACCTCGTCAAAGATCTCAGTTCGTCAAAAGAAAAACTGGAAATATTGGATTCAAGATTTCAATAGTGGCATCTGCTTAAACCTGGCCTGAAAATTACAGTGTTCTGTACGCTACCTAGTGAATTAGCTTTTTGCTTTCCTGAAGAATATAAATTAGTGAATTTTATTGATATTGATGGTGTAATGTTATCATTAAGATATGAATAAAGACCAGAAGAATGGTGACTATGCATTGACAAGTCAAAATCTAGCACGAAAGCTCTAGGAACAAGCTCTGAAGATTCCGGCAGGATGATCGAAGACACGTCAGTATCACTTTTTCAAACAACATAGGAGAAATTCAGAACTATTACACCTACAAGCTCTGTAACTTGTAGAAATTTCCCTTCAAAAAAAGAATGTTTTCTCGTTAGATCATTTATTGTGATTTATTGTGACGGAACATAGCTAAAGAAGTATATGAGTATTAGCATTATACTAGCCAGGAATTTGCATATTTATCGGTGCCACTGTAGTGTGCGGACTACCTGGAAATCTTAATTGTTGCCTGCGGTCTACTTGCAATAAATATATTTCTAAGCAAAACAAGAAAATAATAGGGTAAATTTCGTTATTAATGACAATGGCAAGGTGCTAATGCGTATATTTTAAGAGAAGCCATGCTTTTGTGAAAAATTTATAAACTTTTTTGCAAACGCATAATGACGAAATAATATCTGTGATAGGTGTGGTGCGGAAATGCAAAGAAAAAGGAAATCGATCGTGGAGGCGCATTTCGTCCAGTCTTACGTTATTCTAGAAAAGGCCGCCAAACAACAAAAGCGTTTTGAAGCGGAAGTGAATTCTTCCATTATACAGATTTGAACGACAAGTTACATTGTAATTGAAGCTTATGTCATATTTTGGAATTGGTGTTTATGTTCGTGTACAACATTCCAAGTACAACATGTGAAAAACTGACTGGAAAGTAGTCACATACTATAAGTGAGTGGTATAACATGTGCTGCGAAGAATGCTCCCCAATTGTGTCAGTCAATCGCAGAGGACAATTAATCGGCAACAACGACGATTCTATACAAATTGATGAAACGCGAATCGCGGGTCGCCGAAAATATAACAGGCATATATATATATATATATATATATATATATATATATATATATATATATATATATATATATATAGATAGATAGATAAGATAATGTTTTTATTTATTCCTTGTAAATTACAAAGCTCCATATAGGAGCGTGGAACAATGTCAAAAGTTCTTAAACTAAGAAATATTGCATTTTATCACATATTCTAGTTACACACATAAAAATAGCCGAGATTCATCAGCAAAGAACTCCTCCAAACTATAAAATGCCTTACGGACTAAATAATTCTTAATTACTAGTTTCAGCAAGTTCGTTCTTAAAATTCTAACATGATTAGGAAAACTATTGTACAATCTTAGAATACAAAAATGTACATTCTTTTGTATATAGGAATATTTACTTTTGTTTGGTTTTAAATCATTTTTTAACCTAGTGTTATGTTCATGCACTCTTATGCTTTCTTGAAATAGATCTTTATTACTATGAACAAATAACACTGCTTCATATATATATAAACTTATTACAGTAAAAATCCGTTTTGAAATGAATACGTTTTTACAACTATCTCTTGCCTTTATTCTGTACACTACTCTTAGACACTTCTTCTGCAAAACCAAAATTCTGTTTATCTCACAGGAATTTCCCCAAAAGATGATTCCATATCTCATACGCGAATGAATGTAGGCGTAATAAGAAGACAGTGCTGCGTCCTCACCAACATAATCTAAAATGACTCTTAGCGCGTAACAATACTTAGCCATATTATTGGCCAAAGCACTGACATGACACTTCCAGTCAAGTCTCCTGTCCACAATCACTCCAAGAAATAAAATCTCATCTCCCGAAACTACATCAATGTTGTCATATGTTACTGTTACACGTTCATTACTTCTGTTAGAAAATAGAATCATCTGTGTTTTTGAGATATTTAAAAGTAGATCATTCGAAGTAAAATATTGCCTTAAAAATTAACCATTTTTTGAAGTAAGAGATGTTTATTATCCTCTTTAAAGATCAGAGTAGTATCATCGGCATACGTATATATATATATATATATATATATATATATATATATATATATATATATATATATATATATATATATATATATATATATATATATATATATATATATATATATATATATATATATATATATATATATATATATATATATATATATATATATATATATATACATATATATATATATATATATATATATATATATATATATATATATATATACATATATATATATATATATATATATATATATATAAATATACATATATATATATATATATATATATATATATATATATATAAATATATATATATATATATATATATATATATATATATAAATAAATATTACAAAACAATAGAAAACCATGGTAAACGAATAGATGTACCGTTTTTTGGTTTGCAAACAAAACGAGAAGTACGATATTTTATTTGGGAAAGGAGAGATGAAAACACATTAATGTCAATTATAGAAAGAGCAGTTCAATTTCAATCTGCTATTCATTCAGATGACTGGCCAGCGTATAGGAATCTTCGACCATTAAACCATTAAACGCCAGCAAAACTGTGTTGATCCGCTCACAGGAGCTCATATATAAGACAATGAACGGTTATCTAGATGCCAAAACTTATACCTTAACGAAAATGAAGGGAATACCATTAAACCATCTTCAGTTACATATGGACCATTTATCCTGGAAGATATTAAGAGAGAATGAGGACGACCAATTTGTCAGCTTTTTAAAGGATATTGCCTGTGTTTATAGATATTAGTTGTAAATATATTCGGTAATAAAATCATTATTAACAACAAATTGTTCGTCTTATCAATTATTATTGTATAGCAATCTTATAGCAGGGTAGATCTCAAATTTTTTGGTAGACCGCAAGCTTCAGCTGCACCCATTTATCTCTATTAATGTGTTCTTGTGTTTTAGAGTCTAATCATAAGAGATAATTATTCGAACCTGAATATTAATAGCGAATATATATACATGGATATTTCTAACATAACATGGCTGCTTCTAGGAATACCATCTGTATTAGCATGAATGAAAGAATTAGTTCCTTAGATCTCAATTTTGGCGCGTGAGACACACAAAAAATATTGGGCCTGTAGAAAGCGCATCGATTTACATTAAATCCCGAACACCATCACTTTTATATAAAGCAGTGGTCTCTATATAATAGAGTAAAATATTATTTAAACACGATATAATTTGATATAAAATCAAACACTCAACTATATCTTTTTAGTGTTCCGTACGGAACACTTATAAGATCACTTCAGTGTCTATCCATTTGTCTGTCTGTCACACCCAATTTTCTCCAAAGCTATTTGACATAGAAGGTTGAAATTTGGCAATAAAATAGGAATCGATGGCCCCCATCAGAGCCGTGTAGTTTTGAAATTTAAATTTTGACTCAAAAGGTTAGTTTTGAGGGGTGAAATTGGAAGTGAAATTTTTTTTTTACCAAGTCATTGAATGGGGTGTCAAATGAAAACTTGCGAAAGCATGAGTTCAAAAATATATATAATGTAATACTTGCGCACACATTTCTTTGCATTATTTTTAAAAAATTGCCAAAAATCGCTGTCCTCTTATCTCGAAAAGTACTAATCAAAAAATTTTGAAACAATTCTGGAATATTCTCCACAGGATATAGATTGAATGAAAATTATCACGAGTGGATTATTTTTAACAATTTATCGGGTATATAAAAAAAAAACAAAAGTTTAAGGTCATCAGTTTTCAACAAAGATAGGAAATAAACTTTGTTGAAAATTCATTTGGGGTGTTTTTGTGAAGTCATTGATCATTTTATACCTCTATAACAAAAATTTTTATATTAAAAGCAATCAAAGTACAAAACACTAATTGCGCAAGTCCGACTTGCACTTGCCCAGTTATTTTTTTTTTTATGAAAACGTGTGCCTTTTTATAACAATTGACTAAACTAACCTAAATTGATCAATTTTTTTTTTATTTTCCTACCGGTTCCTAGCCGACGTATTTTTAATTTCTATTTTGATAATTTGCTCTGGACCCTTTTTTAGTTTTAGGGTTTTGCAGGGATGTAGCATCGCAACTAATTTTAATATAAATATACTTTAATAATTTAGAAAATAATCTTAACTTAGATACTTGTGAATCATTAACAATAAAAAAAACTGCTGTAAGAGTTATCAATAGATGTGTGGCAACCATATAGTATGTGGAAACTCATGTTGGATCTCCGGTGGGTCAATGTACCTATTTACTTGCATATATCCGAACCAGTAGACATCAGCAAATTCTAGAAAAGCGGATATTGCTGTTGATTGTCGGTAAAAGACTGCTCGGACTAGAAAATACTGACGATAAAGACAGGATCTTTTCCGCTCTGCACTCAGGTGGGATACATATCTGAATTCGGAATTGGAAATCTGAGCCGACCCAAATAAAAACAGCCGACAAAATATGGTAGGGAACCCAATCAGACAAGAGCGATGAAGACAGTGTTTTTTTTTTTCGTTTTCGAGTAGGATTCATATCAAAAGTGGGATTAAATATGTCACCAACACAAACAGACTCTGTCGTCGAGGATTATGGCAAGCGCGAAGTGTAGACAATACCGTAAAACAATGAACTGATTATACGATCGTGTGGTTCAGTTTCCACGTTGAACTGTAGATCCTGTGTAACTGATACTAACTTTTTTATGTGTCCAGCACACGTGCTACAGGGAAGTCCCTAAAGTGCTACAGGAGCGACACGTGTGCGGAGAAAGTGATTCACGTTGTTCTTGAATCGCTGTAAATTGTACTCGGTGGGAAATACAGTCCTGGGAAAATCATTCCAAAGGGATGATGTTCTCCACAAATGACTGCTTGAAAAGCGATGTACGAGGACTAACAAGCTGAACCTCATACGGATGTGAAGTAATAGCGCGACGTGTACTTCTAACATGCACCGCTCTGGGAGGAATTAAGCAGGTCATATCCTTCAAACACTTTCCATGAAAATACTTGTAGAATAGGCTCAAGTCGCCAACCGTTCTTCTATGTTCCAGCGAATCAAGGCCGCCTGTCAGTTCCGGGTCTTCAATCAGACGAACAGCTCTTCTCTGAATAGAATCCAACAAATGCAGTGTGTGTTTGGGAGCGGAGCCCCAAACACGGGAACAGTATTCCATAGTCTATCGAATTTAAGCTTTGTAAAGAATTAACAGTTGTTGTGCAGGGTAAAGCTTTCTGGTTCGAAATAATATTCCCAACTTTTGAGAAGCTCTCCTTGCTATGCCTGCAACATGTTCATGCCAGGACATATTTGCTCCCAAATTAACGCCCAACAAATTGAGTGACGATGTTAGAGGAATGGAGTGCCCCGACGTAACTATATCGGGTTCAGCAACGTTAACTTTTTTAATAAAAACTGGCGCCTGGGTTTTTGTAGCGTTAAATTCTACTTGATTACGGTAACCCCAAGATAGAATTTCTTCCAGGTCTTTGTTAAATTGAATGACTTCCTGCTGTCTTCGGATATTCGTCTGAGTAGTCGATGTCCGAGCATTCAAGGTGAATGAAGAGATAAGTGTACTGTCATCTGCAAAACTGTAGATTGGATCCTCGGTCTTTTTCAACAGATAGTTAATATAAATGAGAAAGAGAGTATGAGACAGTATGGAGCCTTGGGGTACACCGGCGTTGATAGTGAAGGTGTTAGAAAGAAATCCGTCCACCGCCACTCGCAAAGAACGCTCTCTGAGGAAACATGAGAGCCACAAACAGAACCTTTCAGACATACCATAGGAACGTAACTTAGCCAACAGCCCATCGTACCAAACACGGTCGAATGCCTTGGATATGTTAAGAGCAACCGCTCGAGATTCTCCAACGTGTTCAATTGCGTTGTTCCAAACATGTGTTACATAAGTCAGAAGATCTCCTGCTGATCTATTTTTACGAAAGCCATATTGGTAATCGCTAATAATGTTGAATTCTTCAAGATATTATCCTATATATATCCTCAGACGTTAACTATGGTTGGCAAAAAAGGATCTCTCTGATCTGTTTGTTCGGCAATAAGTCTCCCCACAAATACTACGTCGGCTATAAAACAGTCACACACTAAGAGCATTTTACTATTATTAGAAGAGCAGGGATAATTGCTTGTTGAAATGAATAAAATTTTGAAATCATCAAACATTAATCTTATTCCATCAGATTATCATGTTAATTTGAGAAATAGAACCGACTCTAAGTCTGTAGGGCATTATATATTCAACCTTTACCCTTAAAACTAATTAACCTAACCAAATCAAACTAGTATTCAAATATTTCTTACAAAGAATTATCTAAATTATACTTTTATATGACAATAAAAGATTAACTGATTTAAACACAAAAGGATTATACTTAATTTGAGACAAAACTTATTTAATAGCAATATTAATTAGTTTTTATAAAGTTATTATAAAAATGAAAAGTAGTTTTGAATTTGTAGACAGTTTTTAATATTGAGGTCAAATCAATAATAATTAAAAAAACTAATAATAGAAAATTAACATAAAGATAAAAACTTTTTTAACAAAAAGCATTTTAAAATATTTTTAGTTAATTATATTTTTTAGTATTACTACTTTTTACGAGGAGCGTGTCAATATGAGGCTTTTGACTTAGATTTTTAGAGATGTGAAAACCACCTTTAGTTTTATTGGTTCGGACAACACTAATATTAAACAACATATATACAGTCTGTCAAGTAAGAACGTGACCGCTCGTATTCTTGAAAAAAATGTTTCGAGAACAACGACGCAATTACCTTAATAAGTTGTCCAAGCACCTCCTGCATCAATAATCGCCTGACATCTTCGAGTCATGCTCTTGACGAAATTTTCTGCATACTCGCGTGGTAATGATCTCCAAATTTTTCGAATCTCGCGAGACAACTGAGTCAAAGTCCTCAGACTCTTTCCTCTGAGCTTTCTATTTACAAGGGACCAAACGTTTCCAATAGAGTTTACGTCCGGCGATTGTGAGGGCCACTCTAGTAACTTATCGTGAGGCCAAGTGAGCTGCAACGTACTTCGAAATTTGATAACATGAGGACAAATATGTTGTCGATTGGTCTTATGGGACACATTCAAACCCGATTTTCTTAATTTTGGCACTCCTTGACGCAGGTTTAATTTCGGGTTCCGTGAAAACAAAGACGATTCGTTTTTCGACTTTCGGAGTGACTTTGCCTACCGAGCCACGTTTTAATAAGTCGTCGACATTTTTTCATCTCGTTAAAATAATTTACCCACTTCTTCATAAACGACACCGACTTTTTAATATATTCTGCGGCCGAGGAATATGTTATTTTAGGCCCCTTTGCATGGGAGTAAAGAAAGACTGCCTCTTAGTCATTTTGAATTTTACGTGATTTCGACTGTTACTTTTAATAAAATGCGTCGTAGATTTTTACAGATTTTTTGTTGAATCACTAGAATCACATATACCAGTAATGACTTATCACGGACAAGTTCATACTTGACAGACTGTACATACTGCCCTATTATCTGGTTAGAGTACTCACTAAAGTTACTTGACGACATATAATCTACATATACAAGTGTTTAAAAAGCACTATTTTAAAAAACTTATTAAAATTTGTTTTTTCCGCATACTTGCCGCTCCTGGAGCCTTTTAGGGACTTCCCTGTAGCACGTGTGCTAGACCCATAAAAAAACATTTTGTTGTACATAAAATTAGCTTGAAACATAAATTCTTTTCATGTGGTTAAAAAGGAAGGATGATCTCTTTATTGCATCAATTTATCACGTAACCCCATCATGAGGTTCCTGTTTATCCAGTATCTCTAGTTTTTTGTAGAGAGGCAACATGGAAGGTAAACTTATTACGGAAAACTTTCTACAACGCTATTAATATTTTTTATAAGTAACATATCGACTGTGTCATTGTATCGTATTATTTTAGAACAAAACACTATCCGCGAACACAAATACAAGTACCGAGAGAACCTATGCAAATGTATTTAGTAACCATCTCGGTATACGTTTGAAGGAAGACGCCAGCAGGCTATATCTCACACAGTCACGCAAAAAAAATAAGCGTTCAATTACAATCACCACAAAAATTGTGTCTATTTGGACAGTAGATATATAAATATAGAATGAAACGGTCTTAATATTTCCCAAATTATGAAAATCTGCGAGCTTGGCAAAGTGGTTCCTCTATTACACAGGACCACAAATTTTTTTTCTACTCAAAAAAGACAAGGTGCCCTATACGTATTTTGGGTAGCTGAAAACGACGCGTTGTCAGTTTCGACACAGCACGTTTAGTTTTTGCGCAAATCAAAGAAATATAGTTTCAAAACTATATAAGTAAAAGTCACCAAAATAAATATTAACTTTCAAACCTAAGATAAAATAAAAAAAAGCTAGAGCTTAGAAATTAAATTCCGCATATAAACTATAAATTGACCTAACTTCTAACAAAACCAACAGAACCTAACCTAAACACAAGCCCACATTTTTTTTGTTAAATACATGAGAAGTAATATGCTATGAGTCTGTATTCTGTATATTTAATTTCGGTTGCGAAAAACTTGCCGTGGTTTGTTTTGCTCTATCACGTCACGATTCTTTCTAAATCCAAAAATAGCTCAAAATTAGTGAATAAGTCGCCATTTTTTTATAACCTCAAAACATAGCACAAAATCAGAAAATATCTTCATTCTTATAACGGGAATACTGCGAAACTGAGAAAAGATGTCTGAAACAATATATGTCTATGTATTTTAGGATGCTGAATCTGACGTCGGAATTCCCCTACTAGGTCACCATTTTTTTTTTTAACCTCAAAAAAGCTCAAAATCAGTGAATATCTTTATTCTTATGGCTGGAATACTTCCAAACCTAATCCTAAGAGCTTTACACCAAAAATTCTAAACCTAACATAAACTAATGAAAGAATTTTACACCTTTTAAACTTGCCTCAAAAGTTTTAGGTTCTCATTAGTGCAAATAATGTCAGTCAACGACATCTTTAGTAAATACTGCAACTCCAAAAACCACAAAAATTTGGGTATATACATATATGCATATATTATACTCTGATATATTTCTTTTAACTGGCTTATGCCTATAATGTAATACTAACCAAAGAATTATAGTTTAACTAAGGTAGAGAGCTACGGAATAAATCCATAAAATTATGGTTTAATTTTCAATTGACATTTCTTATCAGATATTTTCTTTTAAATTGCCTAGAAAAGAGAAATGTTACTGTAAACTTATATATCAGATATCATTATAGGAAAAATTCTATCGGAGTTAAATAAGGCTACGTGGAGGCCAACCTCTTTTGGAATGATAGCAAAAATGAGTGTAAAGTGTGTGATGTCGCCCTACCCTACTAAAAATAAGTTCTTTGATTATAACCATCTGAATTTTATAAAGCGGGCGAGAAGAAGTTCTCAGGCAACTTCAAATCCAAATTAACATTGAATTTGTTCTTGCATCAACAGTATCATGTAGGGGTACAGATAGAAGTTTCACAAAGATGCATTGTGACAAACTTCCGGACATATTTACGACACTGGATGATTTGCGAATTGAGAGGTCGAGATTTTCGTGAACTTTCAAACACGTACATTCTTAATGTCTTTAAGTTTGAGGATTTTTTGTTTAATTTCTCAGCTTTTGTTCACGATGTGCGATTTATCACTATTATTCTTCAACACCAATTCTGTACTAGGATCTAACAGTATCAATATACCATACCATTTGTGTAACACCCTGTATCGTTACTAATGAGTATATGGTGTAAAGTACCTACGCCTCTGTTATTACAACTATAAGTTGCACTGTTTTATGTATTGGGGCCAATGATACCTGAGCAAGGTTAATCAGACGCATATCTGGGTAATGAAAGTCAAATTCGGCGTTATCTCGAGCTACCATAAGGTCTAAAATAAATATAGACTTGCGAACATTGAAAACTGTAGCATTTTTGTAATGGTTACCTCATATAGCAAAGTTAAATAAACGCTTATTATTCAAATTTTTGACTTAAAACGATTATAATAATTATAATTATTGATGTAGTACATATTGAGATGTTGTTTACATGCATTTAAAAAGAGTAATTCCTTGTAGAAGAAGTTTACCTCCATTTTGTTTTTAGAAATGTCTGGTTGCAGTATTAATTTAATCAAATTTCCTTTTGCAGTTAGACAGGAAAATTAATATAATTTATGTTTCCTTATGAGGTGCCTAATTTTGAAAATTGATAATATGCTATAGGAGGTAAATCTCCTAATAAGGCATTTTGACTCTTAACAAGTTCTTTTAATATTTTATGAGGAATGATCTTCACAAAATGTATATTAAAAGAATAAGTTTGTACAAGGGTCGTCCAGAAAGTAAACAACGATTG
The DNA here is from genome assembly GCA_019049505.1 of Pachyrhynchus sulphureomaculatus. Lineage (NCBI taxonomy): Eukaryota > Metazoa > Arthropoda > Insecta > Coleoptera > Curculionidae > Pachyrhynchus > Pachyrhynchus sulphureomaculatus. The sequence continues at coordinate 152,342,917 of CM032449.1, read as the reverse complement.
TGTATATCTCTACAAAAACAACAGCTAACAAAAGAAAATATTATTTACAACAATACTAAATCTAACGCTACTTTTTTACATAATCGCCATTGTTATTTAGACACTTAGCATAACGAAACACAAGTTTTTCAATGCCGATGTTATCTCATCTCATCTACCGCCAATGAATGAAGCTATGAAGTTACTGCCTCTTTAAGAGCTTTATCACATCGTAAGTGTGTTTTATAAGCAAATCAGACAGATGTATGGTGAAAACGCAATGAATGAGTCTTCTGTTAAAAAATGGTGTTCAACGAAGGAAGAACAAACGTGCACGATGAAGATCGCAGCAGGCGGCGATCACTCGTTACGAACGACTTGAAAGAAAAAGTTGAATAAAAAATTTAGAAGAACCGGCGTTTTACTTTGGACTCATTACACAAAGTTTTCCCAGATATTTCTCTCCTACATGAAATGGACAGAGATCATCTAGGCTACAAAAAAATGTGTGCTCGCTGGGTTCCCAAACAAGACAAAACGAATAGGAGCAGCTTTGAATTTCATTAGCCGATATGATAAAGATGGTGAAACATTTCACATTTGCAAATGAAGGCGCCATGGCTTCAGTCATTGGCGGCAGATGAGTATAAGATCAGTATTGAAAAATTTATGTCTCGTTATGATAAGTGCCTAAATAACAATGGCGATTAGGTAAAAAAGTGCGTTAGGTTTCGTTTTGTTTTGATATTTTTTGTTTTTGTTGAGGTCTTTACCTTCTGGTTTTCTAAGGTATACTTCAGAAATTTTCATCAGAAAATTTTTTTATAGATTTTAACTTAACTTTGGCAATAACTTTTGCTTCAAAAATGTTTAAATTTACCTACTAAGATTACCTATCCATCCATTACCTATGAAAATTGATACTTTTTCAGGAAAATTTACAAAAAATTTGTTAAATTTTGGAAAAGTTTTTTTTAGAAAAAGATATTTCACATGAGCATGTATAATTTTCAAAAGATTCTAATTTTTATTATTGCCAGTTTTTAATGTTTTGCAATGAAACTTAAAAAAAAAATAATTATAAGTAATCTCAATACAAGAACACTTGTTGAAGTTGAAATATTAGTTTCAATAACTTATTTTTAATGAAAACAAAAATAATACTTTCAAATTCCGTTACGAATCATGCAACGTTGATGTAATATTAAAAGTTAACATACATATTCAAGCAAATTCACTTTTTAGTATTCCGTACGGAACTCTTCGGTGTCTGTCTGTCTGTCCATCTGTCACGCCCGGTTTTCTCCGAAACTATTTGACATAGAAAGTTGAAATTTGACACAAAATCTAGGAATTGATGGTCCAATCAGAGCCGTATAGTTTTGAAAGTTAAATTTTGAAGGGTTAGTTTTGGGGGGTGAAATCGTAAGAAAAAAAAAAAAAATAAATTTTTATAAGATCATCGAGTAGCGTATCAAATGAAAGCTTGTGAAAACACCACTTCAAAAATATATATAATGTAATAATTGCGCACACTTTTCTTTGTATTATTTTTAAAAAATTGGCAAAAATCGCTGCCCACCTCTTATCTCGAAAAGTACTTTTGAATAAATTTTGAAAATTTTGAAAAAATTTTGGAATATTTTCCACAAGGTGGACATTGAAGAAAAAAATAATCATGAGTGCATTACCTTTAATAATTAATAATAGTAAAAAATTAGTTGACTTTTTTTTTCTCTTCCTGTCATTCCTGCTTTTTATATATTTCAAATTTATTACTTTTTCTGTGTCTTCTATAATATATATAAAATGCAACGTCTCTCTGTCTGTCTGTCTGTCTGTCTGTCCGTTAGTGCGCTTATCACTGGAGAACCACTTATCCGATTTACGTACTTTTTTTTTAAAAAACATAAATATGTTCTCTGGCCAGGTTATAGGCTATATTTTATTACGATAGGTAGCATAAGGAATGAGTAGTGACGTAAAATAGTGAATGAAGTCAGAAAAAAGTTTGCCCCTAGCCCTTGCAATACACAGCCTAAACCATTAAAGATGGAACAATATTATGTAGCAGAGAATATCTATCACCTATAATATATATAAAATGCAATGTCTCTCTGTCTGTCCATTAGTGCGTTTATTACGCGAAAATCACTTATCCAATTTATGTGTCTTTTTTTAAATTCATACATTTATTCTTTGGCCAGGTTATATAATAATAATAATAATAATCTATATATATATATATATATATATATATATATATATATATAATATATATATATATATATATATATATATATATATATATATATATATATAAAATGCGACGTCTCTCTGTCTGTCCGTTAGTGCGCTTATCCCTCTAGATCCACTTATCGGATTTACGTGATTTTTTAAATTCATACATATGTTCTCTGACCAGGTTATAGATATATATTTTATTACATCTATAATATATATAAAATACAACGTATCTCTGTCTGTTTGTCCGTTTGTGCGCTTATCACTGGAGAATCACTTATCCGATTTACGTGCTTTTTTTCAAACATGCTAAACCATTAAATATGGAACAATATCATGTAGCAAAGAGTATCTATAATATATATATAAAATACAACGTCTCTCTGTCTGTCTGTCTATCCGTTAGTGCGCTTATCCCTGGAGAACCACTTATCCGATTTACGTGCTTTTTTGTTAAATATACGTATGTTCTCTGGCCAGGTTATAGGATATATTTTACTACGTTAGGTTACATAAGTAATAGTGAATCAAGTCGGAGAAAAGTTTGCCGCTAGCGCGTTCTCTTGCAATAGCTAAAGCTAAAGCATTAAATATGGAACAATATCATGTAGCAAAGAATATAATATATATAAAATGCAACGTCTCTCTGTCTGTGTGTCTGTCCGTTAGTGCGCTTATCACTCGAGAACCACTTATCCGATTTACGTGTTTTTTTTTTTTTAATTCATACATTTGTTCTCTGGCCAGGTTATCTATAATCTTCTATCTAGAATATATATAAAATGCTACGTCTCTCTGTCGGTCTGTCTGCCTGTCTCTTTATCTATCTGTCTGTCTGTCCGTTAGTGCGCTTATCACTTGAGAACCACTTATCCGATTTACGTGTTTTTTATAAATTTATACATATGTTCTATATAATTCGATATAACACTAGATAATGGGAGATAAGGTAAAATAATGGGAGATAAGGAGAAATAATGGGAGATAAGTCGAGATAAACCTCTATAATGGGAGATAAGGTGAGATAATGGGAGATAAACATAAATAATGGGAGATAACGAGAAATAATGGGAGATAAGGAGAAATATTGAGAGGTAAGTCGAGATAAGCATAGATAATGGGAGATAAGGTGAGATAATTGGAGATAAGGAGAAATAATGGGAGATGAGCAGAGATAAGCCTTGATAATGGAAATTATTTAGAGATAATGGGAGATAAGGAGAAATATTGAGAGATAAGGGGAGATATTTTATTACGTTGGGTAACATAAGGAATAAGCAATGACGATAGTGGTGAATCAAGTCCACGCGAGCGGAGCCGCGGGCACGGCTAGTTTGTTATAAAATTAAAAAATTAAATATGATAACCTCCAACAATAACATTCTCTTTTAAATACTTTAAATTACTTTGTGAGTCCCGTTGTTATAAAATTAAAGAATAAATATAATTAATAATAAATAACTCGTCTAATAGTAACATTTATCAAAATTTAAGTCCCTTGTTCAAAATCATAAAATGAAAATAATAAATAATTTGTCTAATAGTAGCATCCACCAAAATTTATCACATCCCTAACTTTAATGCTTTTTGGGTTTTTTGTCGACCTGATGACGACATAGACTACCAACAATATCCGTTTTAGACTAATTACTATATAACTTACTAAACTCGATGTCAAAAAATTTTAAAATGGAGTACCATTTCAACATCATGGTCTTTCTTACAGTTGTGTTCAGTCTTAAAAAGTGTTTTTGCATAATGTTTATTGACAACGTTTTATTTTTAATACCTTTGTAATTCTCTAAGTGTCATTTTATCATGTTTTTTTGATTCAAGGCCATCAATTTTCAACAAAGATCGGAAAGAAACTTTGTTGAAAACTCATTTGGGGTGTGTTTTGTGAAGTCATTGATTACTTTGTCCCTCCTTAACAAAAATTTTTATTTTAAAAGCAATCAACGTACGGAACACTAACTGCGCAAGTCTAACTTGCACTTGGCCGGTTATTTAGTACTAAAGTGATGTCAGGATAAGAAACTGATCTACGAGGGTGGATTGATAAGTCTGGTAAATTTCTACGCAATGGCGGCATGACTGTTGGTAAGCGTGTCTCTTGTAACGGATGTGTTCCAAGTTTCAAACAGAGATAATGCACAGATGTTTGTTGGCAGCTGTCGTAAGCGATCGGTGTTACACGTTTCGTAGAAATGAATAAAGCCGAGTATTATACAGTGATAAAATATTTTTGATTACCAAAATAGACTGAATAAAATGGCTTACATAGAAATTGAAATGAAGGGTGTTCATGGGGACTCACTACCAGCACTCAAGACCGTTTATAACTGGACAAATGAATTTAAATGTAGCCGTACGAACCCTGCAGATGCTGCATGTTCAGGCCGCCCAATTGAGCTATTTTCTTAAAAAATGGTAGATAAAATTCATGTTATCGTGGTGAAAGATCGTCGCATTAAGCTTCGTGAGATTTTTGAGATGGTAGGCATCTAATCTGAACTAACCTGTATGAAGTACTAAAAATGAGAAAGCTGAGTGCGCGGTAGGTGCCGCGTTTGTTGACTCCAGACCAAGGAAGAACATTTCAAAGTCGGTTCAAAATAGTTCCCCACCCACCCTATTCCCAGAGTCGCGTAGAAGAAATTTTTTACATTAGAAAATTAGTTAATGTCGTTAAAGGGCCTGTTTCCTCAATATTGTATAACTGGTCCGTAAATTTTAAACTTTTTTTTGTCACAAAAATTTGTATCACATTTTAACAAAATATAATAAAACAACTTTAAAAATATTGTAATATGCACCGTTTATTGTAACATTAAATTTTATTTTTTGCATTAAGTGAATAAAAAATTAAGTTTGAATTGAGCAATTGAGGTATACGAGGCTGGTTTGAAAAGTCCGTGCAAAAATAAAAAGTACTTATGTGTTTGGGGTAAACCTTTTTTATTTTTCGACATAGTCTCCTTTTAGGCTTATACACTTCGTCCAACGATGTTCTAGTTTGTTGATCCCTTCCGAATAATAGGATTTGTCCAAGTCTGCAAAATATCCATTAGTGTCTGCAATCACCTCCTCGTTTGAATAAAATCTTTGTCCCGCCAGCCATTTCTTCAAATTGGGGAACAAATAGTAGTCCGAGGGAGCCAAGTCTGGAGAATAGGGGGATGTGAAACGAGTTGGAATCCTATTTCCATTAATTTTGCGACCACAACTGCTGAGGTGTGTGCTGGTGCGTTGTCGTGATGGAAAAGGACTTTCTTGTGGGCCAATCGCGGACGTTTTTCTTGCAGCTCGGTTTTCAAACGGTCCAATAACGATGAATAATATTCACCTGTAATAGTTTTACCCTTTTCCAGATAGTCGATGAGGATTATCCCTTGCGAATCCCAAAAGACAGTCGCCATAACCTTTCCGGCCGAAGGAACGGTCTTCGCCTTTTTTGGTGCAGATTCCCCCTTGGTAACCCATTGTTTAGATTGTTGTTTGGTCTCAGGAGTATAGTAATGTTACCATGATTCATCGACAGTGACGAAACGACGCTTAAAGTCCTCCGGATTCTTCTGGAACAGCTGCAAACCATCCTTGCAACACTTCACACGATTCCGTTTTTGGTCAAGCGTGAGCAATCGCGGCACCCATCTTGCGGATAGCTTTCTCATGTCCAAATGTTTATGCAAAATATTATGTACCCATTCAGTCGAAATGCCCACAGCACTAGCTATCTCACGCACCTTAACTCTTCTGTCATCCATCACCATATCATGGATTTGATCGATGATTTCTAGAGTCGTAACCTCCACAGGCCGTCCAGAACGTTCAGCGTCACTTGTGCCCATATGGCCAGTCCGAGAATTTTGAAACCACTTATAAACTGTTCTAATCGAAGGTGCAGAGTCACCATAATGTTTATCAAGCTTTTCTTTAGTCTCCTGAGGCGTTTTGCCTTTCATAAAGTAATGTTTAACCACCACACGAAATTCTTTTTCGTCCATTTCTTGAAAATCACTCGACTTCCTTGATTCACACGAATGCCAAACACAAAGAAATAGACCAATATGGCTGAAACTTGGTGTGTGTTCATTCAAGAGATGCTAGTAACTAAACATGACGTCGACTTTGCACGAACTTTTCAAACCAGCCTCGTAAAATAACAAGCACTTAGCTGTAAGTAGGTTTCTCCTAAGTGTCTGATCCAAAACGTTCCTTGTTATTGCTACTCTATGTCTGTAAAATCTTTCACCATATTCGTCATTAACAGCACCCAGAATTCCAGGTAAGAATCCAGGAAGTATATTTTTAACAATATGTTACCTCCCAAAGTAATTAATTAAGTCTTGACAGTTTTCTGCCCAAAAGTTGTTTCAGGCAGCGTTCTCGAAAGGATTTAGATTTTGCTTTTGCAAGATCCTGTGTTTAATGGCCTTTATGTCACTAACTTTGGGAAATTTTTCTGTTAAATATAAAAATCCATTGCCATTTCTGTCCACTGCTTTTATAAAGTTATGCCCAGTTTTGTATGTAAAGGTGGTAAAAGTTCATCATCAGGATTCAATAAAAGTGTATTTAAAAAAATTTTTTGTTCTGGGATAACTAAGAGACGATTTTACTACTCCTGTTTTATATAATGATTTTTCTCTTTCTGCTGTTTCACTCGCAAATAAAGCAGCAATACTTTATATAACCAAGCTGCAATCGAAAGAAAACGACAACAACTTTCAAGCCTATATACATTTTCCAAGAATGTTTAGTATACTTGAATTTTAGAGGTAATTTCACATTTTTGTAGGATTCCTTCATCTAGGAAACATTAGCTACTAGCACAAAAGAAAGCATATTTCCATCATGCAAACGAACAACTTTTAATTTAGACTTAGATGAGCCAATGAAAAAATGTCAGTTACTTCATGGTATCCAAAATTCAAAGAGCTTATAACTGCTAAAATGTTATTACAATAATCTAAATCACCTATCTAAGCGAAATAAGATTTCAGTTCCTAGTTGCGATTTTGAAACTATCAAACTTTCGTACTACGAGAAAAAAAATTCCAGCCCTTCGCCTGCTATATCATATCAGATCACTAAGGTCTGAGTTAGTTATAAATAAGGTCAGGCGTACTTGTTCCTCCATCTTTTCGTCTCTACCAGGAAAGACAAATGATTCCTTGATTTCCATAAATTTAGAAGCCTTTATGTTATTTGAGCAAAAGTAACAACCACTTTCGTAATGTTTACGTTCCGTTCAAATTATTGCCACGGCACGTAAGAAATCTAGCACACGTTCTACTGCAGACATGTCTGACCCAAGATTTGTCCTGATACTGAACAGAAAACCAAGAATGGTTAAAATAGTACTTATTAATTAAACGTATACATTTTCGCCGTCCATTTAAAAAATTTGTTATCCACATATGTAACAAAAGCTATGCGGGTAATTCAAAAACAACTACAGAGATATATGATAAAATAAATTTTTCAAGCCAACAGTCGTCCAGTCATAATATTTTGGCTTCTTAAAAGTCATAAAAAAATGAGGGTGATCAAACAAAAACTATTGCAGTTGTGTAATAAGGGTACTTAAAAATATTTTAAAATCAACGTCAATTTCATGTCACCTACCTATGTAGTCACCATCGCAAATACAGTTTTCGAGAGTTCGGTGGGAGAAACCAATTTTAAATTAATGCTAATGCTATTGTAACATAGGTATATAGTCTTGCTTCAAACTGATGCCTGTGAACCCTACCAGGTGTACAAATATGAAATGCGGATTTTTTTCTAAAAAAACATGTTAAATTCGGAAGAATGATAAAAAATGCTTTATTCAAAATATGCTCCATCGCTTGTTATACATTTTTCCCATCTTTCGGGCAATTTGTGAATACCACGTCAGTAAAAATCTTCCCCTTTTGCTGCGAACCATTCATCGAGCCATTTTTTCACATCTTCGTACGAACCAAAGCGCTGCTCAGCAAGTACGTGACCCATCGATGCAAACAAGTGGTAATCGGAAGGAGCCAAGTGTGGTGAGTAAGCCGCATGGGGTAGAACTTCCCAGCTGAGTGCTTCCAACGTGTCGTGAACTGGTTTTGCCGTATATGATGGAGCATTGTCATGAAGAAAAATGACTGTGTTGCCTCTTTCGGTATTCTGGCCTTTTTTCAAGCAGCGAACGGTTCAAATTTGTCAATTGTTGTTGGTAACGTTTAGTATTAACCGTTTCCCCAGGTTTTAACAGCGCATAATAGACCACGCCCCTCTGGTCCCACCAAACACAGAGCATCGTCTTTCTGCCAAAACGATTCGGTATTGCGGTCGATGTAGGTGGTGCACCTGGATCTACCCATGATTTATTGCGCTTGGGATTCCCAAAATAAATCCACTTTTCATCCCCTGTAACTATACGATGCAAAAACGACTCCCTTTTGTACCGAGCGAGCAAAATGTCACACGTGTTTTTGCGCTTTTCCATTTGCCTGTCGTTTAACTCATGTGGTACCCGTCTACCGGCTTCTGAATCTTTCCCATCTCTCGTAAACGATTGGAAACAGCTTGTTGACTAACGCCCAATTGCTCGGCGAGTTGTTTTTATGTTTGCGAATCATCTTCGTCCAACAATGCTTGCAATTCCACATCTTCGTATTTCTTTGGCGGTTTTCCACGTTCCTTGTCTGCAACATCGAAGTCCCCACTTTTGAAACGCCGAAACCATCGTTCACACGTATCTTGCGATGGAGCATGTTCACCATAAGCTTCTCGAAGTAATCGGTGTGATTCAACAGCAGTTTTTTTCAAACGAAAACAAAAAATTAATGCTGTCCGCGAATGCTCTTTGTTCGGTATAAATTTCGACATATTGAACACAACAACACAACCCTATGCACACATTTTTCCAATTTATCACTCGTGCGCGTCTAACACTTGTTGATGACACAATAAAATGGCGCGGTGTCAAATTTTTATAGCACAAACTGCATTGGTGCACCATCTGTTGTCTGAAATCCGCATTTCATACTTGTACACTGGTATATAATCTTTTTTTAGTGTTCCGTATGAAACACTTCGGTGTCTGTCCGTCTGTCTGTCCATCTGTCACACCCGGTTTTCTCCGGAACTATTTGACATAGAAAGTTGAAATTTGGCACAAAATCTAGGAATTGATGGCCCAATCAGAGCTATGTAGTTTTGAAAGTTAAAGTTTGACTTAAGGGGTTAGTTTTAGGAAGTGAAATCGGAAGTGAAAAAAAATTACCGGGTCATCGAGTGGGGTATCAAATAAAAGCTTGTGAAAACACGAGTTCAAAAATATATATGATGTAATACCTGGGCACACTTTTTTTGTATTATTTTCCAAAAGTAACCAAAAATTATTTTATTTGTTTATAATTAAATAGATATTTAGGTAATAAATATTTGTTTTACTCTTTTATTCACTAGATTCTAGACTGAGCTAGACTGATTTGTTGGCTATCAAGTAGCTAAGATGCTATAACTGTTATACCTTATTGACTAAGAAAAAACGTGAAAAGACATATTGGATCTTAAAATATATACATGTCAGGGACCTAATTAATTTAGCCTAGGTAAGGGTTTTATTTTATTTTAAAAACTATCACCGTACGGAACATTAATTGCGCAAGTTCGACTTGCACTTGACCGGTTTTTCATTCATAAAATCTACTACATCTAAAACTTTTCCAAATTCTTTTAACTCGGACTTGCCAGCCACCATTAACGGTATATGTGATAAACTTATTTAGAATAGAATATATTTTAACTCTGATCAATTCCATTCTTCAATTAAATATTGATTCATATATTATTTACAGGACATTTCATAAAAACTAATAAAGCAAAAATAAAAAACATCGTTACAGCTTTTAATTATGTGTTATGTAATGGAAAAAATCTTTTGATTTATTATCATGGGATAGCCAATCACAGTCATATCTTACAAGTTAATCATTATCGACAACGGGTATTTTAGTATTTATTGACAACAAAAAAATGATTAAAATGAAATTTGTTCGAAAAAATCCGGCTCAATAAATATTCAATTTTTAGGAGAAATGCTGTTATCACTAACAAATAAACAATAAATTAAAAAGTACTGCGTAATAAGTACTAATGATAATAAATAACTAATAAAAATGACAAACGGTTAAGGACTACTGGCTGCTAGGTACAAGACTATTCCAGAATTATTATAAATAATATTAGTTTTTTATTGCACTTATGTAAACGAAACCTTTTTTTATCTGGACACATGCTGAAAAGCACCTGAATGCCTTTTATATAATCTGAAACAACATTTAAACGTAACATTTGTAATGGAAACATACTCAAATGGCATTTCTTTTTTAGATGTACTATACTAGTAAAAGAATGAAAAGGAACAACACTTGTATCACATCCAGTTTGCCAAAAAATAATGTATTCAAATCAAGGCCTGAAGTGAGTTAACATTCACACCATCATCCTTCTCAAGAACTACCTGTTATAAACTCATTAGTATTTAGAGCTGTTTTGAAACGTGATGAGCATTCGATCTCATCAGAAACAGAGAAACAGACTTGTAACAGTACTACAAATTCTACTTCCAGAAAAGATAATAACACTTGTAAGGAAATTGAGAAATGCTTAAGACTACCAAAGGATGCAATTTCTTTACATTCGAAGGTGATTATAAAATGGCTTGAGCCATGGATGAAATAATCAAGAAATGTGAAATAAAAGGTAAAAAAATGACAATTGGATACCGGAAGCTAAAATAGCATAGAAATGTCTGAAGCGGCTTATGCTGATGATATTGTACTAATGCCGGAAAATGAAAGACAATTACAAGGAAATCTCGATATTTGTAATGGAGCGTCTAAAGAAAAAGGTATGAAAATTAACATAGATAAAACAAAAGTAATGACAACGGAAAACCAACAAACGAATATTTACATAGAAGGGAATAAAATACAACGGGTGGAACAGTATAAGTATTTGGGAGTGATAATGGACGAAACTGGAAAACAAGACAAAGAACTTAATGAAAGAATTGAAAAAATGGACAAACTTTACTATGCAATAAATGATAAGTTCATTAAAAAGAAAGAAGTGACGAAACAAACAAAATTAAAAGTGTTCAAACAAATTTATAGGACAATCCTAACATAGGATGCGAATCATGGACCCTAACAGAGAGGCAGAAAAACAAGGTACAAGCCGTCGAAATGAAATACCTGAGAGCAGTACAAGGAGCATTGTTCAGTCTGGTTTGGCACTATGGTACTGTTGTATTTCATTTCAATAAATAAATATGAAAAAAATTAAGTTTATCATTTTTGCAAAAGATGTAATTTATTTATTTAAAGCACCTATATATGTATTTACAATTATTATCAATACCACATAAAACAAAAAAAAACTGTACAGAATTTGCATTGTTATGTATACCTTTTAGCTACTGTTCTAAGATTTCTAAGTATGATTAAACCTTCAGCTTCAGCTTCGGCTGAAGTTTATACCAGGAGCCGAAAAATCGGCTTCGACCTCGGCCAAAAATTAATCTTCTATCGAACACTAGTTATTATATTTCTTTTAAAAAAAATACTACCTGTTATAGATTGCCAAGTTTTTATAAAATAACCGACAGCTATTCTGCAATTTAAGTAATGTCATTATTATTATTTTTATATTCTTCTACCACAAACCGAATATATATCTTACATTTAGGTGCAGAATTTTAACTTTCGATTATTTTAAAGCTGCAGGTAACATTTGGAAATCCTAATTCGAGAATCAGCCACAAAGTAATCAAAAAGATCGTCAAGTTGCAAGATATTGTAATTCCGTATTAGTTTTATTTATTGTCATCATTTTTTATCTCTTAAGAATAAATTAAAACATTAAACAGCATTCTAAATAATTGTAATAAATTAAAATGTTAAAAAAACAATTTCTCAAGAATTAATAAATAAAATATCTTATAATTATACCTCTGTATGATGTATATTTAAATTATTTTTTACTTGCAACACATCTCTGTAACATACATAAAAATTAAGTTTTAAATATTTCTAATAAACTATTTTCTAGAGAGTTATTGGCATTGATTATTACTTGAACTGGAATAAAACTTATTCTTTCCTCAAAAATCACTGAATTTCTTACAAATTTTTTCATTCTATAACAACCAAATTAAAATATTTTCAGCAACGGCCTTACGGTACAATTTTAAGTTTGAATCATGAGAAGAAAAATGTGTGTGCTAGATGTAGATACGGTAGGACGACGTGACGACAAGGACAACGATCAACTTCGTTAGTTCGCGATCAGATCACCATGCTACAATATTACCCTCCCAAAGTACGAATACCCCCTTTACACTACTTTTCCACCATGGCTTTCTCCGCAACGATACGATAAGACAAATTGCTCAAACACACTTCTTAGAAAATCATTCCTAGAAATTACCTCAAACAAATACTCAAAACACGTGCTATATTATACTGACGGATCTAAAACCGAAAAAGGAGTTGGAGCAGCCTTTATCACTCAAAATATCACAAAAATGTTTAAGCTCCCTAATCATTCTTCCATCTTCGCCGCTGAACTGTTCGCACTAAAAGAGGCGATTAGGTATACCTTAACAAGGCCCCACAGGACTCCAATCTTAATAATATCTGACTCCCTCAGCGCTCTGAAAGCAATCAAATCTAAAAATCTAGACTATAACTATATCAGGCAGATCACAGATCTCATGTATACGGCCTCACTAAAGCATTACTCAGTCTCGCTACTATGGTCGCCTAGTCACATAGGAAATAAGGGAAATGACAGAGCAGACTTCTATGCCAAAATGGCCACTGAAAAGGAGAACGTAATCATAGGAGAAAACCATTACTCAGACTTTAGTATATACCTAAAATCGATCTATGAATCCCTCTTCCAACTAGGATGGGATCTGGAAAATCCTAATAATAATTTATGGCTCATCAAGCCCAATGTTTATCAATCATTACATTCAGTCAACATGAATAGAAAAGACAACGTACACAGGAGAAGATTAGCGGCAGGACATACGTACTCCACTCACAGTTACCTTATGAACAAGGAACAACAGCCCACATGTCCAGACTGTGATGCACCCCTTACAACGTCACACATCTTCGAGGCTGCTCACTATAGAGACAAGAGAAACAGATATAACATTCCATCAAGCATGAAACAAATAATTGATTCATTTGAAGACATGAAAGTAAATATTCATAACTTCCTCCTAGAAATACACCTTAAAGTCTAGATAAACAGAACAAGGGGCGCTACATAATCTTTAGTAGTTGATGCGCCCAGACACCAATAACATCATCATCATCATCAGATCACCATGCGCTATGCGCTACAGGTTTGCGCACAAACACTGTATCGTTTACAACAACTCTTTTCTTTACGCTGTAACTACCGCTCGTAGTTTTAATATAATAGAGTAATTTGCTTATGGTTTCAAATTATTCTGAGCTCAGAAGTTGGCGCCTAAAATGATAATCTTGGTATCATTTTTATTTTGGCAATATTTTATGCTCAGTTAAATATAAGCTCGGACAATTTACCCTGTATAATGCTACAATCCGCCATAAGGCAAATGTTATTTAAATATTTTTAATAGGTAAATTAAAATTCCTAAATTAAATGTAATCTTACCTTTATGTAAAATGAATATTAAATAAATGTATTCAAGCAAAACCTGCAGAAAATATTGTACTATTCACAGGAAAATCTTTCGCTGACTGATGCATTATAAAGTTAGTATTTATTTAAGCAGGGCAATAAAGTTATATATCTTTTAAACAATGTTATCTACGTACGTACAGCATTTTGAAATATAATATTATGATTTTTAATCTAGATTAAAGGTGTGATAACATGGTAAAATATGATATTTCAGACTTAATTTTGTGGCTTTTATATATGATAATTGTTTAAAATAGGATTTAGATAAATGTTCAAATTGTTGTGACTGTTCAACAAAAATATTTTTCTATTTCTAACGACTTAAAAGCGCAAAATGGAATATCAAAAAAAAAAATAAACGTAGAGTGATGTTCAGTTTCTCGTTGCTCATTTTTCAAAACTATAAGACAAAAACTCTGGGTCACATAAAGCCTGATTTTTTACATTATTTAAATTACATTGGTAAATGGTAACCTGAACAAACATAAACGGCAACATTGTATTTTCTTTCAAACGTGAAAATATCGCAATAAGAGATTTTTGCTTTTCTTTAAGTTTTAGGATTCCTAGATCACGAAAAAACATAGCTACTCATGTCGGTCGATCTATCTGTCTATCGATCTATCGGTCTATTGATACTCTTAAACGAAATGAAGTATCAGTTTCAAACTTGGCAGGTATATAATGTCTAACTAGGGGGTGAAGCCAATAGTTTTTGAACGATATCATTTGAGACGAAGGAGATGAAAGGGTTGATCAATTTTGTCTGGTTTTAATATGGTAATTTTTCCTGGTTTTTTTGTTGGGTAATAAACAAATATTGTGCATAAATATTTATGAAAAAAAGCATAAAAGGAGTGGAGAAGGAGAATTGTTTCGTATTTATAGTGGTGTATGTGATTTTCAAGATTTTTGGAACTGATATATTCGAAAATTAGATTTTTTATTTTCATTATTTCATTTTAACCCAAGAAGGGGAGTGAACGGACTTCAATAGTATTTTGAGAAATTTGTAAATTTTTTTGTTGATGTAATTGACAGATTTTAAGCTCAAGTTACTGTTAGTCCTGAAGTTAGTAAGATAAGAGTATTTAATAGAGGAATCTCTAAGGGATTAAAGGATACCCTTTGGAGGTCAGTTTATTCCTATTTCGATTCTGGTAACAAGACTAGCATGTAGAAATGCTCAAAAAAATGCTAAAAAGAAATATATATATTTCTGAGGTGTGCAATTTTTTTAAATTTTGGTCAGTTTTGTTGGAAAAATTTTCTAAAGACCTGATTTTAACATTTTTTTCCAGTTTCTCTTAAAATTCTAAAAATTTTGGAGTAGTTTGCTAGAATTTACATAACGTTTGCAGTAAAATATATAAGGGGTTAATGGGATCGGGTAGAGGGGTTACACGAGTTACTTCATATATATCATCCTATATCCCTCTTTCAGAGTTTTTGGACCGTAAGAATATGAAAATGAAAGAGAAATGGGAGAATCTTGTATAGTCAGAAGTTTCTCAGACATAAAATCGATGCGAAATTTTTTTATTATTTTGATCGGTAACACGGGAAGAGGGGTAAAAGGGGTGGGGGCTCAACTCAATAGTATTATCAGAATTTTTCCTGGATTTTAATTGGGATATTGAATATTTAATATAAAATGTAGTAAAATATATACAGGGCGAAAGGGATGGGATAAGGGGCTAAAAGGATGATTGCACCTAAAGAGATTCTACAATAAAACCAGGAAGTAGGAGCAAATAGGGTAGACTTTTAAAGGAGATATGTGTTGGCCTCCACGTACAGTTTTGGTATGGCGATATCTCAAAATTATAGTTCACAGTACGAATTAGAAGAATGCCAGAAAAGTAACGGTTCTCATTTAAATGTCGGGAGCTCGCCCAAAATTCCCCAAGCACATCCTATCTCCTGTCTTCCAGTGAACTGTGCAAGGTTTAAAAGAGATAAAGCAAAACAATATATTATATATATATATATATATATATATATATATATATATATATATTATAGTAAAATATATAAGGAATTAATAGTATATAAGTCAGAAGGTTACAGAGTTTCATACGTAAAACAAGTGAAAAACAACCTGCCGATAACAAATAATTTTAAATGATGAAAAAATAGATCAGAGATCATCATATCAGACTAGGGTTCCAGAAGACCTGCAGATATACCCCACAAATTAAAAAACTTAAAACTGAGCTGTTAATTTGTCATATAAAAAATTAAATATTAAGGGAATAAAATAAGTAAAATATTAATAATATTAATATGTATATATATATATATATATATATATATATATATATATATATATATATATATATATATATATATATATATATATATATATATACATATATATATATATATATATATATATATATATATATATATATATATATATATATATATATATATATGTATATATGTATATATATATATATATATATATATATATATATATATATATATATATATATATACATACATATATATATATGTATATATATATATATATATATATATATATATATATATATATATATATATATATATATATATATATATATATATATATATATATATATATATATATATATATATATATATATATATATACATACATATATATATATATATATATATATATATATATATATATATATATATATATATATATATATATATATATATATATATATATATACATATATATATACATATATATACATATATATATATATATATATATATATATATATATATATATATATACATATATATACATATATATATATATATATATATATATATATATATATATATATATATACATACATATATATATATATATATATATATATATATATATATATATATATATGTACATACATATATATATATATATATATATATATATATATATATATATATGCATATATAATATATATACAAGATTATAAATATTAAAGTACTACATCTGGCCACTACTACTCTACGGATGCGAAGCGTGGACCCTTAAACAGGAGCTCCAAGCATTCGAAATGTGGCTATACAGACGAATGCTAAGAATCAGCTGGACTAGCAGAACGACCAATACAGAGGTGTTAAGCAAAATGAATGCTCCATAGTGCCTAGTCCAGACAATCGAGATCAGAAAAACAACCAACCTCGGACACATAATGCGTCACATAGAATATAATCAACTCCAACTCATACTGGAAAGAAAAATAAACAGATGACGAGGCTTGGGTAGAAAGAAGAAATCACGGCTAAAAAATATAAGAGACTGGACGAACACCGACGAGAACATCCTGATACATATCGCACAGAATAGAGACGAATTTGCCCTAGTGGGCGCTAACCATACATATATATATATATATATATATATATATATATATATATATATGTGTGTGTGTGTGTGTGTGTGTGTGTATGGTGACCTTTAAAAGTGTGTTGGTGTGAAAATGTGCTCCCAAGGAAATCTAGAAAAATAGAAATCCTAGGGCACGAACAAAATTTTAAAGTGTGTTGAGTGCAAAATTAAAGTGATTATTAACCACTGTGAAGGATTGGAGGAGGATAGAATTGGTGTATGTCACATATCATTTTTTTCCATGCCTGCCATTTTACTCTCGTTTAACTTCCTATCAGTTAATATCGCTTATGAAAATAAAGGTGTCTGCATACGTTTTTAAAATAAATAAGTGATTTGTAATGAATGTTGAATTTATACTGAAGGCCATAATTGACAAGTATTAAATCTTTAACTGGGTTTCAATTAATTTCTTCTCCAATCCAACACTGGATGAGATACAACCATATAATCAACTTGCAAACTTCCCTTAATCATGTCAGCGATACTTTGCAATGTGTGCCAGAAAAACATACCAAAGAGCGTTTATAAAATAAAATGTGGTATTTGCACGCATTACTTGCCCCTTCCCTGTGCAGGAGTAAGTGAGGTCGATGCGAAAGTATTCCACCAACAGAAAAAAACCTGGAGCTGCAGTGCTTGCAGAGATGCTGGTAACCAGATGGAAAGTCACTCAAACAAAACCAAAAATCACCATGCTAACCGACAGAAAAGGGATGAAGAAGAAGGGCGTGACTTAGTGCAGCTTTCTTTACTTGTTACTGAAATAAAGGATCTAAAAAAAGAAATTTCGGAGATGAAGACTTCACTGCAATATATCAGTGACCGCTTTGAAACAGAAAGGGTGAGAAATACTCTCTGAGATAGTGGATGACCTGAAAAAAGAAAATACCTCGCTGAAAAGAGAATTGGGCTTTGTTACCTCATATATCAACAACATCGAGCATCAAAGAATAAAAAATAATCTTGTAATTACCGGGATTTGCAACGACGAGAAAGAACTTAAAGAAGACACTGAAAGAAAAACCATTGCTGTACTTCGACGCCTAGATGAAAATATAAAGAGAAAAAATATCAAGGCAATTCGAGTGTAAAAAACTAAGGCACACAAACACCTTGTGGTTGTGACTCTCGACAGTGAACAGAAAAAAAAATCCATTGTTAAGAGTCGCAAAAATTTTGAAAATGTACTATCATATTTAGAGTCACTAAATAAAAGCTTTGATGTGTTAACTCTTTCTGAGACAAATGATATTACTCTGAAGCATCTAAATTTGAATATCCCTGGTTATCAGTTATGTTATAATTTTAGTATTGTTAATAAATGTGATGGCTTTGTCTTTTATGTTAAGTGCAGTATTTTAAAATCTGTCAATGTAATGGAAGTAAATAATTGTAAATTTCTTAGAGTTAAACTTTACAAAAATTATTGTAGC
>CM032449.1:151659128-151719128 GCA_019049505.1 Pachyrhynchus sulphureomaculatus | reverse complement strand
ATTTTAACTTAAGGGGTTAGTTTTGGGGGGGTGAAAACGGAAGTAAAAAAGAAATTTACTAGGTCGTCGAGTGGGTGTCAAATGAAAGCTTGTAAAAACACAAGTTCAAAAATATATATAATGTAATACTTACGCACACTTTTCTTTGTATTATTTTAAAAAAATCGCTGCCCCCCCTTATCTCGAAAAGTACTAATCATAAAATTTTGAAAAAATTCTGGAATTTTCTCCGCGGGGTGTGGATTGAACGAAAATTATCACGAGAGCAACTTTACTAATTTATCTAGTACCAGGTGTACAAGTATGAAATCCGGATTTCAGACAACAGATGGTGCATCAATGCAGTTTGTGCTATAAAGATTTGACACTGCGCCATTTTGTTGTGTCATCAATAAGTATCAGACGCGCACGAGTGATAAATTGGAAAAGTGTGGTCATAATGTTGTGTTGTTGTGTTCAATATGTCGAAATTTACACCGAACAAAGAGCATTCGCGGACAGCATTAATTTTTTGTTTTCATTTGAAGAAAACTGCTGTTGAATCATACCGATTACTTCGAGAAGCTTATGGTGAACATGCTCCATCGCAAGATACGTGTGAACGATGGTTTCGGCTTTTCAAAAGTGGTGATTTCGATGTTGCAGACAAGGAACGTGGAAAACCACCAAAAAAAATACGAAGATGTGGAATTGCAAGCATTGTTGGACGAAGATGATTCGCAAACACAAAATCAACTCGCCGAGCAATTGGGCGTTAGTCAACAAGCTGTTTCCAATCGGTTACGAGAGTTGGGAAAGATTCAGAAGACCGGTAGATGGGTATCACATGAGTTGAACGACAAGCAAATGGAAAAGCCCAAAAACACGTGTGATATTTTGCTCGCTCGGTACAAAAGGAAGTTGTTTTTGCATCGTATAGTTACAGGGGATTAAAAGTGGATTTATTTTGAGAATACCAAGCGTAAAAAATCATGGGTAGACTTAGGCGCGCCATCCACATCGACCGCAAGACGATGCTCTGTGTTTGGTGGGACCAGAGGGGCGTGGTCTATTATGAGCTGTTAAAACCTGGAGAAACGGTTAATACTGAACGTTACCAACAATTGACCGTTCGCTGCTTGAAAAAAGGCCAGAATACCGAAAGAGGCAACACAAAGTTATTTTTCTTCATGACAATGCTTCATCACATACGGCAAGACCAGTTCGCGACACGTTGGAAGTACTCAGCTGGGGAGTTCTACTCCGTGCGGCTTACTCACTAGACTTGGCTCCTTCCGATTGCCACTTGTTTGCATCGATGGGTCACGGACTTGCTGAGCAGCGTTTTGGTTTGTACGAAGATGTGAAAAAATGGCTCGGTGAATGGTTGGCAGCAAAAGGGGAATATTTTTACTGGCGTGGTATTCACAAATTGCCCGAAAAATGTATAACAAGCGATAGAGCATACTTTGAATTCAGCACTTTTTATCATTCTTCCGAATTTAACATGTTTTTTTTTTAGAAAAAAAAAATCGCTTTTCATACTTGTACACAATGGTATATAAAAAAAACACAAATTTCAAAGTCATCAGTTTTCAGTAACGACCGGAAACAAACTTTGTTGAAAACTCATTTTGTGTGTTTTGTGAAGTCATTGATCATTTTATACCTCCGTAACAAATTTTTTTATTTTAAAAGCAATCAACGTACGGAACACTAACTGCGCAAGTTCAACTTGCACTTGACCGGTTATTTTTTTTTAAATATTAAAGTCTTATCCATCATACAATGATCGAAGAGTTTAATTTTAAATTCCTTCACTTAGTTTAATTAATTCTTTTAATTTTTTAACAAAGTTGGTCAAGTCAATAATGTCGCGCGAACTTAAAACAGCACTAATTTGTTTTGTGTATCTATTATTAATAACCCTTTCCCTATATTCTCGAAAGGGTAAACAAGGGCTAATTGCAGCTCAGTATTTTTAGAGCAAAATGACATTTGCGATCAATATTAAAGTCCTCTGTAAGCAAATTTTAATGGTAATATACCGATGTTGATAAGACACTTCTTTTTTTAATTGGGTTTAGAACTACTTATTTTTAGGGTCAGAAGTATGTTCAAAAAATAAGTAAGAGGGTCTATTACATATTAAATTAAATGATCAATTTTAAAACGGTATTTTTGCTTTAATTTTATACGTTGTCTACGACTACACGAATCCTCAAAGACAAAATAATGCCATACTTCAAAGGAACCCAGTGCATTATGAATTACACGCAGTACAGAAAAGAGGATCTTTTCTAATGCTAATGTCTAGAAATTTGACATATACTGATTAGTTTCTTAACTAATTACCAGTTTCCTAACTGCACACTATTTTGGGAATTTGTAAATGGGAATTTAGAAAAAATAATTAAAACAGATAACTTCGAATTTTACTTATACCTTGATTTTAAAGATTTAGCTAAACAGCCAAATATACGTGGGCTGCCTGAAAAGTTCTTGGCCTAACAGTGAAAAAAAAACATGTTTTATTTTTCAATATAATCTCCTAAAACTTTAATACATGTATTTCCAATAATTCAAATCATTAAAGTGTGATTCTGGAAGGTCTGCAAAATACCCATCCACAGTTGTAATAGCATCGTCATTTGAAGTAAAACGCTTTCCAGCTCTGAATTTTTTCAGGTGTGCAAACAGATAATGGCCAGAGGGAACTAAATCTGGTGAATACGCTGGATGTTCAAGCAATTCGTACTTTAATTTGTTGAATTTTGCCATTGCCATTTGCTGCTATGAGCATGTGAATTGTCTTGATGAAAATGATTCTTTTCTTCTTTAAAGCTGGTCTTTTCTCACGAATTTTTGCATCCAACTGATCTAAAAGGTTATAATATTATTGAGAGTTAATTATTTTATTTTTCTGAAGATAATCGATCAAGAAAACACCTTAGTAATTCCAAAAAACTGTTGACATAACCTTCCCTGCTGATGGAACCGTCTTTGCCTCCTTTGGTGCACTTCCACCGGCTTCAATCCATTGTTCCCACTGTTCTTTTCGCTCTGGTAAGTTTCATCAACATTTATGAAACGACGCTTGAAGTCCATTTTACTTTACTCAAAACGATCCAAACACGCTTGAGAAATGCGCATTCGAATACGTTTTTGGTGAATTGTAAGCAAATGCGGCACCCATCTTGCACAAAGCGTTTTTATATTGTAATTCTTCATGCAAAATATTTCCAATTCGTTCTCTTGAGATGCCTGTGGCCTCAGCTATTTCATGCACTTTCACTCGTCGATCATCTAACAAAATATCATGGCCTTGTTGAATGATCTGTGGTGTTGTAGCATTTTTTGGACCACTTTCGCAGGGAGCATCTTCCGAGGCTTGTACGACCAGATTTAAAAAGAGCTATTTTTTCACAGTGGAAAGTGAAGGTGCAGCATCCTTATACACTTTTAAAAATTTCGGATGAATTTCTGTTGGTGTCCAAATATCCAAAACAAAGAATTTAATTACTGCACGATATTCACTTGGAAAAAATCAATGACACGTCAATGTTAAACAGCTGTTATTACTCGAATAAATTGACAGATCGAAATAAAATTTTACGTATGTTTTATAATGTATGGAACTTTCCAATACAGTTATAATTTCATAATTTCACAGTTTCTTACACTATCTATGTGTCAGGCCTAGGTATATATATATATATATATATATATATATATATATATATATATATATATATATATATATATATATATATATATATAAAATAGCATTAACTCGAAATAGTAGCAATGGCCGGCGGTAGGTACATCCCTAACAACGCGGCTCCGAACTGATTTGGAATTTGGGGACGAAGTATGTAGCCGTAGGTAACTCTTCAAGTGGTTTCCGCGGTTTAAAACCGGTCAAACTACTGTGGAAGATGATTCGTGTTCTGGTTGACCTTCGACGGTAACTACGCCTGAAATCATCTCCAAAGTTCAACATATCAATCGTGAAGACCATCTTCCAACAATTCCGAGCATTTCTGACAAACCTGCCATTGGTTAGAACACGTTCAATAATTGCATGACTTCCTTCCGTGTCCCTTTTATTCGCCTTATTTGACACCCTGTGACCTCGGACCGGTTGTAGATGAAAGATCCCCGCTTGGAGACTGTATGGGAGATTGAACTCAAATCGCAGGCTGCGCTGAAGTCATCGACCTTCAAAGAAATATTCTACCAGTGGCAGAAATAGTGGGACAGGTGCAGAGGAACTACTTTGACAGTGACGGGACTCACAAAACCTAAAACTAACAAGTTCAGATTTTATTGTTATTTCGGGAACTTTTGGATTGCACCACGTATATGCTATGTATATAGCGTGAAAGTTTTACGAGTAAAAACACACTACAGTGTTACGTTTTGTTTGTTCAGGGTGAGATCTAAAGACCAACGATTTTTTTTTAACCCTTACACCTTTGTTTCTTATTGAATTTAGAAAATAAACCGGATTATCTTTAACCTAATTACCCTATTGGATTGAGTTGGTTTCTAAGTGACTGTAGTTACAAAATTACAAAACCTGCTTATTACTATGTTGTTACTTAGTATATATCATTACTACACTAAACACTCCATTTTTCACTCAACGCGCGTTTCCATGTTAGCTTAATCGGGAGCCATGATTGACTGTTAGTCAATCATCGCTCCTGACTAAGCTGAGCACTGAGTAGTGTCATTGTGCCAAAGATTCCACATTCCCAACATAGCTACTATGCTGTGTATATTAAAGTATTTGTTGTTTTAGGTTGATCGAACTGTTACAAAAAGTTTCATAACATTTGCTCTATTACTTTAAAAATAAAGCGCATGTTTCGTATTCATAAATTATTTTTGTTTACAATGTATATATGTGCTGGTGGCAAAATTCTGCCGTAAATTTTAAAAACAAAGATAAAAAGTTTTCAACTGGTACAAATTGTTTAAAGAGGGTAGAGTAGCAGTTGAAGACGAATTGCGTTTCAGAGGACCATCCATGGCAACCACAGAACAAAACATAAACAAAATCAGAGATCTTGTACTCAGTAATCACCATTTAAGTAGTAAATAACCTTGTCGATCTTATGGAAATATCAACCGGATCAATTCGATTGATTTTAAAGAAGGGTTTTGGCTTTTCTCGTGTGTCAGTTCATCATATTTCAAAACAACTGAATTTTCTTTAAAAACATCATCATGGTGGTCAGGTTACTAGGGAGGATCTATTCATATGATCTGGAAACAGCGCAACAATCTACTTGATTTCGTGCAAAAGGTGAACCAGAGCCGAAAGAAACCACGTCAAAGTCGGTCAGGTATCATGGTCATGTTAACAGTCTCTGCGATTTCCATATCGTTGAGTATAAGGAGTTCCTCCTAATTGGTCAAACAATTATTAAGGAACATTATTTAAGTGTTTAAGTGAGTCAATTCGTAACAACATAATATTTCATAGGTCACGATAACGCAGCATCATACAATGGGAGAATTATTCGTAACTCGAAAAATAAATGATAATCCTTAACAAGCACCATATTTACCACACAGGACACCGTAAGACTTTTTCCTGTTTCCTGTGTTGAACTTATTACTTCGTGTTCACTACTTTAAATTGACAGATGCAATAAAAGAGGATTCGTTGGCCATTTTGAAAACAATACCGGAATTCTTGTATATTGGAAAGATCTTTGGAATAAGCGTGTTGCAGTGGTAGGAAATATCTTTGAATGAGGATCAAATAAATTTGGATGAATAAATTATTAGTGTGTGTTTTATTTATTCATTTCCCTTCATTTTTGAACATTGAGGTGCAATGAGATCATAGCTTAACCCTGCTGGGTATTACTTGAAACTAGAACACTATTGTCTTGTGTTGGACCAAAACTGCTATCTCTATGAATGTTTCAAGATAGCACCAAAATAATGTTATTACTTTCCCGATATTGATTCGTTGACCATCTGAAGTTGCTCCTTGAACGAAGATAATTTTTCGGTCGAGAATTAAATATTAAAACTAGGTTAGTTTAAATTAGGAAGGATTGTTATAACGTAACCAGAAAATTACATAATTTCAGGCAGACTTTGGTGACCTAAAAACATCAATAAACAAATATATTAATTTTGATTTATTGGCTATATCCTATTTTTAATACTCGTAATTACGAATTAATATGGATAAGGCTTAGTTTAAAAATCATTATGGATTCTTGTAAAAAATTGCAAATGCAACTCTTGTATACAAGAGCCGCCTTTTAAGTTTTTACAAATGATCACTAGAGAGATGTGACATTACCATTGTAAAATTTGACATTTTTTATTGTTAAAACAGTGGCAGCTCAGACATTGGCCGAGTAGTTTGTTTACAGTGTGCGTTTAAAAAAAAGAACAGTTTTGTGAAGAAAGGGAAATTTCACGGAAGGTTTTCATTGGATGATTTTTAACGATTTTAGTAAAGCCCTAACTCAACAACAATGCCTCGAATCGCAAGATGAACCGAATTCAACACAAGTGGTTCGTTCGCGAAGCACTTTCAAGAAAATGATCGTTTGTTTCTTTGGTTATACCGGATATGTTGCAACCATTGCTTTAAAAGATCGAAGAATAGTTAATGGTGAATGGCCCACAACAGTTTGTTTGCCAGAAATCATCGATAAAATCAGGAAAAACAACCGAAAGCGTCAGATCATTCTTCATTATGACAATGCCGGCTCTCACACAGCACGACTAAAACCCTATTTTGAGGTACCAACTTTAGAGTGGAAAAAATGTTTCGAGAATTGGTTCGAATGCATGAAAAACCGTATAAATCTTTTGAGAAACAATAAAATAATTTGTACCAAATTTTTTTTCTTTCATTGCTTTTATAAAAACTTGAAAGACAGCCCTCGTATGAATTAAAAATATGTCAATAGCACTTTTCTTGGTTTTCAGCAGCTGAATACGGACAATTAAGGTTTCTTATTTTTAGAACGTAGTTCTCAATCAATATTAAAATCCTCTCGCAGGCAAATTTTAGTTCTGACAAGCTGATGTTGACAAAGCACTTCTTTTCGTGAACAACGTCTGGTTTCTTTGTCTTTAGGATTGGCGGAATATTGTCAAAGGATTTAACTAGCAAACAGAATTTAGTTAAATAGGTTTAAGACGGAATGCTAAGTTTAATCTAAGTTTGGGCGAAATCTTAAAATCTCTCGAGGGTGAAGTTAACTCCAAATAATTATTAAAATAAAAGTTTCGTACATTAGGTATAATATTTACACTTCTACGCTTAATATTACTTAATAATTTGGCTGATTTTAATAAGTGAAGACACCACCTAAGCTGTCTGAAAAGTTCTCGGTCTGACACATAGATGGCGTTAGAAACTGTGAAACCATAATTGTATTGGAAAGTTATATCCTTTATATAAACACATGTAAAATTTTATTTCGTCAATTCATTCGAGTAGTAGCAGCTGTTTTAATATTGACGTGTCAATGATTTTTTAAAATGGAAAAAATTGAGTATCCTTAGATGATCGACTAGTGAAAGTGTATGAAATAGCTAAAGCCATAGGCATCTCAAAAGAAAGAATTGGAAATATTTTGTATGAAGAATTATATATGAAAAAGCTTTGCGCAAGATGGGTTCCGCATTTGCTAACAATTGACCAAAAACGCAACGCAAATGCTTAGTTCTCAACGTGTTTGGATCGTTTTAATCAAAATAAAATGGATTTCAAGCGTCGTTTCATAACTGTTGATGAAACATTGATCCACCACCATACTCTACATAAGAACAGTCGAAACAATAGATTGAAACTGGTGGAAGTGCACCAAAGAAGGCAAAGGCGGTTCCATTAGCAGGGAAGATTATGAGGGTCGTTTTTTGGGATCACAAAGGTGTTTTGTTGACCGATTATCTTTAGAAAAGTAAAATAATTAACTCTGAATATTACTGTAACCTTTTGGATCAGTTGGATGCAAAAATTTGTGAGAAAAGCCCTGCTCTAAAGAAAAAGAGAATTATTTTCCATCAATACAATGCACGTGTTCACACAAGCGTTTTGACGATGGCAAAATTCAACGAATTAAAGTACGAATTGCTTGAACATTTAGAGTATTCGCCAGATTTGGTTCCCTCTGACTATTATCTGTTTCCAAACCTGAAAAAATTCCTGGCTGAAAGCGGTTTACACCAAATGACTAAGCTATTGCAGCCGTGAATGGATATTTTGCAGACCTTCCGGATTCACACTTTAAGGATGGTATTGAATTATTGGAAAAACGTTGGAATAATATTTTGAAGTTTCAGAAGTTTATATTGAAAAATAAAACATTTCACGTAAAAAAAAATTTTGCTTTCATTGTTAGGCCGAAAACTTTTTAGACTGCACGTATTGCAGCTTTTTATTTAATAGGGTAAACTGGGGCAAGTGCACAGGGTGGTCCAAATTGGACACTTTTAAAGGTAAACCCCTTTATCTAAAGGAGATAGACGAAAACTGATGCCGGTGTCTGAGGCTCAATTTTTATGATAAACCCAATGGTGAAAACCTCATGTCGATATCTAGTACCGTTTCAGATATACAGGGCGTTTTTAAAAAATCTGCATTTTAGAAAAATGTTCGTAATTCTTTTCCTATTGAAAATATTTCTATGAAAAGATTCTCAAAGCATTTTTTCACGTGGATTTCAACAGTGTAAGTTACATTTTTTTACAACTAATATTTTAATAGTTATTAACCCAAAAATGATGAGATACCCTGTATATTTTCCCTTATCTGAATAGAACTTTAAATTACCATTCTAAAAATGTAGCACACTTTATATTTTGCTTAAATCTACTTCAAAATATAAAGGTTTTCAGTTTTTACGCCAGTTTTAAATGCACATTTTGTGAAGTAGGCTTTGGACGGAACGGCCATATGGTTTAATTCAATTGTTTACTCGTAGTTGTCAAATTTTACTTCTTGATCAGTTATTGAATTGTCTATTAAATCGCAATGAAGTTTGAAAATTACGAAAAATGGGATATGATATTGTGTTTGATACAAACCGGAGAAAATTCGGAAGCGGCAAGTAATTTGTACCACGAACGGTATTCAGAGAGGCGTTAACCCTTCAAGGATATATTCGCTCGATTGCGACATAACCTAGTTAATAGTGGCCAGTTTGAAAAGAAACGACCCAAAAATTATGCATCAAACAGGGATTAGGAGTTAGAAGAAATAATAGTTTTAGGAACTATCGGAAATAATCCCAACACTTCAACCCGAGGGTTAAAAGAATCCACTGGACTACCAAGATCTAACGTAAGTCGTACTTTGAAGAAACACAAATTCAGGCCATATAGGACAAGAAAAGTTCATCACCTTAGAGACGGAGATTTTCAACGGCGTATGGATTTTTGCCATTGGTTTTCTGGAGAATTGTAACCATGGTCCGAATTTTTCATTAAAATGCATTTGAACAGACGAAGCTTATGTAAGCATGTAGGTATTTTTAACCATCACAATTCTTATATGTGGGCACAAGAAAATCCTCATTTAGTGGTGGAGCAAAGAAATCAAGGCAGATTTGGATTTAATGTGTGGGCAGGAATTTTTAGAGGCAGAGATATTTGGAAATTTTAAGGCAGCAAATAGAACCTCTTGTTGATGAACTGCAGTTAATGGACCTTAGAAATATATTTTTTCAACACGACGGGCCCTCCTTCATAACGCTGCAGTTATCAGTAATTTTTTATCTACCAATTTCGACAATAACTGGATAGCCAACCAAGGTCCGAACCGTTGGCCGGCAAGATCGCCGGATTTAACACCCATTGACTTCTATCTCTGGAGAAGATTGAAAGACCAAATTTTTAAATTGCCGACAAACACCAGGCAAGAGTTAGAAGTCGCAGTCATACAAAGTTTTACAGCTCTCACTCCTCTTGAACTACTCAACTCGGTAAGAAGTGTCCAGAAATAAATTGTTTTATTGTAGTTTAAAGTACAATAGCATTTAGTAAATTTCGCTGTAGTTATGACTCTTGGAGTTACTTCTGGGAATTTTTTTTACGATTTGACTGCTGTCGGTAAACAATTGATATTGCCGTTCCGTCCAAAACCTACTTCACAAAATGTACATTTAAAACTCGCGTAAAAACTGAAAACCTTTATGTTTTGAAGTAGATCTAAGCAAAATATAAAGTGTGCTATATTTTAGAATGGTAATTTAAAGCTCTATTCGGATAAGGAAAAATATACAAGGTATCCCATTTAAAAAATATATTTTTGCGTTATTAACTATCAAAATATTAGTAGTAAAAAAATGTAACTTACACTGTTGAAATCCACGTGAAAAAATGCTTTAAGAATTTTTTTACGGAAATCAAAAATTTTCAACAGGAAAAAAATTACAATCATTTTTCTAAAATGCAGATTTTTGAAAAGCACCCTGTATATCTGAAACGGTACTAGATATCGATATGGGGTTTTCACCATTTCACCATGTCATAAAATTGAGCCTTAGACACCGACATCAGTTTTCGTCTATCTCCTTTAGATAAAGGGGTTTACCCTTAAAAGTGTCCAATTTGACCACCCTGTAGATTCGTAGACTAAATATGTAGTACAGAAAACAGCACGCTAGTGAATTTTGCCATTTTTCATGCTTCTCTTTACAAAAATGCTACTAAATATGTTTGTGTAAGAAAACGAGACAATTTTCCGTATTATATGTCTGTCTGTTTATTAACATCAACATATGAAAAGTAAAATTTATGTTTGAGAAAACTGTAGATTCGTGCTTTACCCTTAGTAATTAACACCTCTTTAAACACCTTTCATGCATTAGAGATAAAATAAAATTATGTTTTTCTCTTTCCTTTCTACCGTTCTGGCAAATGTTAAAAAGTTAAACGGAAATAATGTGTTTACATGTATGTATTTAACCAAAATACCACGATATAAGGCTATAATATCGGAATAAATTCTGGCCAACTAATTCCTTATATATTTTTAATGGTTTCGTTACTGTTTATTCAAAACAAAAGATTCGTTAAATAGCTCTAAATTAAAAAAAAAAACTGCTCTGGCTACATAGAGAAAAATACAACAAAGAGAATTTAAAATTATTTGCTTTATGCTGTAAAGTAATGATGTGCTGACGGGACCGTAAAGTACAGGTTTTATACCTTTTTCATTCACAATTTTAGAGGTTTTCACGGATGGTGGAATGTAACATATTAAAATTCAGAGTTTCAATCCGTTCGTCTAACGATGAATTTGCACGACGATTCGCTAAGATCTTATTTGGCATTTTGTTCTTGCTGCTGCTGCTACTCGATACCGATACTGTGATCTTGCTGCTGCTGCTGCTTGAAGCTAACTGGAGTTAGCAGTATCGAGTAGCAGCAGCAAGAGCACCTGAAAATGCCAAATGAGATTTTGGCGAACCGTCGTGCAAATTCATTGTTAGATGAACGAATTGAAACTAGGAATTATAATACCATGCGTGTATGCTCCAGTTAGCTTTCGAAGCGGTTAGCTTTAGCGGCAGCAGCAGCAGCAAGAGCACTTGAAATGCCAAATGAGATTTGGACCAAATATCGTGCAAATTCATTGTTAGACGAATATATATATATATATATATATATATATATATATATATATATATATATATATATATATATATATATATATATATATATATATATATTTATTCCTGTGATCAAAAAATAGTAAGACTTTTAAATTTAAATCGCCCGGGCATTTCAAAATCGGATTAATTTTTTTTCGTTAGGTGTTACGTCAAATTTAACTGTCCATCTCTGTCAAATAGTTAATAAGATTCGCTTGCATTCGTTCAACGACAAAAGTGCGTTTTTCGATTTTTAACATGAGTGCAGCAAAGAAGTTTGTTTTTTTTAAAAATGGTTTTTCAGCTTCCCAAACGTTCGAAAACGGCTGGAATTATGGGCCGATAACTATTGGTTTTTTTCATCACGATAACGCGCCTTCTCACACAGCCTTGGTTCTTCGTGACTTTTTCATCAAAAATTTCAACTTATACCATTCCGCAATCGTCCTATTCGCCAGATTTAGCTCCGTCGGACTTCTAGCTATTCCCTAAACTGAAAAAACCGCTTCGAGGACATCATTTTGAGTCGATTGAGGAGATTAAAACCGAATCGCAGAAGGCTTTAAAGGTCATTCCAGAAATCGAATTCAACAATCGTTTCGAGACTGGAAAAAACGTTGGCATAAATGCATTGTATCCAAGAGGGATTACTTTGAAAGGGGACGAAATAAATTTGGAAAAATAAATACCCCGTTTGGATTTTTATTTCAAAAGTCGTACTATTTTTGATCACATATATATATATATATATATATATATATATATATATATATATATATATATATATATATTACATATACATATATATATATATATATATATATATATATATATATATATATATATATATATATATATATATATATATATATATATATATATATATATATATATATATATATATATAAGTTCCAATTTTCAATATATATATATATACTCGAATAATATTATGTAGACTACTTTACATAGCCCCAAAGGAAAAAGTCAAGAGGTGTGAAGTCACATGATCTATTCATGGTCCAAAGCGTGAAATGATCTGTTCGCCGAATTGCTCTCGCAGTAAAGCCATGGTTTCATGTATGGCAAGTGGCGCCATCTTGTTGGATATTCAATTTCTGGCATCAAATAGCCTGTTATCATGGCGCGATATACAGTAAATTCCGGCCGGCCTCTGTTTTGAAGAAATATGTTATTCCATATATTTATATCTTGATCTTCAGGTTGTTCATTGGGCATCTTCAAAAATTCTGTGGACCTGCAACTCTGACTTAAACGATTCGTTCGGTCGGCTTCAGAGTTGAGGTAATCTATTACGCCAAGTTGTTGATAAACAATGTTGACCCGAATGACACTAGAGTTATTGTCAGAAAATCCAATTGCGATGGTAGAGCACTTCGTCCGATAACTAAGGGCCCGATTTCCTCGGGACCTTTTCACGATAGAGGCAATTTGCAATTAAATCTAAGGATGGGAAACAAAATAACCAATTACACAGAGACCTCGATGTGCCAACCATAAAGGCTACACATTGGGCAAACTTAAATGAAGTTCCTGGCCAAGGAATCCCAGTATGACAATCCAACCATCAGGGACTTTTCCTAACCCGCCCCCATGCCCGCAACCAATTTTCGAGACCCTCAGACCCTCTCTCGGATGAAGATAATGGCCCTCCCAATCCATCATAACCGAAGTTTGTAAAATTAGATTAAGTTAGCATAGACTAGATTAAGTTAGGTTAGGTCCCAATCTTGTCGAAAGAAACAGATTTCCTAGTTTATATTAGGAACACTTCAATTCTGTACCTAACCCTTTAAACGATTGAGTTAGAGAGGTGATCTATTTATAAACAATTACCCTGTAGAGTTATTGTGAGAAAATTCGGGCGTTGTCATAACATTTAGGACCGTTTCACAACAGAGACTAAGGATGGGAAACAAAATATTTGTTTTTTTTTTATTTAAATAGAAATTCAAGTCTTTATTCTTTTTTAAGCTTGAATAGGGAAGCTCGTTACTACTTCAGTACAGCGAACAGTTATTTACGCAACCAGTTACGTTTTAACTTTAGTTTGATTAATAAATGTGTTTTTCCCGGGAGGTGCATTTTAAGATCTTAGAGTTTAATTCAACTCAACGCAATTAATCGCACGCGCATCTGTTTAGATACTATTTCTTGCCTTTCCACACAATCATCGATTAATGTTCTGGTTGTGTGGCTGGTATGTAATAACATTTCCTTTAACTACCGCAACGTACTATTTTTTAGGTATTCTATCTGTTGAAGTAGTTAAAAATTTACTCGTAGAAAGTTGCGCTTGGAATTTAATGATTTATATTAAATCAAATTATATTAATATCTGAGGACGAATAAAAATATATTTTTAAATGGAAAAATTGAGAATGTTATATTGAGAAAATGATTCATTTTATGCATTTACTGGAAAAATCTATAGACATTTGGGTGAGTTGTCAATTAACATTTAAGGCAGCGTTTCGCAACCTGTGGGGCGCACCCCACTAGAGGGGCGTGATTACACTATTGGGGGGGGGGCGCGAGCTTATCAAAAAGAAATTATTATTAAAAACATTCATTAAAAACATTTAATATAATTTATTGAAAGGAAAGCAAAACAAAATGCATTTTGACATAATAAAAAATAAAATACACATTTACACTAGGTGTATTATAACCTATAAATAGGATTGTATTAGTACTGCACAATGTATTTACCTAATAATTAACATATCTAATACTAATTTAAAAACAAGTTTAATAATTATTAATGACTCCCTTGGGCCTGTTTTGCAGACCAAAGATTTTCGAAGGATGGTTTAATATTAGAAATAGTAATTGAGCGAGGTGCAGCATTTATACACTTTTGGGCAGACTTTCCGAATGTTCAATACATCTCGGAACTTCTCGCGAAGCCGCTACCGATATGGTGGACGTGACAGAGAGCAATAGAGAGGCATCGATTCTAGTTTTGTCAACGCAGCAGATATGTGTGTGTGTAAATTTACTCATTCTTGGTAGTTTGTAAGGTTTGTAATTAAGGTCATAGTGTAGCTTTAGCATCAAAATACTGAAAATACATTATTATTGCATGCATTGTTATTGTATGAGAGGGGGGGGGCGATGAAAATTATGTTTGAAAATTGGGTCGCAAATACTGAAAGGTTGAGAAACGCTGATTTAAGGAAATTTTTTATTAATAATTTCATACTGTATCTGGCTAATATATTTTAAAACTTGCCTGGCAGTTCTAAAGTGGATAACTTTATATTTAATATTTAAAGTAGAAATAGAGGATTACTAAAACTTAATATTTTAAAACCCCAATCGTTAGATGTGATTTTGAAGCAATCTTTTCCCCCAGATTTCATTTTAGGTCAGCTTATGTTGACGTCCGTCGTTCCTATCATTTTATAAAATTAGATATTAAATCGGTTATGCGAGGTAAAGTATAGGGTGTTTTAAAATTGAAGCTTATTTATCGTATCGTTTATGGTACTCTCAAATAAATCTTCTCCCAAAATTTAACTTATATAGAAAAAAGTAACAAAAAATTACAAATTTACTTAGGCAGGCAGAGAATCATGTATAAAACCAATTTTATTTTATAGTGTTTACATAAGTGTGGTTGGAATTATTTTTAGAATTTTGACCAAGATTGTGAGAGTATATTCTCAATATTGCCCGAAATATTTAGAGTTTTACTTTTACTGAGTGCAAAGAATTTTAGAATTTTGTTCTGTTTTAAAATTATCTTAACTTACTTTCAAATGCACTCTTAAAACAAACCTATTATCTTGTTGGATCCTACTGGATCTCAAGGGATTTTTTATTCTGTTTTGAAAAGTTTGTGCTGTATATGTAGCAGCATGTGAATCGCACGGCAGTAAGTAACTGCTTTTAATAGAATAATTTAACTTGTCCTTAGATAAGTTTAGTATTTTTAGGTTTAGTTAAAAACTATTTAATTTTTTGAAGACTTCAAGTATTAAAATGCGCCATTACATATTGGATATACATTATATTTATTATCTTAATAAAATTGTACAGTACTAATAATACACAATGTAATATTTACAAATATTAGATTATAATAATAGTAGATTTTCTGATGGTAGTGTCGCATATTATCAAGGAATTCGTGTACAGGATGGAAATAAATCTTTTAGGCCACATTTAAGGGACATTGGAGGGAAAAACGTTTTTTTTAGGATTTTTTTTTTTAGTGAAACTATTCATTATATAAATCAGCTTTTTATTTTATGTAATAAACACATAGCTTAAAATTCAAAAAAAATGGCGTCGTTACACCCGTTCCCCTGCTAACCCCTTTTTTAAGGAGCATTGCGGTTTGCACGATTCATCTGAAAGCAAAATTTCCAAAGAAATTTGTTTACTAGAGTATCAATCTTGTCTTTGAATGAAGGATTGAATTTTTTTTTGCATCAGATGACATTGATTTAAACAAAAAAGCGAAAAAATTACGTTACCGCGTTTTACATTTTTGCTAATTACCAATAGAGTTCTTTGAAAATCAAAATTCCTTTGTTCAAAGACAAGCAATATGTATAGAGAAAATATGTACCAAATTTCATCAAAATCGATTCAGTGATTCTTGAGACATCTTATAGGTTTTAAAAAAAAAAGTTTCACGAAAATAGGTTTAGAGTTTTAGGTTTAAAAAATCAGGTTAAAAAACAATAATACAAAAAATAAATTCTTACCTGTAAATGAATCACTGTTCTAGGACCATATGCTGAATCTTCATCAGCTATTTGAGCTTCTAGAATACTAATTTGTTCTTGTATATGACGCATTCTAGCTTCTTTTGTACTTTGTAGCAATTGTCGCTCGGCCAGGTCAACTCGTTCTCCGTCCACTTTAGGTTCGTAGTCGTGTGCATTTCGGCCACAATAAACTCCCATAGATATCATTATATTTAACAAAGCCAATTAAAATATAAACTTTAATAACTGCTACTAATGAATTGCTACGAGTGAACTCTACAACGGTACTCAATAAACTACCAGTTTCCAATATAGAACTTTAGAATAGCAGATGTGAGTGCGTTGTCCCTTCTAAGAAGGACAATTAAAGAATTTCTTTGTATTATAATATAAAAGGAAAAATTTAAAATACATTAAAATCAAATTAAGGTCGGTGAAAGCTGACCACCCCACAGCAGCTACTCGCTACCTGCTTTGAAAACTCTACTCAACGGCACTGCTTTTAAACTGCTATAACTCCCTTAATTTTTAACTGATTCTTATGAACTTACAGGAAATATTCTTAAAGAATCCTAAAAAAATGTAAAAATCTAAAAATCGAATATTTTTAACCCAGATGGCTAGTTATATCCCCTTAAATAGAGAAAGGGTTAGTTTGTTTGTTTGGAGTAGAACGTCAGAATATTAAAAATCAGCTTAATTAAATTTGCGATTTTTTTGTAGTAAGTGTGAGAAAAATATTGAAAAACGAAGCTGATATCTATTCCGAGTATTACGCTTACGATAGTCGCTATTAGTTGGTAATCTATTATCATTTCGGTATTTATAACCAAGAATTTCGGTTATACGGTTACCATCGTAGAAATATTATATTTCCTTAAAAAAAAACATGAAAAATTGGAGGCGCCTTAGCCGAAATGAATTTAATATTACGATTTTTAGATAGAAATATCACTACTCCGTTCCTAACAAACTACATTACAACTTACATACACATTTTTTGATATTGTTTCAATATTTACCACCCAAGAAGGAGAAAAGCTTTAATAGTCTCGCACATAATTAGAGAAGTTTTACATAAAAATTTTACCATTAATACAATACAGAACACTACAAAAATGAATGTCCATAATTTATGGAATTGTGAACCAATTTTAGCAGAAAATACTAATTTAGTAACTATTAATATTAATGTTTGGAGGTTCTTCTCGTACCGAACTTTAGAGTGAATTAAAATAAATCAAATATTAAAACTTTTCTTGACTTCATTGAGAATCATGTAAATACGCAAAAATTGTTATTACGCAATACGAAAATCTTAATTAATATGCTAGTAATGATTCACTCTAAAGGATTTGAATAAATTCTACAATTTTTGACCCTTAAAATTGATTTAAGATTTAAAAAAAAAACATGAAGTAAGAATAAAAGACGTGAATCTTGCGTAACATATTTAAGGCAAATTATGGCAAATTAATAGTTATTAATTATATGTAAGATACTAAAAGGTATTTTTGGATCCCGCCTACGGCATCGTCCTAAAATTTACTTAATTGTTCTGTAAAATATTAAAGTTTGAAACATATTGACAATACCTAATTCGCAATACAGTAAAAAAAAAAATTTAACCAATCGGTGTATTACAGCCCACACTACAGGAGACAAACTTAGTTAACCTTTTTGTATAAGTTATATTCCCTTGAGCATTCATTACAAATAATTGTATGATTTCGTGCAATACATGTTCACTACTTACTAGTATATGATTTTCACTTTATTTTTTAAGGGTATATTTTATTTATTTTCGATAACACATTTGTTCGATGGATTTCTACGTATATTATCATAACTTTTTTCCAATAATTATTAAAACCAATATTTACAGTCGTTTCTTCTGTGTATAATAAATATTTATACCTCCTAGAATTTAAAGTTCTTATTTAAAAAAGAGCCGATTAAAACCTGGTACTTTAATGCAATACTTATGTTCGCGATCATTGTTACAATCGTTTTCTCCTAAACTAATCCCATTTCAGACATTGCTGATGTTGACAAATCACTTTTTCCGGCGCTCTTTGTTTTATTTAAAAATTATGCTTGAGATTGTTTGCGTTATAAAAAAATATCTTAACCTGAATTGGAAAGAATGTAAAATATTTGTTTAATGAATAATACACATAAAATAATAAATAATCCATTACAAACTTATTTTTCTTAAGTTCACGGAAGTAAAAAAAGCAAACATGCAGCGGTTTAAAAAGAAGATAGGAAGTAAAAAGTATTTATGTTTTTTTTTTATTAATTGTCCTCCAATTAAAATTACTTTATCAAGGCTATAAAAAACCACGGTATTGGCGCCTAATTAAACACATGTGTTTCCCACCGAGTACAATTTACAGCGATTCAAGAACAACATGAATCTCTTTTCCGCACATGTGTCGCTCCTGTAGCGCTTTAGGGACTTCCCTGCTGCACGTGTGCTAACCCAATAAAAAAAAAACGCACTCTCATTATAGAAATACTAAACACCATCAGGTACAACCGTCAGACTCAGAATTCTCGAATTATACAACTTATCCTATATTTGTGTATATATATATATATATATATATATATATATATATATATATATATATATATATATATATATATATATATATACACCGTTTCCCCAGGTTTTAACAGCTCATAATAGACATGTAGATAGTGTGCCTGGGTCTACCCATGATTTTTTGCGCTTAGGATTCTCAAAATAAATCCATTTTTCATCCCCTGTAACTATACGATGCAAAAACGACTTCCTTTTGTACCGAGCGAGCAAAATGTCACACGTGTTTTTGCGCTTTTCCATTTGCCTGTCGTTCAACTCATGTGGTACCCATCTACCGGTCTTCTGAATCTTTCCCATCTCTCGTAGCCGATTGTGTTTGCGAATCATCTTCGTCCAACAATGCTTGCAATTCCACTTCTTCGTATTTTTTTTTTCGGTTTTCCACGTTCTTGTCTGCAACATCGAAGTTAGCACTTTTGAAACGCCGAAACCATCGTTCACACGTATCTTGCCATGGAGCATGTTCACCATAAGCTTCTCGAAGTAATCGATATGATTCAACACCAGTTTTCTTCAAATGAGAACAAAAAATTAATGCTGTCCGCGAATGCTCTTTGTTCGGTATAAATTTCGACATATTGAACACAACACTATGCAGACATTTTTCCAATTTATCACTCGTACGTGTGTGACACTTGTTGATGACACAGCACAAACTGCATCATGCACCATCTGTAATCCGCATTTCATACTTGTACACCTGGTATATATGACTTTTCGCTGTGCTTGGTTTTTTACTTTTAGCCCCCCAACTAGGTAGTCCCATAATTTCCCGAAAAAAACCATAATCCCTTCGATAATGTGATGGCATGGGCACTCGTCTTACTGTGTGTTTATTGTAAATTTTACATGAATATATGTAATTTGTAAGGATTTATCCACAGTTCTCACGTTTTACTTTTGCAATTTCGATTTACGTTAATAAATCACGGAAATTCATGTAACGCAATTATCGAATTGCTTATAGCTTAAAAGAACTCTTTCATTTTTGGATGTTTAATATATATATTATATTAATCTTTGAGATTATTTGACAATCGACGTACACCTGCGTTGAAGGTCTTTGTCTCTCGTCTGGCTTTTCTTAGAAAGAATGTGTTTTACTGGAAATTTTTGTTCCACCAAATAGCCATCAAAAAGCTAAACATTATGTTTAACTCCAAGTTTACTCTACCATCTAAATAATGATTACATTAAGAATAATATCAAATTAACGTTTGAGTGTTTATTGTAACATAAATTCCACGACTAATTATTGAGGTGGATATAAATTGTTTGTGACCAGCTGAATTTCTAGCGCATATGTATTAATTTTCGTATTACCAGGCGTGTAGTTTGCCAACTTAAATTGTTCAATACCCACGTTAGCTTCGTAATATTGACGCATGAAAAATTAATGGGATTAAAACTACAGCATTAATTACTTTATAAAAATGTTGATACAATATTTCAAAGGATGGCTTTTTTTTGTTTTTATTTCGTGTAGCCGGTTATAGAAGTATAACTAATAATTAAAATTGTAACGGTTTTAACAAAATTATCTATATCCGGCTTTATAGCTTTCTACGCCTTCCCGTTCCCAGTCGCCAGCCCTGCTGTCTTTTCAGCCTCCTGATTGTAAAGTTCTTTCTGACATGGTTGTCTGAATGCCACCAATCTATGTTGTTTTTGGCCTTTCTCTTTCATTTCTCTGCGGACCTCTATTGCAAAACCAGCTTTGGAAGTCATTGTTATGCCATTCTTTCTACGTGTCCACACCAGACCAGTCTTTATTGTATATACTCCATTATTGTTCTTTCTATCTTCGTGGCTTCCCTTATTCTTTCGTTTCTGATTTTATTTAGTCTTAATATTCCAGCTGATCTTCACCAGTAGTCCATCTCGAGAGCAAAATGTTTCTGTTCTAAGTTCTTGTTTAATTGTTTAATCAATTTAATTAATTGTGCAGCCGTAGAGTACGATGTTCTTAAAGATTGCGTTGTAGATGTATTGTTTATTTTCAATTGATATTTTCTTAATACATTAAAGTTAAATTTAATTTATTAATAATATGCATGTTGAACTATAGTCATTTCATAAAAATAAATACAAAAACATGTGATATTGGTTAAAAATTACAAAATGTGGGTAGTTAAAGTTGATGTACTTTGTTATACTATTTAGAAGTTATATCATTGTTATAAAAATGTAAACAAAATTAATGTCAAAAAAGTCTCCATACACTTAACAATTACCAATAATAATTTGACGGAGTTTAACGGAAAATAACAACTTCGTTTAAACTAATATTTGGTGAGACCGCCGTTGGCCTTGATAATCTTCTGTAACCTTTTTGTCATGCTTGCAACTAGCTTTCTAGTAAGTTCTGCTAGCATGTTCTTCCATTCGTTCAATATTCTGTTTTTTTTTTAATCCTTCTCTATTTGAAACATTATGGTTGCGAAAGTGTCGTTTAAGTGTCTCCCATAAATGCTTGATGGGGTTAACATCGGGTAATTGCGGAGGTGTATGGTATGACGCTGCTGTCGTACATTATGGGTCTTCCATTCTCACACCAAGTTTGCGGTATGTTTCGAATCATTGTCCTGTTGGAAAATGTAAGTTTTTTCGAGTGCTAATTTTTGAACACTTTCTCTTAAATTGTCTCTTAAAATGTTCAGATAAACATGCTAATCTATGGTACCATAATAAAATGTAAATTTCCAACCCCCCAACGGATATGCATCCCCAAAGCAGAACACTGCCACCCCCTTGTCTCACCGTGGAACAAATGTTTTTAATATCGAATGCGGTATTCTTCATTCTCTAAAGTTTAGTTCTGCCATCAGACCCAAAAAGGTTAATTTTAGTTTCATCACTAAAGATTACGGATTCCCAAAATTCAAGAGATTTAGCAACGTATTCCCTAGCAAAAGCTAACCGCTTTTTGCGATTAGCTTCCGAAATTAACTGCTTCTTCCTGGCTGTACACCCTTTATAGCCTGCCCTGTGTAAACAGTTTTTCACTGTGACTCTCACAAGTGACAGAGTATAAAGTATGGCCGAAAATTATTCATTTGTTTTCAGTTTAGCGAGCAATAGATCGCTTGATAAAATGCGGTTGATTATAACGTGCTTTTTTTCAGTGCAGTTCTTGAATGTATGGAGGCTTTTTTGACATTAATTTTTGTTTACATTTTTATAACGATGATGTAACTTCCGTAGTTGTTTTTAATACTAATCCTCGTTGGTTAAGTTTCAAATATTAATTTTAACATGTTTTCTCATAGTTCCAATTAATTAGTTAAACTAACAGAAGAATAGTATAGAAAGCAGGTGGTGTATGGAGACTTTTTGGACTGACTGTATATTAATAATAATAAGTTAATAATATGAAATTTTGTAAATTATTTTTTTTTTTTGAAAACAGAATACCAGAAGGTCTAAAGAATCAAAAAAGACATAGAGGACAAACTTCTAAAGTGCATCGAAGTAAACAGAACAATATCAGTCCAGGATATAATAATATAGAAAACTAAAACTAGTAGATCAGTTATAGAACGAATTAAAAAGTCAAAGAGTATGAAAACATGTAGAAAGCAAAAAAAACCCTTTAACGGTCAAATCTCAAGCGCCTCCATTTGGCTTTACGTGGTAAAGTGCCCACCTGAGCCTCGATTATTACAATGGAGAAACGGTTACCAAGGGGTCAATTTGCAGGTCAGCTACTAGCTTATACAGGTCTATCTTGAAGACTTCCTGGCGGTGTATCACGGATCAGCAGCAGCTCTGAGAGTGGATCAATGGGCGGCGGTAGTGGTTTGCAGTTATCGTGATCCTGTGTTAAGCTTCTCTTACTTATTGCAGGTGGTTTTCGGTTCAACTCAAATCTATCACTGATTTTGCGGTTGTGCTGCTTGGCAGTGGCTGTTCACTTCTCAGACTGCTGATCTGCTTCGAGTCGAAAGATCGGTAGGTACTGATTGGTCAAGCGCGGGTATCGCTATTTTATAGTCCCGGTGCGGCTGTATAGATGCAGGCATCGATGCGCACGAACAGCGACTGTGTACTTTAATAGCGGCTCGCCGTTCTGCCACAGGGCTAAAATAATAGTGGTCTGAAACACGGTTAGAAAATTGGAAAACCAGTTGTGAACGCTTCTGCCGAAAAACTGTGTGGATGGATTATTATGCTTAGGTACATAGTTACTTACTAAAGCAAGAATGAACCTTTTTAGATGTAGAATATAGAAGATAGATTCGATATATATATATATATATATATATATATATATATATATATATATATATATATATATATATATATATATATACTTCTTGAAGTGGAAGTTGACCTAGAGTTTAATACCGGTTCCGAACGGCCAAAGTGAGAGGGCTTTACTAGGCATGATGCTACGGGTGGTTTGCCATTGCCTTCCCGGGAGAGGCAACGCAACCGTCACATTATAACTTTTATTTTATCATGTATTTAACTTTTTTTATTATTATTTCTGGAGCCGACACGAATCGCTGGCGTGGAAAGCCCTACCTTACTCTATAGTCGCCTATATATTTATATATATATATATATATATATATATATATATATATATATATAT
Organism: Pachyrhynchus sulphureomaculatus; assembly: GCA_019049505.1. Taxonomy (NCBI): domain Eukaryota; kingdom Metazoa; phylum Arthropoda; class Insecta; order Coleoptera; family Curculionidae; genus Pachyrhynchus; species Pachyrhynchus sulphureomaculatus. The sequence continues at coordinate 151,695,557 of CM032449.1, read as the reverse complement.
ATATATATATATATATATACTTAGTTTTCGAGTTTTCTTGAGAATTTTTTAATGTTCATAAATGAAAAAAGTACTTCTTGAGGTTACATTTATTACAATACGTTTCAACCAAATTATCTTAGTCTTCATCAGTTGTATTTAAAACCAAAAAGGATTTTTCATTATTCATCAAACAAGAATCGAAATTTCTGTTATTATTATTAGTTCGATTATTGTTTAATAAATAATCCATTTTGGTTATAAATACTGATGATGAACTGATGAAGATAATTTGGTTGAAACGTATTGTAATAAATGTAACCTCAAGAAATACTTTTCTCATTTATGAACCTTAAAAAGTTTCCAAAAAACTCAAAAACTAAGAATATGTATATATATATATATATATATATATATATATATATATATATATATATATATGTATGTATATATATGTATATACGTACAAGAATGTTTTCGACCTCTGTGGTAATTTTTATGCTTATGGCGAAGAAGCGTTTAAACACGCAAAGTTTAATGTTTTGAAGACTTATTTTTTTGTGTTTCATCAACTTTGATTTTTGCTCAAAGTTAATCGTCATTTTCAGATACGTGCTACTATTAGAGTGACTTATCGATTTCTCCGCAATGCGTGTGACCCACATGTGAAAAATGATGACTCGACCAATTTTCTATCATAATTTACTCCGTTTATTTCAGAAGATGAAATTTTTCTTTTTATTCTAATACCAAATCGAAACGATCCAATCGCTATCAGCTCCCCTTATTTTTTATTTTCCATATCTATCAAATTTATAACTGAATTCGCTTTTTAGATAGAGAACCTTTGACCGTAATACCTAATCTTTAGCCCATCTAAATCCCTTGCCCTTTTCCGTTAAGGGTGCATAGAAAGCAGACACTGACAATAAAATATTTAGATCCGAGATTCGTTCCGTTCCCGACATCACTTTCAATATATAGGACGCTAGATAGAGAAAGTTGTACGCATTAAACGTGGAAACGTGCTAAAATGTTCAAACATATAAACATTCCCTAATCCATTCCATTGGGATTTGCTTCATAACTCCACCTAGTGATACTCAGCGACATCATTCCTAAGCAAAGTATGCAGAGCCCTCTGTGTTTAAATTTTATAGGCGTTTGTTATTATATTGATTAGCATTGGCAGCGTAGGGTGTGGAAATTTGGTTGAATTTGAATATCTTATCAATACTGTTTAAATGTTTGGGCTCTCTCCCCTAGAGGACACTACCTACGTTAGTTGCAATAATTATTTGTGTGCCTTCAACTTTTTTATGGAAGCAATATATTATAAGCATGAAACGGAAGAAATGTGTTAATTTTACTCACTACTCAAAAAAATGAGCCTTGTTCGAACTTTTATTAATTCTGACTGCATGTTTTCATCCCTATAGAGGATAGGAAGGATTTCAACCACATTGTTTAAAATATAACTTTTAGTTAAGTAAATAGAAAAATAAAGAACACCCGTGAAATACATTCATGGTACATAGAAAACAACATGGGCTTTCGACTATATAATAATGAAACAACTTAAGCAGACTGTTATTTGGTAAATCCCAAAGCGTTTTTATACTTACGTATATACATACATTATGTTTGTGTTTTTAATACTAGTAGATCAAACAAAGAAAACCACATGGAATTTTGACCATAATATTTGACGTTGATTGGCAGTCCCCGTGCCCTGGAATGCCCAGATAAGGCCCAAAATGCTACATCTAAAAATGGACTGTCGTTTAATCACTTGAATGAAGTACCATAATATTTGTTGACACTAAAAAAGTTGAGCGCGTTAATGGGCAGAGGCCGCCGAGACCGGACCCAGCTTTCGGGCTCAAAAAACGTCGAGTTGAAAACTCAAGTTTTTGAACTCGAAAAACGACCGTTTTTGGCTGAAAAAAGCTAGTCTAGCTTCGCCCTCCGGTATTGGTTCGACTTTTTTAGTGTCAACAAAGGTTATGGTACTTGATTCAAGTAGTTAAACGATAGTCCCTGTTTGGATGTAGCATTTTGGACCTTATCTGGGCAATCCAGTGCACGGAGGCCGCAAAATCAACGTTACGGGGCTTTTATTCGACTCGCCCGATAGAATGAACAACTAGGCAGATGGTTAGTCGGCAGGTCAAAATTTTGGGCCGCCCTTATCGTCTAATACGACCAGGAGTACAATTTACTGATTTCTTCTGTTCTAGGGTTAAAGGTTTATCCAAGGTGGAGAAATTAGTTTCCTTGGGGTTCAGTTTTTTTCTAAACTCAAAATTTCCTGGAGTTTGTGATTCATCTTATATTTAAATTTAATTCTTAAATATTCGATAGATTTTTTTTAGCTGTTATTGTTGTCTTACATTTACCACTTTTTAAAATGAATGCTTAATTTTGAATTAAATATGAACTGGCGTTATATCTTGAGATAAAGCTCGATTAGCTTTGGAACTCGTACCTAAAGTATTTTGTTTGTAAAACAGGAAAATCAAAAATGGCTCGCAAAGCTTTTGAAATATAATATTTATAAAACTATACCATCCTCATGTTATACTGTTATATTATTTATTTATTACAACAATGTTTTTATTGTGTTGTCTTTGACAGCAAAAGTTATAATTCTGGTTGGTGTTTTTATTTGCTTTCTAAACTGCTACTGAAAGTCCTAAATTTGATCCTGGCGAGGAAGGTATATCTATTAATACCGTTCATTTATTTAAACTTTAAAATATACAGTTGCTTGTATCAATATTTTTAAATTCCCAACTGTTTATAAATTTTGTTTTTAACGATTATATTTGCATTTCTTGTTAACAAATCAGTTTTATTTTTGTTTAATATTAAGACACATATACAGGGTGCCCCATATGTATAGAATAATATTTCCACAGTATTTATTAATCAGTGTATCAAAAAAATGTTTAAATAAAGTAAGTTATAGGGTGTTATACGGCACACGTGCTAACTTTGACAATAAAATGTTTTGAACTGTCGAAGAAATTACGCCATCTACTAAAAATCATAGATATTATTTGTCACGTATAACTAAATTGAACTATTTTGTAATTATCGTCATTTGAAATTTAAAATAATAAAAGACAATAAAACTATTAATAACTACTCTAGATTTATTTTTAAGGTAACAATTGCTCAAAATGTGTACCGTTAACAGCGAGGCAATGACCCAATTTGTCATAAACAGCCTGAACCGAGTTTTGCGGAGAATCCGAGGTAACCTGTGCTACTTCATATTGAATTCTTTGTTGTAAATCTTCTACAGTTTCAGGTCGACTTCGGTAAACTTTGATTTTCAAATGACCCCATAAAAAAAAAATCGAGTGGCGTAGGGTCGGGACTCCTTGCGGGTCATTCTACAGCACCTCCTCGGCCTATCCATCGATTAGGAAAAATCGCATCCAAATATCAACAAACATTTTTTGACGCATTAAGTCTAACCTGACAGTAAATGTTTGGCACAAGCCAGCTTAAAAAAAAAAATAATTTGATTTCCTTAATTTCAATTATTAATAATTCCAAAAGAATTCAATTTAGGCATATGGTATATTAGGCAAATAATATTTAGAATTTTTAGTAGGACTCAAAGATAAAATAATATACAGGGCTTTCCATTAAAAAAAAATTAAGATGGCGTAATTCCTTCGAACTGACAGTTCAAAACATTTTATTGTCAACGTCAGCATAACACTCTATAATTTTTATTTAAACATTTTTTTGATACACTAATTAATAAATGCTGTGGAATCATTATTCCATACATATAGGGCACCCTGTATATTGATATCTTCCCTTATCCGAAGATAACAGAAGAGTTTCAAGTTAATAACATTAAATCCCATGATATGGTAATAAGTGTAAAGTGTCAAGGTGCCACAAGCACAAAACACTTAAATAATCTTGAATTTTTAAATTTTAATTTTCGAAAATGATTTAATTTTTTCTTTGACAAAGAGTTTTAAGCTGATTCCTAAGTTTAATATGATTATAATCGATTAAGGGGGTTTCTCGGTGTGACGGCTTCAAAAATCGATTTTTTTCTTACATATTTCTGAAGTGAAATATATTGAGAGTATACTGTAAAAAATTCAGACCGAAATTCTAAATATTTACGAAGTTGTAGCATATAGAACCCACGGCAGCTGCAACATTCTAACCTGCTCTATTGTTCTTTCGGTACCCTTATACCTGCGCTGAAAATGAAACCTCTGAAGAAATACTGTATGCAGCAGACATAGCTGAGTAGTGTAAGTATAAGTTTACTATAAAAAATCAGTTACAAAAACTCGTTTGTCTCTAAACCACTTTTTTTCAGTTCGTGGGAAGCAGAGACAAAATTCTATCTATCAGATTGGACTAAAGTTTTTACACGTTGTTCTACACATAATTAGTTATGGGATCACGTAGAATCAATTGTTTTTTTTATTAATAATTTCTTAATTTATTTCTTGATTTTCAATGAAAATACACGATTTTTGAAAAAATTATTTTTTACAAGTCTGCCATTTTGTTTTTTGTTCACATAAGTGTCTAATCCTACGTAACCCGATGGAGATATGTTTAGTGAATAATAATTACTTTGGATATTTTGTTACAGATCATTACAAATGAAGATGTGCTTCCCACCACCCACCCACCTTTTTTTTTGAGGAGATCACTTTGACCGCAAACAACATGAACAAAATGTTATTAAATAAACTAAAAATATATATATATCTAGTTTAAGATGTCAATAATAACATATAAAAAAAATTGAAAAGTTTATATTTTGTTTTGTTCCTGAAATAAGCTTCAAACTTTAGCCGTCACACCGAGAGACCCCCTTAAATGATTTGGATAAAACCATAATCTTTACTAGATCAAAAAGGTTGTAGTCACAACCATAACAAAAGTCTAATACATATTGAAAAGCTGCTCTGTGATATGGCATTTAAAAATTACCTATTATGTACTTAACAGCAGTCACAATGCTAAGAAAAATAAACTTAAACATAAAAGCAGTGAAAAAATAATAAGGAAAAAGAAAATTACAAATAAGATATACATATAAAAATGGTAAATCAGTATAATAATAGACAACACACAGCGAAGAGTTACTTTATTTTTGCATGAATTTATCTTGTAAATGTATCTGTTATTGTTCGTATGGTTATCTTCTTGCTGTTTTTCTTATTATATGTTTCTAACATATATTTGTTATATCGTATAGGTTTTAAGTGAATTTTTTTGTCTAATAACAACAGTAGAATTAAAAAAGGGCAGATCTGTTGCCAACGGTGGTACTATAAAAATGCACAGTTCTAGGCTTAATAGACCAATGTGAAGTATATATAAACGTTAAAAAGCAGCAATTTGTTTCTCATTATGGGAAACATCACAGAAAGATCCAATAAATTGTTTCTCTCTGGCTTGTAAAAGTCTAAAATTTAAAAGCATAACTGCCGTCCGTCGGGATTTGTTTAAGGCCACAGAACGGCAGAGGAATTGTTACTAACAATTACCACTAGGCAAGTCGATCGTTAAAGTTTTAACCCAGTAATAAAAATCAAATCAACTACTAAAAATAACAGAATTTATGTTTTAGGAGTGACTACTGTTCTTTTATCCGGTAAGGCGGGATACGGCGAAACGCATCCCAAGATGGATTAACAAAGGCGAGAACGGTAGTCCCTGCTGAAATATGAACTTTGTTCATATCGATTTTTTTATCTGAAACATTTTCCTTACCCACTGCGTTGTAAAATGGTGGCTCTGAGAGAATTAAGATCATATTTAAAAAACTATTCATCATCCATTGACTTCGCGGTTTTTCTTTTGAGGTTAGGTTAATTAGAGAATTTTGGTACAGTTTACGATCCGTCTATTAGATTTTGCTTCATTCGCAATGATAGGAAATGATTTTTGAGAATTTCCAGCACATTTATTTCCGTCCTGAAGCCATATATGCCACCCAATAGTCAGTTATCACAAACTGGTTTTAACTTGCAGTATATGCGTTACTGATCACGGACTTAATTATGCAATAAATTTGTATTTATTTTACTCACTATTTAATGTGTACAAAATGTTAGCTTTCTGTTAACGGTATTTTTGTAATTTGGAAAAATTTTGCTCTGATACTTGGATCCTTTGATATAAATTCCCGTTAAATGTATTTATTTTTCGGCTCTCTGAGCAGAATCTTCGATCCGCCTCTGAATTTTTGAATTATGAATATGTTTCTACGATTCATCATCCATTATGTTTACTTCGATACATATTAGGACTTTGTTTTGTGTTTTTTTTTTTTTTATTCTTTCGGATCTTTTGGTCTTTTACTTCGAGGTTTTTCTTTTGAGGTTCGGTTAATTATAGAATTTTGGTACAGTTTACTATCCGTCTATTAGATTTTGTTTCATTCGGAATGATAGGAAATGATTTTTGAGAATTTCCAGCACATTTATTTCCGTCCTGAAGCCATATGTGCCACCCAATAAAGTCAGTTATCACAAACTGGTTTTAACTTGTAGTATATGCAATGATCACGGACTTAATTATGCAATAAATCTGTATTTATTTTACTCACTATTTAATGTGTACAAAATGTTTTTGTAATTTGTTAAAATTTTGCTCTGACACTGATATAAATTCCCGTTAAATGTATGTATTTTTCGGCTCTCTGGGCAGAATCTTCAATCCGCCTCTGTTGAACTTCTAACAAATAGAGAATCTAAAAAAATTGTTCTCGTGAAGTATTGCAATTATCGTTAATTCAAATATCCCGTGTTTTTAAATAGCAAAAACCAGGAACTTGCATAACAAAAGCTTTTATATTACAAGCCATTAACAATTCATTTAGTAAAGTTAAGTCGGTCCTTGAAGAAGCCATTAGAAGCCTACCGGATCACATTAAAAGCTAATGCTTGAAATCGACTTGAGCCGTTGGCGCTTTGTTCTATAAATGGCCATCCATTTGCTTTTGTTTTTGTCGAAAATACACGGTATGTGACCTTTTGGTGGATTAATACATTTCTTTCGACAAACATTTAGATATTAAGAGCGTTCTGAGGGACTGTAATCAGTGGTAATAGCCCTTAACGACATTTTCTACCATTGGATATGTTCTGATAATGACGTTATAGACGAGACAATATTTGCAACATACGTTACAATTTAAACTCTAAGCGTCCCTGATGATGTTTCAAACATCGATTGATTTAGTTCCGTTTTAAAAACAATATTTGGCGGATGGAAACTCGATCAATTAAATTTTTCGCCTTAAATCATCTGGCATCATAACATCGAGCTTCTTCTGGTATCCAGCATTCTCTAAATGGTTTAAAACTATTTGGTATTGTGACCAGAACGACACGCATCTTTGACACCAAATTTTCCAGAACAAAACCCAGCGAATCATCTGTTGGCCGTATAAAATATCTTGACCAGAAGTAGCACAAATGCCTTCAAATGATTGTGCAGCCTTTTTTCCTCTAACCTAGTAAATTGGTTAACATATGTAGTTAATTTTTTCATAAATTTTACTCATTTTCCAAACGCCACAATTATGGGCTAAATCAGTAAATATTATTGTTCTTTCATTTGTTCTTTAAAATGCCACCGACCAGATGCGGTCAGTATTATCAGACATAGGGGACTTAAAAATCATCTAACCATAACAATTCCGATATTTTTTGAACAACCTATGATACTAACGCGTAGGCTGAAAAGTTTTTGATCTAGTTACTTAAAATTGCAAAATTTGACAACGCTTTTCTAACATTTCTATATCTTTCTTGTAGTTTAACTAGTTTAGTCTTGATTTTACTGTTATAAGAGTCTAGAAAATCAGCTCTAAAGATTGATGATTTTTCAGTATGTATGCTTACGGTTGCAGCTAATAGACACCTCAAAAAGAAACTTGCTGGCATTTTACCACTAACCTAGACTGTTGCAGTGTTGCCAAATAAAAGTTGGGTATTTAATGTTATAACAAATTAAAAGATAGATAGTTATTCAGTTAAGAAAATAATATATAGAAACAATTTTCTGTCTAGAACCTGTAACAACTATTTTACCGTTATAAAAATACTTAACTTTTATTATAGTTCCATTATCGACACAACGACACATTTTACATCGAACTAGGATATGTTTTTTCATCACTATCTGTTACGACTAGGAAGTAAAATTTGGAAACTTACTCGAGAAAAGCACAGCCTAAATTCTAGAAAACAGAACAAAGATATTTACCATATGAAATAGATATTTTAACATTACCTATTTATATTTTAGTTTTTTTTATGGGCCTAGTACACGTGCTACAGGAAAATCCGTAAAGCGCTACAAGAGCGGCACGTTTGCGGAAAAAGCGATTCACGTTGATCTTGAATCGCTGTAAATTGTACTCGGTCGGGAACACAGTCCTGGGCAAATTATTCCAAAGGAATGAAGTTCTCCATATAAAAGACTGCTTGAAAAGGGTTGTACGAAGAGTAACAAGCTGAACCTCGTACGGATGTAAAGTATTAGCGCGACGTATAGTTCTAGCATGCACCGCTCTGGGAGGAATTAAGCGGGCTACATCCTTCGAACACTTTCCATGAAAATACTTGTAGAATAGACTCAAGTTACCAACCGTTCTTCGATGTTCCAATAAATCTTTGCTGGTCAGTTCCAGGTCTCTAATCAGGCGAACAGCTCTTTTCTGAATAGAATCCAACAAATGTAGTGTATGTTTGGGGGCAGAGCCCCAAACATGGGAGCATCGTTGGTCGAACTTTGTACAGAATTAACAGTTGTTGTGGAGTGTAAAGTTTTCTAGTTTAAAATAATATTCCCAGCTTTTGATAAGCTCTCTTTGCTATGCTTGGAATATGTTCATGCCAAGACATATTTGCTCCGAAATTAACGCCCAGCGAATTGAGTAATGAAAATGCTAGAGAAATGGAATGCCCCGACATAACCATGTCGAGTTCAGCAACGTTAACTGTTTTAGAAAAAACAAGTTAACACATAGTAAAATAGGCTCAAGTCGCCAACCGTTCTTCGATGTTCCAGCGAATCAAGGCCGTCGGTCAGTTCCGGGTGTCCAATCAGACGAACAGCTTCTAAAACTCTATAAGCCCTAGAAAGTTTAAATTTTTATTCCCAACTTTTGAGAAGCTCTCCTTGCTATGCCTGCAAGGAAAAATTGAAATTAACGCGTGGTATCATAATTTAAAATGACTGTCAGATAATTGTACGAGTACTTATAGGGAAATAGATTAGCCTCTACCCCCCATTACAAAAACATTACTTTTGCTGCCATGTGTCCCAACTGCAGAGTAGCTAGTGTTCAAAGAAGATCTCCTGTTGATATTTTTACGAAAGGTATTAGGGTTTTGGCATACACTAATTTTACTATGCGTTATTTATTGGTACAATGAGAACGTTATATATTACAGTTGTTAAACAGTCACGTTATTTTAAACTGTAACATTACCTACTAATATTTTATATTAACAATAGATTTTTGTGCTTTTGACTTTCAAACCAAATTGTTTTAAGAAAATACTTTTTGCTCGAAAGTCTTTAAGAAAAAATGTACATTTGACAATGTCTGAGAGGGCCGATATATGAAATTTTAACAAAATTTAAAATATGCCTGAACTGACAAACAAGCGAACATTCTTTTACTTTACTCATGGAATTATCGATTCAGTATATTAAAGTATTTTTATAACACACTGTATATAATTGTCTGCAGATTACAATTTTTGCGAATATTTTGTATATTTATTCATGCCAGCAACGTTGAGAAACCATGGAAAAGGTCCCAAAATAATGAATAATTAGAATTTTACGATGATAAATTGGGCCCTGTCAGACAGATAGGGTTCAAAAACTCTACTTAATATAAGAAAATAGAAAGTAAGATAATTTTAGGTTTGCAGAAGACAGTGCAAAAAAAGGAATAAATTGGCAAGTACTAATATTAAATAAGTGATTTTACCTTACAGAAATAGTTTGCGAGAAAACCTATGGAATGACACATGCTATATTGATTGGGCAAGCAAAAGTGTAAACCAATCTAAATTAAAGAGGGTTGCCACTGAGCCTAAGTTTGTCATTTTGTAGTTAAAACTACAGCAACACCGTTCATTATACCTATCATTTTGGTACTGTAAAGCGTTGTCGTTAGACCTTCATTAGATATTAATGAATGAACTGTTTGATAAAAACCACAGTATTTTTTAGTTCACTATGTACCTTTTATCAGGAGCAAGATATTATGTTCACTAATAATTTGGGAGGTGGTAGTATGATAAATAGATGCTTATACTGCACTCTGTCGGTGACTTACAAGGTCTTTTTAAGCAGAGCGGCACAGCACCGCTCGAAGGCATAGATAGCATTGGTATAACAACTAAAGACAAATCGAAAAATTCGCATCTTCTTGTAAGTCACCGACAGAGTGCAGTATAAGCATCTATTTGTCATAGTTTTCCGTTAGTACCTGGATAAGGACTAAAAATGGTGTTCTCGTATTTGCTGAACCTAGCCCAACTGAGGAGCCGTGATACGGCGAAACGCGTCTTGGGATGGTTCAGCAAATACGAAGAACACTTTTGGTGCCTTCTGATCGAATTTTCGATTTGTCTTTAGTTGTTATACCAATGCCAGGTGGTAGTATTACTACAGGGTAAATATATTGTTTTCATATGTACTTTATACGAGAGTTGTAAGATAAGTACCTGGCCTCTCAGAGATGGCGCTACTACTATTTAAAAAAATTATATTTTGCGTAAACATAACCTTTCAAATTTTGCGCCATTGCTCACAATGGACAATAAACAACTTGTTTGGCGATGTTAAAGCGCAATTGGAATGATTTTTGGCGTCGATTCATAACTGCTGACTAAACATGGATTCATCACAGCACATTAGAGACCAAAGAACCGTCCAAACAGTGGGTTTTCCATGGCGATCTGGCGCCGAAGAAAGCCAAGGCGACTTTATCGGCCAATAAAGTCATGGCCACGGAATGCACGTAACATAATCCACGTCGATTTCCTTGAAAAGGACAGAACAATTAATGGGGAGTATTATGTTAACTTATTGGATTGTTTCAACCATACTGTGGAAGACAAAACTCCGCATTTGGCGAAGAAAAAAATTCTCTTTCTTCAAGACAATGCCCGCATGCCCACTTGTGTCATCGCCATGGCAGAATTCCATGAGTTAGGATACGAATTGCTTCTGCATTCACCATATTCGCCAGATTTATCCCCCAGCGATTATTTCCTATTTCCGAATATGAAACAATCGCTCGGCGGAAAGAAATTTGACTCAAACGATGAGGTGATTGCCGAAACAAACGTCTATTTTGAAGAGTTGGAGAAATCGTATTTTTTAGATGGGATACAAAAGGTAGAAAAACTTTCGAGACTAAGTTTATCCTGCTACAAGGAGATTATGTTGAAAAATAAAATAAAGTTTACACATAAAAATGTTTTTTCTCGTCAAGGCCAGGTACTTATCATACAATCCTCGTAGACTGCTGAAGTTAACAGGTTATTTTTATAGTTACCTCTAACGATTTTATTTATTTATTTTTTTCAGGTAAGTCACAGACTGGGTAGTAAACCCTTTTTTTTAAGACTAAAAGATTTCATCGTTTGGTAAGTACAATTAGAGATGTATACTAGAAATAGTCCCTAGAATTTATATAACTTTATTCGGTTTACGCGTATTTTTTTTTGCCAATTACAGAAATGATATTTTATGAACCCTTTAAATAACATTTTAACTTGTTTTAAAAATGTGTTGAGAATGTGAAATCTTTGGCACAATGACACTAATCAGTGTATATCACCACTACACCAAACAGTTTATTTTTTCACTCGACGCGCGTTTTGTTAACCATGTTAGCTTCATCAGGATGATTGACACATTTGTCAATCATCGCTCCTGATGAAGCTAATAATTGTTTGGTGTAGTGGTGCTATTTACCGAGTAGTTAAAAATATGAGTTAACCGAAATATAAAAAGTGTTTTTACTGTTTCGGACGGAACACTTATGGGGTCACTTCGGTGTCCGTCCGTCTGTCTGTCACACTGATTTTCTCCGATTTTCTCCGAAACTATTTGACGTATACAGTTTGGCACAAATATAGGAATTGATGACCTAATCAGGACTGTGTAGTTTTGAAAGCAAAATTTTGGATAAAGGAGTTAGTGTTGGGGGATTGAAATCGAAAGTGAGGAAAAAAAATTACCAACTTATCGAGTGGGGTATTAAATAAAAGCTTGTAAAAAAAGAGTTCAAAAATATATATCATGTAATAAGTACATTATTCTTTGTATTATTTTAAAAACATGGCCAAAAATTGCTGTCCCTATCTCGAAAAGTACTGATCAGAAAATTTTACTACTACTTGCTTACACTATTCTCCGTATTATTTTTAAAAAATGGCCAAAAATTGCTGTCTATTGCGAAAAGTACTAATCGGAAAATTTTGAAAAAATTCCAGAATAGTCTTCATAAAGTGTAGGTTAAGCAAAAATTATGACCAGCGCATTATGTTTGATAATTTATCTGGTATAAGAATAACTGTTTGCCTTGACAATATGGTGGAGGTTTTAATAATATACTTTTCAGTACATTACTGAACTGTACCAAGATCAAATACTTCTATTTTATTTGTGTATAAATAAACAAATATTTAGGAAGTAAATATTTGTTTTGCACTTTTATTACTAGATTCTAGATTGAGCTAGATTGATTTATCGGCTATTAGGTAGCTATATATATGCTATAACTATTACACATTATTGATTAAGAAACGACGTGTTAATACATATTGTATCTTAAGATATATACATATCAGCGACCTAATTAACTTAGCCTAGGAAAGGATTTTATTTTATTTGAAAAGCAAACACCGTACGGAACACCAATTGCACAAGTCCGACTTACACTTGGCCGTTTTTTTTTTTTTTTTCTATATTGGGGTATTATTTCTCTCTGGTTGAAGTACTTAACTAGATAAATCATTTTGACAAATAGCCTATACAAAAGTTTAAAAAAAATGTATTCGAAAAATTCACTGCAAAGTTGTATAAAAATGTAAATAATCCTGCTTAATTTTCTTATCCTGTTAATATCTCAGCAACAGTCTTACAGGTAGTTCAGAGTTTAAATCCTCTCAGAAATCCGTTATATGCTCTTATGTGCTGAACATCTATAACTATTTTGCATACGTGTCATGACAAATTGGTATTTTACTATCCTAAAGAACCCCGTAGAATTCTTATGGAAAATGGCTCTCGATCAAAGGACCCCGCACAAATTGTCTGAAATCGATATATGTTATTCCTCCTGAGCTCCTGATCAAAAGTTCCCAAAATCGGAAAATGGACAGTTTTTCAGATATCGGGGGTAGAAAGACGATTTTCGAAGATCTCGTCGACAACAGCGTAGAGCCGTAAGGTTGTTTATGCGCCATTCTCCAGAGTATACGGGGTTTTTTTCGCTCCCTGATTCCAAATCTGCTGTCAAAAATGACATCGGACAGTTGACAGGTGTCAAAAAACCTGCCTTGCCTCATTTCTAATAAATTGCCCATCAGTTCCGATGTCAAAAATGACATTTGAAACTTGGCAGCTACCAACAAAATGTCAACTCACCTAACTTGTAACAAAACGTTCATCAGAATATATTCCAGGTTTTTTTTTTATCGACTTTTAGCATTACCCGGTAACAACGACGTGGAGGTAGTAGATTTCTGTTCTCTTTGGGGTGCTTGTTTACTGTGCTTCCCCGTGCCTCTCACGATTGGAGTGCTTGATTAGGCTGGTCCCTGTGCCTCTCACGGTTGGGGTGCTTGATTAGGGTGAGTCCCATTTTATTAGAAATAAGGAGAGTTGGCAGCTTTTTGACAGTTACCAAATGTCAAATGTCATTTTTGACACCAGATTTGGAATCAGCGATGGAAAAAACTCCCAAATACCCTAGAGAACGGCGCATAAACAACCTCACCGCTCTACGCTGTTGTCGACAAGATCTCCGAAAATTGTCTTTCTACCCCCGATATCTGAAAAACAGTCTATTTTCCGACTTTGTGCCCATGGGAACTTTTATTCAGGAGTTCGAGAGGAATAACATATATCGATTTCAGACAATTTCACCGAGGGTCCCTTTCCATAAGAAAAGTGCGGGGTCCTTTGTTCAAACTTTGGGAAAATATAGTTGTTGAGCAGTAGAATTAAAGTTCTCGTGAGCCCGAAGCTCAAAAGTTCATAGTTTTTTGGATTTCTCACCTTGAAGTTGGCATTTTTAAGAGGATTTTTGCCTCTATGCGGGTTGATACGTAAGTAACAGTCGGACGATTAGGAATATCACTGTTTAGATATATAAAATAGGCGTTTTGACATATGATAAATTAGTGCTTAGATCTAATATGTGTATGAGGATGTTTGTGAAGATATATATATATATATATATATATATATATATATATATATATATATATATATATATATATATATATATATATATATATATATATATATATATATATATATATATATATATATATATATATATATATATATATATATATATATATATAATATATATATAATATATATATATATATATATATATATATATATATATATATATAATATAATATAATGTAATATAAAAAAGATGATCAGTATAAATGGACAAAAGTTAAATCATCTGCGTTATGCTGAGGACGTAGTATTAATACCAGATAATTTTGATGACATACAGGGAATGATTACTAAACTACAAAACAAATCAGAGAGGGTAGGACTACTGAATAAAGATAAGACAAAGGCTATGACAAATAAAGGCAGTCCACGAGGCTTGAGAATAGAGGGCAGAACACTTGAATACATAGAGCAAGTAATAAAGTGTAGAAAAGGAAATCAAACAGCAGAAGTGCAGAGAAGAATCAGACTAGCATGAGCAGCATTTGGCAAACAAAGGAAAATACTAACCAACAAAAGAATTTCTCTGAAACTAAGAAAGATGGTACTCGACATAGGCATTCTACCGGTTCTTACCCACGCAGCCCAGACGTGGACATTGACTATGAAGATGATAGACCAACTGAGTAAAACACAGAGGGCAATGGAACGCCAGATGCTGAATATAAGATTACAAGACAGAATCAGAAACGAAAATATAAGACTAAGGACGAAAGTGGTAGACGTAAGAGAATAGGTAGCAGGTTTGAAATGGAGATGGGCAGGTCACACAATGAAACAAGATGAGAGATGAAATAAAAGAATACAAGAATAAGGGCCATGATTTAAACAAAGATCCAGAGGAATATATATATATATATATATATATATATATATATATATATATATATATATATATAATACATTAAAACTCTGGGTTTCACTCCGTTAGCTTCGAGCGGCAGCAGCAGCAAGATCACAGTATCGAGTAGCAGCAGCTAGAGCACTTGGAAATGCCAAATAAGATTTTCGCGAAACGTCGTGCAACTTCATTGTTGGACGAACGAATTGAAACTCGGAATTTTAATGTATTACATTCCACCATCCGTGTAACATATATATATACGAGGCATGTTTTTTAAGTAAGTACCGTTTTGCGATTGCGCCGCCGCAGCGATACGGTCGGCGTTCCGCGCATGCGCGCTGGTAACCTACATCTCATGTCTACGCACTGACGCCATTACAGTCTGATTCTTCATTGTATACGTTGTTTACTGAGTGTTTAAGATGCCTCCGACAATCGTGAGTCCCGCCGATTGTGAAGTACGGGCTGTTATACGATTTCTTAGTGCTAAAGGCGTAAAACCGATCGATATTCATCGTGAGATCTGTGAAGTTTACGGACAAAACATTATGAGTGATGGAATGGTAAGGAAATGGGTGAGAGCATTTAAAGATGGCCGCACAAATGTGCATGATGAAGAACGGAGTGGGCGTCCTTCGGTCGTTAATGAAGATTTGGTGCAGAAAGTGGACGAAAAGGTGAGAGAAAACAGACGCTTTACAATTTCATCATTGTGCGACTGCTTTCCTCAATATTCTCGTAGTGTTTTGTATCGCGGCAGGCGGCAGAATTTTATGAGGAGGGTATTCAAAAAACTGGTGCCACGTTATGACAAGTGCCTCAATATTCACGGAAATTATTTAGAAAAGTAGATTAAGGTACAGGCTTTCATGTAAAAATAAAATTATAGCGATATCTTTGCACGTCTTTTTTTAATTCCAAAACGGTACTTACTTAAAAAAACATGCCTCGTATATATATATATATATATATATATATATATATATATATATATATATATATATATATATATACGTATATGAATATATATTTTCCATAAAGTTACTGCGGAGTCCTTTCTGAAAAATATATTAGCTTTTTGGTAGTTCTAATAGAATAATTTTCACTGATAGTGTTGAAATTGTCTTATCATCTTATCGCCAAATAAAAACATTTAATGGTTAAAAGCCTATAAAAATGGTAATGCTTAAAGAAAGTTCACACATTGACAAACACAGTTAACCCGTATCAGGCTACATGCTTTTCCAAAAAATTACGTACCCTTTGCTTTTTTGAATTTTCATAAAAGCATTATGCTGAAGATATATAGACCGCGTCACAAGCACGATAGGGGAAATCGCATCATGTAAATTTTTTCCTTTTAAAAAATGATCTCGACTAGGGCCGCCTTACTCTCAAATTTTAAGTAGGACGTGAAGTATTTTCAAAGAATAATAATAAAGCAAGGGTGTTAAAATAAAATAAAAGATAAAACGTGAAATAAAGCTCTAAAAGCATATAAAGTGGGGTACGTTGGTTTTCACAAGTAAGAAAAGTTCCTGTATTCTAGATATTTTTTGGTAATTTTACTCCGAAATCGTTTCAAGCTGTATGCCTATACAAAGTGCTCTATAGAAAAAATTGATATTTAACTGGCACATGAATGTTAAGAGCGCAAATGGTATCCATTGTCTGGCAGGAGCAGAATACTTTTCCATAAGATTTGTGCTTTTAGGAGCGTAATTCCGATATTTAAGGGATTTACCTTGTTAGCAGTATATTGATTGATAATTGTCTCCCTTCGTTCGTTTTTAATGGAGAGGGTCGTTTCTAATGAACCAAGAGGTGTTGGTAATCATTTTCAGGGCTTTATTCTGTATCGCGTGCGTGGCAATTTTTCGTGTTTTATACAGTTCATGTTGGCCAATTATACAGAGGACTGAAATTGGGTATGCAGTGTTAGGATTGTTATCATATTTTATACAAAATTGCGCCCGGCGAAGAGGCAACATTCTTAAAAATTGGAACTATTTGTGCAAGACGCCCTCCGCCCTAGTATCCAACATTTCCGGTTTTTACCTTCTAAGGTGTACTTTACAATTATTTTGTAAGGGTGCGTTTGTCAATCGATCAATGACTTAGAAATAGAATAAGTTCTCGAATTTTATTTATTTATTTAATTATTTACGGGTAACTCAGTATAATAAAAATTAGACAAATAAAAAATCAACAACAAAAGATTACCTATACTAACTAACTAACTAACTTAACTTAAGGTAATAAAAACAAAACAAAATTAAACAAAGAGTAAAGAAGTAACTTAGAGTAAATATGAATGAATATAAATGAAAGCCTAGAAAGCAACAACCGAAAGATAACAAACAAGAGACTAAAGCATAAAACACAACGCACAAATGTCATAGCTGCGTCAAAGAGTCATCCCACAATATTCGCCTGAGGCCGCCAAGTGACACATTAAAAAAATCAACATCAGCCATATTGCCTCTGGCGTGAAGCCGTGCGATGGGGAATTGTAAGGCATAGTTGGATCTATGAAAAGACGGTGAAAAGGTACAATGGAATATCACTGTATAGGCAAGATATATTTTTAATCCGTATTATCTTAAATCTCCGATTAACGATACGTTACCATGATCGGCAGCCTAGCAGGGTCCTGATTTAGAGTGGTTGCCTACTTTTTAGCCAGCAAAATACATTTTAGCAAAATGGCGCTCGACAAAGGGCCGTAAGTAACAACTGTTCTCGAGACGGCAAAATTCAAAAAAATATGTCTTTTTTCGTACGACTACCCATTGTTGCAGTTTGTCAACACGAAAATTGAATTCGTTCTAGTATTTTACTAGGCAAGATACATTTTTAACGCATAAATATCTTATTACTTCAACGGATTGTTAAACTTGTCAATTAGGTAACGTCAGATAAGTTGAATAAATCCTTGAAGTTCTCAATACAGACAAATATTTTGAATAATACTTAAATGTCATCACAGTTACAAAGACATAATTCACAGCCGTTATTTTCTGTATATTTGCAATGTTTAGGTGAACACTGTTTTTATGTACAGTAACATCCTCTTAAGATTTAATGTGCTTCAGAAGGAACGAACTTGGTACGTATAGAGAAGAATCTGGATTACTTTTTATTGCTATTGTATTAATTATCTCCAAATTTGTTCTTGAAACGACGTGCTCTAACGTTCTGTTCTCGATCATCTTCCGATGGTGAGATAGACCCTAGCAGATGATCATATTTCGTGAAGAGAATTCTCTGATAACAGACTCGTAAAAACGGGCCTAGAATTTATATAACTTTATTCGGTTTACGCGTATTTTTTTACCAATTACAGAAATGTTATTTTATGAACCCTTTAAATAACATTTTAACTTGTTTTAAAAATGTGTTGAGAATGTGAAATCTTTGGCACAATGACACTACTCAGTATATATCACCACTACACCAAACATTTCATCAGGATGATTGACACATTTGTCAGTCATCGCTCCTAATGAAGCTGATATGATCAGCGAAACGGCGTCGAGTGCAAAAATAAGTGTTTGGTGTAATGGTTATATACCGAGTAGTTAAAAATATGAGATAACCGAAATATAAGAGGATTCTCTGATAACAAACTTTAAAAACGGGCCTTATAAATAGACATTTTGTATTATATATTATTATTATTATTATATATATTATTATAGTATAATTGTAAATTCTTCATCTCTCCCATTCTCACAGAAAATACCACCAACTTTCTGCTTTTTTTGAATACATCCTATACACTATATATTTTAAATTTTGTTGACATTTTCATTGATTAATCTGTAATTAACTTTTTCATTAACAATGGGAGTTCAAACAAGACAGTAGCATAAATATTTTAGATATAACGAGTTTCTCCGAGATAATATTGACGGAACAATGTATCTTGAATTCCCGAACGTCTTACATCTGTTTTGGTCTCTGCACGCACAACACCCAATACAACACTTTTTACTATTTTGCTCGAGGAGGTGAAACACATAAGGCAGTTTCCTCATTTTCCCGTTACAAGTGTCACAAGAGTCGAGGCAGCGCCATCTAATAAAACGAAAGAATGATAGCGTTGTACAGATATTGTTGCGCTAGGCGTGCTCTTGTATACAACTAGTAAAAGTTTTTAATGTTGTTAGAGATAATTATGGAACTTGTAACCTTCAATAGCACTAATGGCTCAAAATATGGCGATCGATTTACTGACGTACCCAATGTATGTATAACTCAGCCAAAAAAAAAAGAATGTACCCCCGCTAATAAAAATGTTAATACAAGAAGTGTTTCTGAATATGACTTCTTGGAGGGAGGTTTTACTACACCACTGACGACTGCAACATTTCTTAAATTGATGAGTAGTGTTCAACCAGCATCTATGAAAAGTTTTGAGAATGAAATAGAAGGTTAAACCTATTCCTGAAATATAGCATAAGGAATATCTATTATAACCGCTCTAGATGCTCCCTCTTCTATTTTGGACCTAGTGATCTCAGTAATTATTTTTTTAACCACTATCCCAAGGATTTGAGGCCTGCTGATTGGTCGATGATCAGTAGCGTCCTTTACCAATGTTTCATGTTTACGGATCATCATACTGCTCTGAGGATTCCGATTATCACATTGGTGAGCTAAATGAGTTGCTTTTTGAAGCCTCTTAATTTTATAATATGTACCTAACTTATTTCATCTTAACGGTTCTTATTCTCAATTTTTAAGTAGACTGTGGAATATTTTTAAAAAATAATAATAAAGTAAGGACATTAAAATAAAGTATAAACCGTGAAATAAAACCTTAAAAGCGTATTAAATGGAATACGCCAGTTTTCCTGTGGGGGTGAGAAATTGCCGTTATAAACTTTTCTAATTTTTTACGAAGTCGGTTGAAACAAGAATTTATCTGTAATCTGTGTTTTGGTGATCTTTTTGTAGGCCTAACTCTCACTACGGTTACAAATATTTTACACACTGATATATAAACGCAGGAAAAAAGAAAAACACAAAGATACGATGCGAGCTTTGTAGCTGAAAAATCGTACAAATCGTACATACAAAGAAATGCATAGATACAGCTGTTTTTTTTTTTTGGCTGTGGTTGTAGGACAATATTCTTTCAGTAAAAAGATCGTACTTTGAGGAAACTAGTACATGAGAATAAAACACAAATTTTTTAGTAAAATTTCCGGTTTTGTTGATTTTTATACTTGACATGTGTTTCGCTAAAACATTAGCTTTATCAAAAGTATGGGTATAGAATGAAATAAATATTTTTCAATGGTTTTATAAGTATTTACAGGTAGGTTGTAACTGAAAGATAACAACAAAACTTAATCATTGTACAAATTATCTATTCATTAAATAAATTCAACAGTGGGGAATTTCCGAAGTCCAGTGGGTCATTTAATAGGGTGTTTGTATTCTTTCTATTGATCTTGAAGATCTTAAATAAATTTAATTTATACGATTTGTTCTGAACGTGTAAAATATGGAAATTATTATCAAATGCTTGATTCTCTTCTACTAAATATTTGGCTTATGAAGAATCAGTTTTACTTTTTAAAAAACTTTTATTATGTTCTGATATTCTTTGTTCGAATGTTCTACCTATTTGTTTTATGTAGAGTTTATTACAAGAACCACAATTAAGTTAGTAAACACCAGATTTATGATTTTTAAAGTTTTATCTTTATTTTTCTTGATATGTTTGTTTAAGTTGTTATTTGTACTGTATGTCACGTTCTGTTTTCTTAGGTATTTAGTCTTTTTTTTCAGTTATTTGGCCTATGTAGGTTAATATTGCGTAATTGGTATTAACAGTTTTTGGTTCTGGATATATTAGATTAATTGTTTGTTGTAACTGTTTTTTACGTAAAATTGTAGTTCTTTACTTTAAATCGTTGTTCTTGGCTATTTGTTTAATAAGATTAAGTTCATTTTTAAAATTGTTATCTGTCATTGGTATGTTAATTAGTCTGTGTATAAAAGAATTGTATGCCGCTAGTTTTTGTTTGTATGGATGTAATAAACTATTATGTATGGTAGTGTCCGTATGTGTCGGTTTGTGGTATATGCAGAAGTCACGCTTATTGTCAATCTTTTTTTATTGTTAGGTCCAAGAAATTACTTGAGTTCTTAACTTCTGTTTCTGTTGTGAATCTAATGTTTGGGTGGATATTATTTATAAATACTAGGATTGCATTAAGTTGTCTGTTTGTTCCTATAAAACAAGTCAATATGTCGTCTACATATGTATGCCAGTAAGTAAAGTTTTTAGAAAAAGTACTTTTATAGATTTGATCTTCAATGTTATTCTTAAAAATTTCAGCCAGAATTATAACAATTACGCAATATATATAGGCCCAACAATTGAAAAAATCACTAAATACATAAGAAAACAGAACGTGACAATCGCATACAGTACAAAGAATTTCAGAACATAATAAGAGTTTTTTAAAAAGTCTTCATACAGCAAACAGAGAATCATGCATTTGATAATAATTTCCATACACACTATTAAATGACCAACTGGATCTCGGAAATTCCCCCTTGTTGAATTTATTTAATGAATTTGTATAACTATTTAATAGTTTTGTTGTTATCCTTTAGTTATTGTCTACCTGTAAATATTTACTTATAAAACCATTGAAAAATGTTTATTTCATTCTATACCCATACTTTTGATAAAGCTAATGTTTTAGCGGAACACGTGTCAAGTATAAAAATCAATAAAAGTGGAAATTTTACTAAAACAATAGTGTTTTATTCTCATTGAATATGAATTTCCATCAAGAAACGGCCGAGTCAGCTAATTATTGAAATTAGAACAGATTCAGTAACATAAACCAGGTTTAAATGTAAAAACCTTTTGAATTAGACGTTTTTTAAACTATGATTAAGTTTAAGATTTAAACTTAATTTCCAGAAAAGTTAGTACTAGTTTTAAGTTCAGTCTAATGGTTTAAAGTAACCCTATATTTAGTCGTTCTGGGTAACAGAACACTAACCTTGTCTACTTCTTTTTATTTAATTTTTCTATATTGTACGAAAACATTAAAAAATGTCAATGGTAAAATTATAAACAAGAAATTATGGTAAAATCCTGTTACTTTAAGAATTGTGTGTCTCCTTATAACTTACCTTCACCAAAATAAAATAATGGGTAATGTCACCCACACAAGCCCTGTAGTTTATCGTTAGGTTGGAACTATATAATCGGTGGATACTCCTCTCTCTCAGTCTACTATTTTTACTGTCACGACTATGAACTTTATCGCAGACCAATCTTTACTTTTTTAACTATCGTATGAACGTTTTTGTGGCATTGCGGCGAAGTATATCCATAGGTGTCGGGTAGATTACTAGCTTCTTGCACTATCTACGATGGCGGATTTTTTTTATTCAAGTAAACTCTCACCAATAAAATGTCGTCAGGCCGTTCCGTCGTAGTCAGGTCTTAGTAGTCATTAGGACCGAGTTCTAATACGTATCCTCCCCTTTCCCAATACGAAGAAGTGCTGTCTACCTCGACGGTCTCCTCCGGTCCGAGCAACAACCTAACAACATGCCTTTTATGGTGATTTTCGCTTTGGGAACGCCTGCTGCGTTGCAACATGACTTGTGTTTTAACCAAATACACTCAAATAAATATATAGAGCTGCTCTAGATTGAACCTGAGATTCTAGACACGTTAAGCTGAAACTACTAAATTAGCAAGAAGAATCCTTGTTTTTATTTACTTACTATACATTTTGTGAAAATATTGAATATGTAATATTAATCATAAAAATAATAGACGAGAACTATATTATATATTATAATATCTGGTGCTACTCAAATTTGTCAATTCTTTTTTAATTGCTCAAAAAAAAAAATGGACAGGAAGGTATGAAATGAAATAAATGATATTTTAAATTTGGATAATACTAATGTTATTTTCTATATTCTTTAATAAAACAATATATGCATATCTTAACAAGGCCCATATTTGTTTTGGAAAACCCTTATATGAATCACCCAACATTCACAAGAATGGTTTTCAGAACCTGTAAATTCTACACTAGTTATATTTATGTAATATGAAAAAATACGCATTAATTAACAGTAAACCTAATATTGGACTCCAGGAGAGTTCTAACTGGGTTTAGTAAATAAGGTTTGGGGGGCTTAAGGTTTAGACCTATGATTCGAAATGAAATGAATCTGGATGTATTTAAAGACTAGAAGCTGTATTGCGAAACTCGGTACTAGCCAGTCGAGCGACTTGATGGGCTTGCATCGTAATTGGATCGTACGAAACATATCTGTTATACATAAAAATGATAATATTCAAAAATATATTTTTTAGCACCAACTACGTGCGGGTACAGCATTAAAATAAATCTTCTTTATTTATTAACTAATATATTCTTTATTTGTCAAGTAGAGTTTGATCAAATTTTACTGGTTCTTTCACTTTTAAAACTACCGTTTTATCTACATGCGGCAACTATATTCACATGAGTTTTACTTATTATGTTTAAGTAGTTTCTAAATCTCATAGGGGGTTACATACACTTATTCTCTATACTTGTAGTAAGAATTATTCAAAAAAAAAAATTTAAGAAAATTCCATTTCTTTACAAAGTTATAGCATTAAGTGTGACCTGGCGTCAGATTGGGACCGCTACCTGTCTCAATGCACTGTCTGCAATATTACTCAGTCAGTGTTTAATATTTTTTAACTTTTTTTTAAAAATCTTAATTACTTTTTCTATAAAATGTCGAGAGGTTTTTTAAATTTTTCTAATAGACAGTTTTTTATAAATGATTAAACATAAATTTTTTGGTCGAAAATTGTATACTAAAGTTTAAAACACCGTGAATTTTTTACTTACTTACTTTCCTAATCCTTATACTTTTCTACTCCTTTTTTAGGAGTGTAAGGCCCATGGAGTTGAGTTATTCTATATTTGTCTTTTCCATATTTCCTTCTATATCTTTCTATCCTATTTAAATTGATGATTGCCTCTTTTGCTTCTTCTGTATTAGTTTCTTCTGTTTGTGTGAGTTCTGTATCTTGTTCCGGTATTATGTCTCTATGTTGATTTTTGTATGCTATGTCATTCCTATCTGATAGGTCCTACATAGTACATTTGTTGTTATTCTGTCAGTTCATCCTCTTTTCCGTTTATACTCCTATTATTCCGTGTTCTCAATCTAATAACCCATTTCTTTCTTCCTATCTATTTCTTTAATTATCTTCTTATTTGTATTCCTTTCATTAGTTCTCTCTTTCGTATCCTTTATTTTTGCCAGAGTCGTCGTCAATCTACCTATCTCTGTCCTTTTTCTCAGTTTTTTTGACTCGATGGTCGTAGTGTACTTTGTTTGTTCTTTCAGTTTTTTTTTCCTCATTGTCCCATTTATATTCTCTTCCATTGATTATGATTTTTTGATATTCTATTTTTACTCTTTTTCCATTCTTTCTCTCGTTCTCTGCTATACCTTCAATTTCTTTTGAATTTCCCGTTCATTTTTTGTTAAATCGTTGTTTATGTAAACTCTCTCTCTTAAATTTTTTCAGTTTGTTTTTATTTTTCATTACAGCTTCTTTATCTCCCGTGTTTCCGAGTTATATCTTTTACATAGTCGCTCCTATTTTTATCACATCTTTAATCTGTACTTTTGTGTTCATACTCCTCTCCATAAAATGTTCTACACCCATTGGTTGGTTATTCGCTTCAAATCTCATTCCCGATATTACAATATTATTCCTTACGTTGTCTTTTTCCAGCCTACACATCTTCAAATCCATACTTCTCATGTTTTCTCTAATTATCTTATTTTCTTCTTTCAATACTTCATTCTCCTTTCTTAGTTCCTTCAACTCTTGTTGGTATCTATTCTGATCTTGTTTTATTTCCTTTATATCTAAGATTAGCTCTCTGCTCATTTCTATCAAATTGTCTATCTTATCTACTCTTTCTTTTTCTCTTTCTGCGATTTTCTTATCAACTTTTTACTCTTCTTGAATAATCCCATTGGTTCTTCTTTTCCTTCGACTCTTCCTCTTTTCGAGTCGCCTGATGTATAATGATCGCTATCCATTGTTCTTTCTGTTATAAACACTTTACGTATGCTCTTTGTAAATTCCATTTTCAAACACGGGAGAAAAAGAAAAAAAAAAGTTGTTTATAGTTCTTATTACCGTTCTCCGGTGGTTCGCTTACCTTAAACGCAGTAAAACGGTTAAGGTCGTCGCTTTTCGTTTCGTTAGCTTCATACAATATCACAGAATTATTCTCATAAACCTCTAAATTTTTTACTGATTGTCTTAATTCTAACACTACACTCTGCTTTATTTCTAGTCCCTCTCGTTTGCAATCGACAAAATAATTAAATAAATCGAAACACTATCGTGATAATGCTCATTGAACGAGTTGACCATTGCCGGGCATTCGATTCACATGCACACACTTCGCGATCCGAAACTCAACTCCGTATTTTTTATTTTTGAAAAAAAACTTTCGACACTTTTTAACTACTATATTATTTTACAAGATTCATTTTTATTTTTGCAAATTGGATTATTTTTGTGTGTGCAGACAATTAAGTGCCGTAGTTTTCATCAATAGTCCATTTAACCCGATAAAAAATAATATTAACACTTAAAACATTTAAAAAAAAAATCTTATAATTTAAAGTACAATAAAAATATATTGATATAATCGCCATTCTTTTGTATTATTCACTTAATAACCTTTAAAATATATTTTTTTTTTAAATATACATACTTTTTGTAGCGCCCAGGTGTCTATAACTCCATAAATCATGGTCTGGTAATCACCTTGATCAAGGTCCATAATGCATATAAATTTTGACCCTCGTTTTATCTAAAGTCTAAGCAATACCTGCATATTTCATTGCACAACAATAACCCTGTTGCAGAGTTTCAAACTTTGTAACTAAACGAAATTCATCTGTGGTTTTGATTGGCACGTGACTATTTACATGGTTTCTAGTATTGATTTTCTAACTTTTCAATCGTGAGGAGTTTGTCAGAAGTTTTACCTGCTATTGGTGAATTCCAATCCAGAAGTATTTGAATAATTGTTATTTTTATACTTGAAACAGGTGTGGTTTCCGAACTAATTTTTTTTTTGGTTCAGCTCTGTCTTAAATTAAAAACAAAATGTTTCAACACTTGTCGGGAAAATTCTGGCAAAGTTGCCCATCTAGCACCAATATATTCCTGTCCTGGGTGGGTCGTGGGTGTCCTATCAAGTCTCATCTAGGTAGATTACGTTCGATTTTCCGATCTAGCTGTATTTATTTTTTCAAGATATTCCATTCTGAGTTGTAAGCGCCGTGATTCCATTATAACTTGCCTTTCGTCTGTTTTTTTGAACAAGAACTCCAAACGACGTAGAATACGCCATAAAGTTATAGTGGAACATTTTATGTCACGGCTATCCTCGGACAGCCTCCGTGAAAGTGACAATAACGTAGGAACGTTTTGTTCTGCATACATTTCATAAATTTTGCGGCGGATTAATTCTTCTTGACAGAAATCAATACATTTCGACACACCTTTGTCTTTTCATGTTTTTTCAGGCGCTATCGAATTATTTACAATTTTCCAAACTGTACTTTCAGGGATGCTTATTAAAGCTGATGTCTTCATCAATAAAAAGTACTTTTCGTGGCCTCGCTCCACTAACTTTAAATAAACACTTTTAATTATCACTTTGGTCTCAACGGGCAAACATTTGCGGCTTCTGGTAGAAAGGGCTTCGGACATTTTAAGACACTATTGAACTTTATAATACATACTATTTCAGTATAATACTGCAGATAAAATGAAGAATATTCTTTATATTTATAAACACGACGTAGCCAATAAAATGTTAGATTGAAAGGGAGGTATATATATATATATATATATATATATATATATATATATATATATATATATATATATATATATTACGACCCCGTTACGGCCAGGTACGTGCAAAGATTGCCAAATCACTTTCTTAGATCTTGGAAAATACTATACCAACAAAAATCTAGAATATTGATTACAATTCAAATATGTAATTAAATATACGGTAATTCAGTTGAAATTTCGAAGTTATCTTCGATTACGATATGACTTGGCAAAACCGCATCTTCTAGCATATTTTCAATAGCTTAAAAACCACCTTTATAACCAACCTGGATGAATTTCAAACAGAAATCTATGCCAACTCCATGTAGTTTGGACAATATAGCTTTTCTGATGTCACTGAAACACTCTAAGATAAGACCACAACTGGTAAGCGAGTGCAAAGACTTGTTGACCAACTTAACGAGTATACGAGGAAATGAGACTGGTGAGTTACTGTCTAAATGAGGTGTCCTAATGCGCTTCATGGGACGTGAACTCTTTTTCAGGAACCTCACACGAAATGAACGGTGCGATGATTGCAGGTCTAATGAGCAATAAATTTGATAGATACGGGAATAAAACACCAGGGATGAGACAAGTCGAGAGTCTCATAATGGGTTCTAACCCTGTTTACCCCAGAATTCAGCGGGAAAGACCTGGTGCTAAGAGTCCTTGCAGACAGTGCTTGATAAAGAGAGAAACAGTTCTCCATGTAATTGTGTCATCTTTAGTGATCGTGAGGTTAGAACAACTTATTTGGAATCTCCAATATTTCTGGAAGGAGTGGCCTGCCTCAATCTTAAAATAAGGCGCGGTGCAGTGGAGTTTTAAAAAACCAAGTACTGTAGGTATTTAAGCTACCCGTCTATCGTACGTCTATCTATCTGACAGGAACATTATTGGCCATAACAGGAATTCTCAAAAAAATATATTCCTGTTTTTTTAGATATTTTTGGATACTGAGTAATCTCAAAAATATAAATATTAAAAATATAATTAATATCTCAAAAATAGAAAGAAATGAAACTATGACATGTGTAGTTACAATGCATTAGTAAGTCTAGAATCTACAGTTATTCTATGGCATAATGAATACCTATCACACTGTATGGTTATGTCTTGTTGTAACGAGAGTATAATAAAGCCACTTAGAGTTAAGGATTAACTTAGATATTGATACAGTCGCCCTTAGTAATTGTGGCAAAATATATCTAAGAGTCAAAAGTGGCACTTTTAAAAATCCTAATATTTCACATTAGTAACGTCTGTTTATGAAAACTAAATAGTATATTATTACAGACGAAAACACTCTACTTTGGGAATCACTGTTGAACCTGGAAATGGTTTAATTTCATTCTAAAGCCTTTTCATACTACACCATTATTTAAAATACTGGATCTTTGCTGGCCACGTCTCCGAATCACTTGCGCGTACTGCTAAAAATGCGGCTCGATATAAAGTGATGCCTTTCATTTTCCAAAAATCGAGAAATAAGTCGAAACACTTAATTTCAACATACGATTTCTCAAAGATGAAAAAAGATATTCAGGCGAATCAAATGCGTTTTGAAGAGGAAAAGTGGTTCTTTCGGACCCTATTAATAGTTTGTAAAAAAAAATTCCTTTCGATGTAACATAACCTCAAATATATCGAAAAACCATGATTTTCGCACTTTTAGACTAGAATATCTCTAAAACCGGAACTATCAGAAAAATTCTGTCCTCGTATTCGAATTCAGCGCGTCAGAAACCTTCGAAAAAGTATATTCTGGTTTCTGGGTAAAAGGTTTGGCCTGTGTAATCATCGCCTCTGCTGAAGCTAATATGATTAGCGAAACGCCCATCGAGGGCAAAAATAAAGTGTTTGCTATAGTGGTGATATGTACTGAGTAGAGTTATATTGTCTAACCGAAGTTAGAGTTCAATTTTATACAGAATGTTAAATTATTAAGAATACATTTTTAAATAAATTAAATAAAGCCTTACATAACTCACTAATGCCAAAAATACCAAGAATTTATTTCTTTTTTGAATTTTGTTACAACTATTAGCTTGCATGTCTTTTAAAACTCAATTTATCCTTTCGTTCTGGAACTTTAAAATTAATTTCAAAACTCGTTCGAACGGAATTAAGACACAAAGTTGCTGCGCTTGAATGAAGCCGTTATATAAAACTTAAAGCTTTTTACTAGTTTAGCACAAAGTTTATTAAAAACAGACTTAAATGTATTGCTGTTGTCTACAGTTGTCAGCTTTTACAAACACGTTCTTCCTTCGCCAGCTTGCCTCACTGTTTTATCTCTTTATCTCGGTGCAGTTAACAAAACGTTTTCTTTACGATTGGTATTAAAAGTACATAGCCTGTCTTTTATGCAGGTAAAATAAATAAAATTAAAAAATTAAGCAATAGTATTAGTGCTTATATTACTTATTTAAAATAATCACCGTTTGCTTTTACATGCTTCATCAAACGATCCTGTTACTCATCCATACTTGCATGGAGCACCGCTATCGACATAGAGGTGCTGCCTTAACTAAATCGTTTATTGAAATGATCGACTCTGGGTCGGAAAGTCACACCCAATACTTTTTTGTTATCGTTTCCGACCCCCTTTTTTGCTTTCCAAGAGAATTGTTTACCAGCCCTAAGCATCGCTCCCATTTAGATGCCGGCTGGAGCAGCCACTTTAGGTTTTTTACAGAAATATTCGATAAAAATGTTTGAAAATACAAAAATAAACCAGGTAGTAATATTTTAAGCAAGAGATTCAGTGATACAACAATTACAATTTTAAATGGGTGATGAAGCTACGTGGACCGCCTTTTAAGTTCTTACAAACGACCACTAGATGGCGCTATTGAGATGTGACATTATCATTGTAAAATTTGACATTTATTATTGTTAAAACAGTGGCAGCTCAGAAATTGGCCGAATAGTTTGTTTACAGTGAGCGTGAATAAATGGAAATTTCACGTGAAAGTTTTCTCTGGATAATTTTTTACAATTTTGGTAAAAGCTTAACTTTTAGTAATGAATCACAATTAGAAAAGACTGTTTACAATTGGTTTGCAGAATTTCGTCATGGTCGTGCTTCTGTTAGCGATGAATTTCGTAAAGATCGACCAAAATCGGTTGTTGTTTAGGTTAGTTCGATGCTGTGCACAACATGATTGAAGAAGATCAGCATCTGACTTACCGTGAGATAGAGGTATCCTTAGGCCTATCGAAGACTGCAGCACATTCGATTTTGGATGAACATTTAGCTGTGAAAAAGATTTCGCATAATTTGACCGAAACTCAACAACGGGCTTGTGTCAAATGCTCAAAAAATTCGACCGAGGTAATGCAAAATCCGTATAAAACATCCTAACAGGAGACGAAACTTGGATATTTATTTATTTATTTATTTATACATTCAATTCCAACAGGCCAGGGCCCAATTACAGGAATAACGTTTATACTAATGAGCTACATATAAAAGAAGAACATGATATAATTAAAATAAAATTAAAATGTTTGAACAATCTCCAAATTAAAAAACAAATAAAAATAGTAATAATAAAAAAAACTACAAATTTGAGCAACCTCTAAACACTGAGCAGAGAACCATTAAGTACCGACAGCCTACTGCAATGGAAATTACCGGAGTTTCCAATGACATTGCCGTTCTTGCACATTATATAAATAGGGCTGTGGAATAATATATTTGACCTAGCCCGGCTGAGGCTAAAAATAGGTGAGCGCCTTGCCCCAAGGCGTGGTACATGGAAAGATACATTGCTTAATAGGAAAGGGCAATCAATATGGTCATTTAACAGCTTGTACAAGAATTTGATGGAGTGAATGTCTCTTCTCTTTGCAAGAGGCAACTCATTAAACCTTGACAGGATTAGTCCGTGATCAACACCGCGGTCCGGATAGACACCATCCCTCTTGAAAATAAGATATTTAATGAAGCGCCTCTGTATCGATTCGATTGAGTTGTTATGGCAATTGTATATTGGATACCAAACAATAGAAGCATAGTCAAACTTAGACCTAACGAAAGAATAATAGAGAAGCTTGATTGCAGATATGTTAGTAAAGTCTCTACAATTTCTAATCAGGAAACCCAGCATCCTTGATGCACCAGCAACCATTTGTTCAATATGGTCAGCAAAAGAGAATTTCTCGTCAGAGATAATACCCAAATCTCTAACTGAACGAAGATGCTGTAGAACAGTATCACCTACGGAATAATTGAAAAATATAGGGTTGTTACGATAGGAATATCGGACGACATTGTATTTGGAAACGTTTAAGGTGAGCCTGTTAGTAGAGCACCAGTTGGTGAGAGCATTAATGCTGCTCTGTAATTCGTGGCAATCAGAAATCGAGTCTATGCGTTTAAAAATCTTAAGGTCATCGGCATAAGCAAGCTTCCGGCAACCTATCTCACTCAGCAAGCCGTCAACAAACATATTGAAAAGAAGAGGTCCCAGATTGGAACCCTGGGGAACACCTGAAGTGAGAATATGGAGAGGCGATCTAAACCCATTAATTTCTACAAAAAACCTGCGATCCAGGAGGTATGAATTTAAAAGATCAATCAGGTTATTTGAGAGCCCGAAACGATATCCGACCTTATCCATCAGTAAGTAGTGATCAAGTCGATCAAAGGCTTTGCGAAAATCCGTATAGACCACGTCAATCTGGCTCCCATCATTGGTACCGTCGCACACAAACTGCGAGAATAAGGCCAGGTTTGTGGTGGTGGATCTGCCAGGCATAAAACCGTGTTGGTCAGTAGAAAGCGTATTTCTTACTTTTGAGAAAATAAATTTATGCAAAATAATTTCAAGAATTTTAGAGAAATTACATAAAATAGATATGGGTTGATAATTATCAACCACACCTGGATCCCCAGACTTCAAGATAGGTCGGACCTTGGCCACCTTCCAAGTAGCAGGAAACGTATGAGTCGTCAACACTAGATTAAAGATATGGAGTAAAGGACCAGATAGAGCGGACACGCAATCCTTGACAACAAAACTGGGAATGCCGTCGGAACCGAAGTTTATTCTTGAGAGACCTAGCCGCAGTTACAATATCCCTCTCGGAAATTTCGGGAACGTCAACAAAGAAAGGGGGAGCTCCCCAATAACTATACTCCTCAGGCCTAGCCGACTTAATAAATACGCTGTGAAAGCAATCACAAAAGGCAGTGACTATGCTAGGAGGGTCGTTATAGACATGATCATTATTTCTCCTGTTATTAGGAATGCCAGATTGAGAGCGTTTACTCTGAATAAACGCCCAGAAGCTGGAGGGATCGTTAGAGATGTTATTCTCAGTACTGCGGATATATTCTCTATAGGCAACACTAGATAGCTGCTTGATTAACCTACGAAGAGAAGTAAATTCGTACTAGCCGGAAACTAAGCAATAATCTCCTGTTTGGGTGTTCCAAAATGAACCGAATCCAACAAAATTGGTTCGTTCGCGAAGCACTTCCAAGAAACGATCGCTTGTTTCTTTAGTTATACTGAATATGTTGCAACCATTGCTTCAGGGCTTGAAGAAGAGTTAAGGTTGAATGGCATACAACAGTTTATTTCTTAAGTGTGCTAAATAATAGAACAGAACAGTCTAGCATTGCCAAACATGTCCTTGAAGCTAATCATACTGTAACATTAGATAATCTAAGGTTAATAAAAAATATATCTGATAGGAGATTGTTGAACGCATATGAAAGTATGGAAATCATAAAATGTAAAAATAGTTTAAATAAAGACAGAGGGCCTATTCCTTATAGTCCCCTCTACTGGTTACTTGACCGGAACTGAGGGCCTTGCCTATGTCATTAGTTCCGCTTGAGTAATTCAAGGGTTAGGCTAAGTATAAATAGGGTAGATTTTTAGTTTAGCTTTAGCCAATCATCGCTCCTGATGAAGCTAACATGGTTAGCGAAACGCGCGTCGAGTGCAAAAATAAAGTGTTTGGTGTAGTGGTGATATATACTGAGTAGTATCATTGTGCCAAAGATTCCACATTCCCAACTTAGACTAGAAGAATGGAGTGACATAACTATGTCCGTTTTTAGAAAAAATATCGTCAGGATTTTATAGCGGTCAATTCCACTTGGTTACTGTCTTTCTTCGAGGTTTTACAGCTGTCTACAAATATTTGCATGAGTAACTAATATTATTACATTCAAATTAAATGACGAAACAAGCATATTGTCATTGGCGGAGCTGTATATTGAATTCCTGGGTCTTTGCAGCCGATCGTTGATGTGAAGAAGTATGCAGTTGCAGTCGCTCGACATTGCACAAAATATCCAATTGCGTGGTTCTGAATAGGTGCTACATAAGTTAGAAGATCTTGTTGATCCTTTCTTACAAGATTCACTTAAAATATTAATATCTTCTAGATGGGTACCACATGAGTTGAACGACTGATTCATTCGACTTTCCATAACTTTTGATATTACTGAAACCAATCCTGGTCGGAAATTTTTTGGCAAAGTTTTGACTGTTTTGAGTAGGGGTTGAACTCTAGTACATTTTCGGCATGAAAGAAATATTCCTTTTCTGTAGGATAAGTTAAGACGTGTACAAGAAACTGGTGTTAGTTCGCTCCTCGCGCATTTTCGAGTACTGTTTAGTTGATTGTTGTAGGGTCCGTAACTTTTTTTTTTATTTAAAACGTAAAAATATATTTTTTACAAAACCTCATGTGAAACTTTTTGTTCCAATATAGCAAGTAGCTTCTAAATGTGTCAGTTATCATCGAGGAAACAGTTAAAAGAAGTTAATTTTAAGAACTGTGAGTTTTAATATAATCAAAAACTTGTAAAAAATACGATCAAATAGGTTTTACTTGAAGAACTTTTTAGTATACTTTGTTGATAAGCTGTAAAACTGTAAAGATCAATATAATATTGCTTTCAACTGAAAAATGGTACATGGGTAGTCTGAAAAGTTCTCAGCCTAAAAATGAAAGAAATTTTTTTTGACACGAAATATGTTTTATTTTTCAATATAATCTTCTGAAACTAGAATACACTTATTCCAACTTTTTTCCAATAATTCAATACCATCATTAAGGTGTGATTCCGGAAGGTCTGCAAAATATCCATCCACGGCTGCAATAGCTTCGTCATTTGATGTAAGACGCTTTCCCACCATGTTTGGAAACAGATAATAGTCAGAGAGAGCCAAATCTGGTGAATACGTTGGATGTTCAAGCAATTCGTACTTTAATTCGTTGAGTTTTGCCATCGTCGCAACACTTGTGTAAATACGTGCATTGATTCTTTTCTTCTTTAAAGCAGGTCTAACCTTTGCCTTCTTTGGTGCACTTTCACCGGCTTCAATCCATTGTTTCGACTGTTCTTTTCACTCTGGTGTGTAGTGATGGGTCCAAGTTTCATCATCAGTTATGAAACGACGCTTGAAGTCTATTTTATTTTGCTTAAAATGCTCCAAACACCCTTCAGAAATACGCATTCGAATGCGTTTTTGGTCAATTGTCAGAAAATGCGGCACCTATCTTGTACAGAGCTTTTTCATATCTATTTCTTCATGCAAAATATTTCCAATTCCTTCTTTTGAGATGCCTATAGCCTCAGATATTTCGCACACTTTCACTCGTCGATCATCTAAACACCATATCATGGACTTGCTGAATGATTTGTGTACAGTTTTTAGACGACCTTTGCGTAGATCATCTTCAAGGCTCGTACGACCAGATTTAAAAAGAACAGCAAATTTTTTTACAGTGGAAAGTGAAAGTGATGCATCCTTACACACTTTGAACAATTTCAGATGAATTTCTGTTGGTGTTAAACCATCCAAGATAAAGAATTTAATCAATGCACGATATTCAATTTTTTCCATTTTAAAAACATCAATGACCCGTCAATATTAAATAGCTCCTACTACTCGAATGAATTGATAGTTCGAATTAAAATTTTACATGTGTTTATATAAAGGATGAAACATTCCAATACAATTATGGTTTCACAATTTCTGACGCCATCTATGTGTCAGGCCGAGAACAGATAGCCTAGGTAGTAGTAATGCAACAAAAGTAATTTGATACAGTTTTTCAATTAACCAAGCAATACTTATATTTTTACAACGTAAGATAGATTTTTACTAATAATTTTAAAAAACTAAATTAAAAAATTTTAAATTTAGATAAGTCCAAAATAAAAGTCCATACACAATTTGGGTCAGAGCAAACTTTAATTTATCCGCCTTGTTTCAGCGATTTCAGGCAGCATTGCGGCCGAAATATTTATAAAATACTTCATCACGAAAACCTCGTAACTTTAATTAAATTCGTCTCAAATTTCACAACTTTATAAAGATACTTGGCTCATCCGTCTCCGTTAAAAGAGGCTTTTTAAATAAAAATCGGATTATGAGGTTTTAACGAGAACGGTTTGCCGTTATGAAAGGTGCATTTTGGCGTTGTCGCTTGAAATTAAGCTTGTTTTTCTTTTTTTAAAATAAACTAGATAAATTTTAAAGTGAGCTCACTAATTGAACTAATATACAACACTAAATAATGAAAATACTTGAAAAAAATGTTATAAAATATGCAATTGGGGTTGTCACTCAATGCTAAGCTCGTAAGTTGAGTAAACTTTAAGTGAGTTAAAAAATTGTTTGCCATGTTGTACATTAACAAAAAGTTTTAATTGATGTATATATATATATATATATATATATATATATATATATATATATATATATATATATATATATATATATATATGCATATATGTTACAATACAGGTTTTCACGGATGGTGGAATGTAATACATTAAAATTCCAGCTTTCAATTCGTTCGTCTGACAATGAATTTGCACGACGTTTCGCCAAAATCTCATTTGACATTTTCAGGTGCTCTTCCTGCTGCTACTCGATACTGTGATCTTGCTGCTGCAGCATCGTGTATATATATATATATATATATATATATATATATATATATATATATATATATATATATATATATATATATACAGTACAATCCCGACTATCCGAATCGCGATTATCTGAAATCCGGTTTATCCGAAGCAAACTGTTAAAAAGCAAATTGTATTCCCATTAAATGAAAAAATCCCCATTATTAGAAACAGACTGTGAGTGGT